>CM024264.1:6352411-6732884 GCA_013621005.1 Aeschynomene evenia | reverse complement strand
CCACGCGCTCAGCCCAGCCCAGTCCAGCCAAAAACGCCCAAACCAACTAACCTTCACCTTCTTCGCCCAGAGAAACACGAGCTGCGAGCTGCAACTATCATCTTCTTCGCCCAATCCATGTAACCATTTTTTGAGCTGCGATTTCCTCAACTCTCAGAGAAACACGAATCCTCAACGCCCAAACCAATAACCTTCATCTTCTTCAACCCTCGCGTAACCATTTTTTTGAGATTCGATTTCTTTGATTCTCCACATCACACAATCTCGAGCTGCGATTTCTTCGATTCTCCACATCACACAAGCTTTATTTCTCATTTTTCATTTACGATTTCTTTCTCTTTTCGTGTTCTCATTTTTATTCAGTTCCTATTTCAATTCATTCTTTTTTTTTCATAAACGCCATTTTTTGCTGTGATGGATGAACATTCAAATGGGGAAATTTCAATGGAGGAAAATGTTGATTTACTTGATCAGATTGTTAGCGAAAAGATGCTTGAGGTACTCGATTTTTTTTAAACTTTGTGTTGTAGACTGATTTATTTCATTGACTCAGAAAACAGGGACACGTTTGCTCACACTAACTGAATTGTTTGCTCACAGAAAATGAATGTTTTGCTCACACTTTTTCTACTTTCTACTCATATTAACACTGCGTTTTGCTCACACAATATTTTGTGACACAGGTCCATAATAGCTGTTCAATTGAGAAGGGAGAGTATCCACAGACGGGAATGCGATTCATTTCAGATCACGATGCAAATTTGTTTTATTCAAACTATGCAAAGAAAGTTGGATTTTCTTGTAGAACACGTTCCTCTAAGAAAGATGCTGATGGAACAGTCAAACAAAAAACATATACATGTGGCAGAGAGGGTACAAGGGGGTCTGCTGCTGCCAGTTTGGAGAAGAACAAACCCATATCAGCAGCAAATTGCAAGGCAAGGATGGTGGTCAAACTTGACAGAGATTGTACATGGGTTGTTACGGTTGCGGAGTTGGATCACACTCATGAGTTGTCTGAAGAGAAGGTCAATTCTTCAAGGAAAATCGACACTTGAGTATGCACGCAAAGCAAGTTATTGAAATAAATGATGAAGCAGGGTAAGGCCAAATAAAACTTTTCAAACTCTTGTCCATGGAGTTGGTGGTTACTCTGAATTGTCATTTATTGAGAAGGATGTACGTAATTATATCAATAGGAGCTTACGTAAAAATCCTGTAGAAGATGGTGATGTAATGGCTGTGTTGGATTATTTCACAAGGATGAAAGAGCAAAATAGAAATTTCTTCTTTAAAATTGATGTCGATGAAAATACTCGATTGAAGAATTTATTTTGGGCTGATGCTAGGAGTAAAGCTGCATATGAATATTTTGGTGATGTTGTGTCATTTGACACAACATATAACACCAATAAATATGGGATGACATTTGGTTCGTTTGTTGGTGTTAATCACCATGGCAATTCTATCTTGCTTGGTTGTGGTTTGGTGAGGTGTGAGGATACAGAAACATTTGTTTGGCTCTTCAAGGCTTGGGTTGAATGTATGAATGGGAGAGCTCCATATGCAATGTTGACTGATCAAGCTATGGCAATGAAGAACGCCATTGAAATTGCACTACCTGTGACACGTCATAGGTGGTGCATATGGCATATAATGAAGAAGATTCCAGAAAAATTACGGGGATACTCTCTATACAAAGAAATAAAAGAAGAGATGAAATGTATTGTGTGGGAGTCTCAATCTAAAGAGTCATTTGAATCTTCATGGATCAGTTTTATAGAGAAGAATCAACTTCAATCAAATGAGTGGCTAAAAGGTACATTTTTGTTATAAACTCTGCTCATATTCTGTATTTGCTGGCAGTTTTATAGACAAGAATTACATTGCTTACTGGTATAAACTGCATATTCTGTATTTTGCTGACAGTACTGGCATAACAACTTTGCTCACCAAATATATGTAATTTGCTCACTGTTTTGGCTGAAACTGCTCACACTTTAGAAAATTTGTGTTCACCAAAATTTATAATTTTCAAATTTCAGCATTGTACAATGAAAGGAATAGATGGGTCCCTATTTTTCTTGAGCATGAGTTTTGGGCAGGAATGCGGAGTACCCAAAGAAGTGAGAGCATGCATGCTTTTTTTGACAAGTACTTGACAAAGAAGAGTAATTTGTGCTTGTTTGTTAGACAATATGATAATGCTCTTGCGGATAAGGCTCAAAAATAGTTAGAAGCAGACATATTCTCTTTCAAGACTATTATTCCTTGTGTCACAACATCATCCATTGAGAAGCAATTTCAAGATGTATACACACACTCTAAGTTTGGTGAGTTACAAAGTGAATTTAGATCAATGATTAATT
Organism: Aeschynomene evenia; assembly: GCA_013621005.1. Taxonomy (NCBI): domain Eukaryota; kingdom Viridiplantae; phylum Streptophyta; class Magnoliopsida; order Fabales; family Fabaceae; genus Aeschynomene; species Aeschynomene evenia. The sequence goes on along the minus strand of CM024264.1, from coordinate 6,730,515 downwards.
GCTACACCTACTTCATAAAAATAGAAGGGTCAAATGCATCATACAAGGTTGTTGATCTGAACAAGTTTAATGGCATTGCTAAGAGAAAGGAGTATGAAGTAGTGTATGATTCTGTTTCAATTGACATTAAATGTCAATGTTTAATGTTTGAATCACGTGGTATTATGTGTCGCCATTCACTTTGTGTTCTGGGGCAAGAATCTGTTGAAAAAGTTCCAGAAAAATACATTTTGGAACGATGGAGCAAAAATGTTCAACGTAAGCACTCAAATATAAAGTGTAGTCATGACTCAAGCCGCTCGGAGCCAAGCAAGATGCGCTATAATGATCTGTGCTCACACTTTTACAATGTGGCTGAAACATTTATTGATTCTGATGAGGCTGCTGGCATTATGCACCGTGCGTTGGATGCTGCGGTGGTTGAAATTGGTTCACATTTTGCTGAAAAAGTAAATGATTGCCATGAGAAAAGTAAAGAAAATGAAATTGGGAACATACATGCACCTCCATTTGCTACTACACGTGGAAGACCGTCCAACAAAAGGAAACAATCAGTTTTTGATGAGAAATTAACCAAAAGAGCAAAGGCAGACAGGAGAAAGAAAAAAAAGATAGCTGAACAGGTCATTTTTAGAGAATACCAGTATTGCTCACACATATTTGACATATTACTCTCGTTATCTCTTTCTTTGCTCACACTTTTAAAGTATGTGCAGTATCATGTGAATTACAACCATTGCAATATTACTCAACATCAAACTCAGTGGAGTGTTCTTTGAATTTGGAGGTATTCTAGTTATTAATGCATAAAAATCTCATTTTTATAGTTATGGTATTTTAATGATAGATATTAATGCAAAAAAATGTATGATATGTATTTGACAGCAATTTGAGGATTCTTCAATTGACAACATGACACCTACTCCACTACATCTGCCTTCTCAAGTTGGTGTTGGTTCATTTACAACATTATTATATTCCTTTGCACCTACAAAGCTACCAGTACCACACGACCCTCCAAGTGATGCTTAAATATCCTTGACCACTAGAACTAACAACTTGTAATAGTTTATAGAGGTTTATTTTAGTATTTCTTTTATATTCTCAAAAACCATGATGTAATACACACATGATAAATTCTGGAGTTTCTTTAAATTTCTATAAATATGTTCTAAGTACACACATTGTCAATGAATGCAGGGAAATGAGAATTAAGTTTTTCAAAATTTAAAGCTGTGTGAAATTTCAGCTTGCTTCAGTGTACAATTTTTTAAAAAATATGTAATATTGTAGGTGAAGTTCATTTTTGATTGAACAATGTTAAATATAGAGAGTAAGTAATAAATGATAATACACCATGCAAACTAAACATTGGCACATGGTCTAGTTAAGGATTGATTCCTGCTAGTCCAGTGTTTCTGTTGCCTAAAAGGACAAATCTCAACAATTCAAAATTTAATTTCATAGAAACTAGTGAATGCCAGCAACCCAACAGCAGAGGGAAAGAAAATGTTCCATATCTCCTTTAAATTCATGATATGTATACTGACATATTGAAAATGATTAAAATTAGTCTAAAAAGTTTCTGAATATGTATGGTAAACTGATTAAAGAGTAAAATTACATTTAAAGCTAAATAAAAATCTAAAGTTTATGAAGTTTATGTCATTTTGCCCCTCCTTGTTGCTTGCTTTGCTCTCCTTGTGTTTTTCATAGCCATATATGGTGAAATCTGTGATGGCCCAGCTTTTCTTGCCCTTTTCTCACGACCTATGAGTGGTTGTAGTAGTGGTTCTTCAGTGGAAACAGTTTTTTTTTTCTTGGCAGCAACAGCTTCGGCTTTTTCAATTGCTAGTGATCTAAATTCATTGCTAGAATTGAGTAATGACTTTACCAATAATTGCTTCCTAAAACGGGCAAGCTCATCCTGAACATTGTATAATTAATTAGCCAATGAAAATAATTAAAAAACAAATACTTTAAATACATTAATTATTACAACTTACATTTTCCCACACTGGCAGTTGATATGTTGGGTTGTCAATAACTCAGAGGATTCCATAGCTCCAACCATTTTAAGACATAAATCCCACAATCAAAACTGCATATATTCCATATTGTAAGATATTTGACAATATTGTATTGCATATAAATAGATATAAAATCACTTACTTGTTTGGTTGGCCGGGCACATTAAGATATTGACATTCCAGACCTTTTGTTTCGAATGAGGATATTGCATGGTTGACATAATGCTCAATAAGCATTGCCTAACATAATCAAGTAATTGCTCACAGAATTAGACAAATTTGCTCACAGAATTAGACAACTTTGCTCACAGAACTAGACAAAGTTGCTCACAGAATTGGACAAAGTTGCTCACAGAATTAGACAAAGTTGCTCACAGTATTATTTGATGTAAATCATGTTTATTTGATGACACATAAACATTAAAAGACAATTTAATATTATATGACAATTTAAAAACTTACACAGTATTGATTCAATTGTCATGATCAGTGTCTGGACTTTCTGTATATAATGGGTCAGAACATACAATTTCCTATTCTGAACATTGAGAGCATACATCCACCAGTGTGCTGTATCTCTATCCACTATTGGGAATAAAAGCTGAATGTTTGACAAAAATAAAGAAAGAAAATAAATAAAAAAATTTAGTATAATTAATCAAGCAAAGAAAAACAGAGAATTGAAGTTATAGTGCAACAACAATACTCATTTATGTGATGCAATTGCTTCTCTATCATAGTGGTAATTGGTTTCAAGGTTTTCAGGGGCTGTGAATTCATTGTTCTCCATCCACTTTGTTTTGTGATATAGTACCATGATTGAACTACATGACACCCAAAAAAACTCATAATCAAATGAAAAAAAAAAATTATTTGCTCAAATTAAAATATGCAAATTTCATACCAGTAGAGATGCAGGCATGCAATATATGTCCTTTTGAAACCTTGGCAACCCAGAGTAGTTATACACAAAACACATGTAGTCAACAAACTGTAGAACAATGCAAACATTAGTATTAGTTCAAAAAATCAAAATAATAGTACATATATAGTCTAAATAAAATAAGTTAATTACTCACACTGCTGTCTATATATTTTCTTGCTTTTAGATTTAGCAATGAATCTCTTGCTATGATCACATTTTGTTTGTTGACAATCTTGCCAAGTGTTGTCTGTTTACCATCCTTTAAGTCCCATGCCCAACTTACAAGTTGTTTGATCATCTTTTCAGGCAACTCTGGTTCTTCATCAACGATTGGCACTGATTGAGCATCATCTACTTCTGCATTTTTTTTGTAGTGGTCCTTCATAAAGAACAATTTGCATGTTGTTTTTTTCTTCATCAGAGGATGATGCAAAAGCCCTCTCAAACTCATGATCAAGATCATAATCATCATCAGAATTATCATCAAGTTGTTCCATGTCTTTTTCTTCATCTCTATGTCATGTTATTTAACATAATTTGCATTAGCTATTGCCAAAATAATATCTCAAGAAATAACTTTCTGCTCTCACATACTGGACAAATTACTCACTGTTTTATAATATATAGCTCACATGATGTTCATAAGTTGCTGACATTTTAGCACAAATCAAATCAATATATAACTCTACCATAAAATGCAACGTACATCATTCTCTCAAGCGGTAGAATGTGAAATTCAATACCCAAGTCAAATGATGGTCTACAAACAATTTAAGTTTCACTGTTATGATAGCTTGCTCACATATTATAATGAGAAGACACAGAAAAAATAATAAATTCAATATGTGTTTTTTCTATTATTTCTCAATTTTTAGCACAAATAAAATCAATATATAACTCAACCATAAAATGCAACGTACATCATTGTCTCATGCGGTAGAATGTGAAATTCAATACCCAAGTCAAATGATGGTCTACAAACAATTTAAGTTTCACTGTTATGATAGCTCGCTCACATATTATAATGAGAAGACACAGAAAAAATAGTAAATTATCAATTCACTATGTTTTTTTTCTCTTATTTTTTAATTTTTAGTATCATTGTGATCAATTTAAAAATAATAAATATTAATTTACCTCTTTTGAACTTTGTCCTTCTTTTTGGATTCAGACCCACCAAACGTGAACTCCTCTGCAACCTTTGCTTGTTTCTCTCCCTCCACTTGTTGATTTTCATTCTCATTGTCCATCCATGATTTTAAGCTTGGTTGTACAATATCATCCACAGCATCATTCCCACTACATCATAAATTAATTTCAATGTTTTAATTAATCACAAATTAACTTAATTCTCATCAATAACATTAGAATGATGAGATACATTGCTCCCATGTTGATAATATTTTTAATTTATCTCTCTACTACTTTATCCTTTTCTTTGCTTTCAGACCCAGCCAAAGTGGACTCCTCTGCTACCTTTTCAATATCATCTAGATCATCATTCCCCCTACATCATAAATTATGACATTTAATTAATCACAAATTAACTTAATTCTGATCAATAACATTTAATTGATGAGATAAGTGATATATAAGAATTTACCTTGCTGATACACTGGTCATACCATCACGAGAGCGGTGCTTCATTGGTGGGAAAGGAATGTTGTGTTCATCGCTGTTCAAAAGATTAAATGTTAAAACTTGCTCACAGAAATGAATATTATAGCACACAAAATAAAGCGAAACTGCTCACAGAACTAGATATTATTGCTCACAGTTTCAGTGAAACAAGCTCACCGAATCAGACAATAATGCTCACAGTTTCAATGACAATTGCTCACAGAATCAGATAACAATGGTCAAATAATAAACTAAAAATCTATTACAATTTTATTCTCTCATATTGATATCTAAAAAAAAATTATATTATTTTTACCAGAAAGACTTCAGTGTAATTTCTTCACTGCTTGTTGTGCTTGTTGTACTTTCTTTCTTTCCTCCACTTGTTTTTTTCTTCTTCTTTGGTGTTGATGTTGATGGTTGTTTTCTTTCTGGTTCTTGTCTTCTTTTGGCAGCAGGTGTTGATGATTGTTTTCTTTTTGTTGTTTTTGTTTTTTTGCTTGTTCCCTCTTGTTCTTTCCCTCCAACTCTCACTGTTTTTGGTCTCTTAACTGCTGCAGTTTTAGTGTTTTCTGCTGTCCTTTTTTCTTGTTGGTGTTGCAGGTGAAAATTTTTTCTTTTTCTTCTCAGAAAATAATAATTCCTGCACATAAATTCAGTTATTAGTGTGAGTAAAAAGGAAATCTGTTATATAATAATAATAGTTGCTAACATACAATTAAAAAACTAATATAAGACATACAATTGTTAATTTTTTTTCGTCCTTTATCACTGTTGAGATGTCGGCTTCCTTCCAATGTGCAATCCATGGAGGTGGTGGACCATTGTAATTTTCAGGTTTTCCAAATCGGAGAACATGAAAATATAGAATCTGAAAAATAACAGCAATCACAAAGATAGAACATTAGAACATTCAAAAATCTTAGTTAATTTAAATAAAAGTAACACTTTTACTCACCATGAGCACGTGCAAACATCCATCAATTGCCTCTGCCCCCCCGCGCTTGTATTTTGCAATACCAGACTCCAAGCAATTATGTATGTACCGCCCCCAATTGTAATCGGAGGTGTTCTCCACATCTATAATTGTTTGGAGGTGCCATGGTTGTGTGGCTTGGACGGTTGTGGGGCACAGAAAGGTCTTCAACACCACCAAAATGAAGGTCCTTCTGAAATCAGTAATTTCAGCAGCTGACCTCATACTATTGGAGAGCAAATTGGCCTTTAAATCACCAATTCTGGAAGCTTTGTACCTTTGCACAACACTTTTCTCTTCATCGTTTACAGGGTCGGCAAAAACTTTCCCTATTATATTAAATATATTAGTCATAACAATTATAATTGAAATAACTAAGTTAATAAATTAAATAACTTATTAACTGTTTTGCACAGAAACTGTTTTGCTCACAGTTATTAAACTTTTTGCTCACAATTATAAACACTATTGCTCACGGTTTTCATATACACATAATAACACATTCATACTAACATGCTCTTGTTATAAAACCTATTTTCCTATATTAAGAAGCTCTTGGTATAAAAATACAAGTATTTGTATACCTGTGTAAGGAAGCCCAAGCGCTTTGCCGACCAACTCCGGGGTAACCTTGAAAGTTATGGCCGGAGCATCAAGCGTGTGAGTTTCTGTGTTGTAAGTTTTTGCAAGTGCTGCAAACAACTTATGCTTCACTTTCCAATCTGCCAAGCTAGCAAGCCCGGCAAACCCCATGTCCTCTATTTGTTGCTTTTGCTCAGCAGTGAATTTTTGAAACAAACTTAATACAGCTGTTGGTGAGCACCTAGAGGTGTTTAACCTCTGCATATAAACACAAAAAATCAATATATAAGATAATTTTAATTAAAATTTGCAATCTAACACACTAAGTTATACTCAAATGCTCACAATTTTAAATCAACATCACACACCACTCTCAAAAATTTCAACAACCATACTAAAAAGCTCACGGTTTGAAACCTTTTAGCTCACAGTTTTAAACCTTCTTGCTCACATTTTAAAGACAATTTCCTCACAGTTTAAATTTGGTTGCTCACAGTTTTTCAACTTTTTGCTCACTGTTTTAAACTTTATTGCTTCACAGTTTCATATACACCAAATAACACATTTTCATATACTAACAAGCTCTTGGTATAAAACCTATTTTGTCATACTTTTACAAAAAATAACTCACACATTCTCAGAAAAATTCTCACAGCATAGAACTTTTGCGCTTACCTTTGCTGCCTCTTTTGTCCCTTCCTTTTATCACTACGAACTTCAGCATCAGAAGAGGTTGATTTTTTAGGTGATTTTGTCATTGTCTACAAGAAGTAATTCACACATACTTTAATCACATCATTATAATTTTTTGGAAATGCAAAATAACCACAAAAATAGTGAAAAAAATGCAAAATACATTGTAATAATCATCAATGCAAAGAACAAAGTTTTAAAAAAAATATTGTAACAACAAAATAGGAAAGAACAAACACTTCAATTTGTAAAAGTGTTTTTGTCTTCCATAGATGATTCTGCTATTTCACATGAGCAACATTTTTTTCATGAACCCTAACCAGCAACAAATGGAATTTCGGCGACGAAAATGAGTGAGCAAAATAGAGTTCGTGCGATGAAAATGGTGGATGAAGAGAAAGTGAAGAAAGTGAGCAAAATGAGCTATGAACTTAGAAGGGGGAATTTCGGCGATGAAAATGAGTGAGCAAAATGGAGTTTGCGTGCGATGAAAATGGTGGATGAAGAGAAAGTGAAGAAAAAGAAGAGCGTGAGCAAAATGAGGGATGAACTTTAGAAGGTGGAATTTCGCGATGAAAATGAGTGAGCAAAATCGATTTTGCATGCGATGAAAATGGTGGATGAAGAGAAAGTGAAGAAAGAGAAGAGAGTGAGCAAAAAGAGTAATGAACTTACCGGCGATGAAGAAGGTTGAATTTCGGAGATGAAAATGGCTGAGCAAAAAGAGAAGAAAGGCTTCGTGCGATTGAAAATGGCGGATGAAATGGAGTTGTGTGTGTGGGTAAGCTACTGTTGGAAGATAAATGCAGTTTTGTGTGTGGGTGAAGCAAGTGGTGTGATGAAAGTGGTAACCGCCTAGAGATTTGAGTTGGAAGGTGAAGACACGCGCGATGTGATGCGCTTTTGGATTGGACCGCGCGTTTTTGTTTCTTGTATTTTCGTATTGGGCTTATACGGGAATTGGGCTGGACTTTATTGTCTATTATTGAGGGAGTAAGCCTGTACTCCGTATCCGCGGAGTACATGGAGCAAAACTGCTTTCTATCTGTTACTATCCTTCACTACTTTTATTTTTATTGTGGTCACACTTTATTTTAAGGGTTTTGATAACAAGTGTCCTCAGGGCACTTGTTAAGACATCAAAAGAGGAAAGATTTATCTTGAAAACATGCATTTTGATATTTTCTATGTAATTGATCAACCATAACTTTTTTAATTTTTCAAAAACTTACCTTTTTATTATCCTTAATAAGTGCCCTTAGGACATTTATTAGCAAAACCCTTATTTTAATTCGTTCTTACTCCCACTTAGTTTTCAAATTAATATTTTAACGCATTTATTTTTTCTCTTCTTCCTCCTTTTTTATTATTTTTGAGTTTCTTCTCTACAATATTTTTTAGATTTTTTCTTCCTAAATAAACAAAACACAATTAAACAAATATAAAAACTCAAAAAAAAAAAGTAATTTAAGTCACTCTCAAATATTCTCATGGGATGAGAATATGAGATTCCCATAGAACAAATAGTTTTGAACTCATGAAAATATAAGATTTCCGGAAATACAAAATTTCCAAAAATGTTAATATTAAAATACAAACCAAACATAAAAATATAACTTTTTCATTAAACATTTCCAAAAAATTTCAAATATTCCCCTAACCAAATGCGCCATAAGAGTCTAATGGCTAAATATAATTTTTCCCCATTTAGACCATATTGTGGCCTCCATTGTGGAACCCCCACAATTTCCACCTCAACACCAAAACAAAAGGTATATATTACCCATGTAATTGCACTTATGATAATGCTGGTATTCTTGAGACGACAAGACCAATGTTTTTGACATTTCATTTCAACACGATTTATATAGAAACCTAACCAAGGAATGATATTTAAATAAAAGAAAATGTTTCGTGAACAATAGAAAAAATAACCAAAACCGTTAATAGGTCTATTTTGTAATATTTTGGCCAAATTTTTTTTTTAAGGAGTTAGTTTTTAATGGTCTGAGTGATTGTGACCCAAAATCTTCATATTGAATAATTTTTTATTGTGTAAATAGTAACACACTTGAACAAAATAACGGAACGAATGAGCCACTAATGTCTTTCTCTTTAGGCTTCTTTCATGTGCTCTCTTACTGGAAGCTCCCAACTATAAATGTGCAATCATTTTATCAAATAAAAAGCTAATTTAATATTTCATTTCTCCTTTTCTTTTCCTCTCATTCTCTTTCACAAATTTTTATATTTTATTAAAAAACTATCTAATTTAGATCACAAGAAAATAATAAGAAAATAAATTATTTTTAGTTTAAAATAATTTAAAATATTATATGCTAGTTGGATGTATTTATGTTGTACGATAAATATTATTGATTTTTAATCGTTGTTTGTAGGACAGTGGTTTGCAAAATTCTTAATTAAAATATGTTTGCATTTGTGAACTTGATAGAATAGTCACCAAAAAAAAAAAAAAAAAACTTGATAGAATGGAGTAAAGTTTTAAGAAGTTATATTGCTTAGGTATATTAATATGTGTGAAATGAAATGTAAATCAATGGAGCTCATTCCAGTCAATTTCACTATTTCTCCTTTATTTTCTTCCTCTCAATGTGTTACGAGTATTTATTTAAGTAAAATTACTTATATACCCCTATCACAAATAACATTTTATTCCAACTCAAATGTATTATAAAAAAGAATTCATAATCATTAGTTAATTTTGTCGACGTACCCAAACAATTGAGTGAAATATTTTTATACTTAACTCCTCCAATCAAAAGGTTACCCTTAACTTATTTGACAAGGGCGAGGTTTAATTAAAATTGGGTATTGTATATATCAACTATCAATTGATATAAGTGAAATTTTTGTATGTTTCTCAATCATATTTGATGCGATACAGACATAATATTTGTTTTTATCATAAACAAGTTAATTAAAATTAGCTAGGGATGACAAATACCTATGCTAAACCAGAGGAGACCACTAATTTCAGTAAAGATTTGCAATAAAATTTACAGATATATCCATAAAGAAAGACTTAATCTAAGGTGTTAACTCAATCCACGGTTAGAGTGGACGAAAGGCTGAATCGAGTGTGTTAATCCTCGTTGTGCCGGCATAATAAATTAATATTACAGTTGTAGCCACCACTTTTTTTTTTTTGAAAAAGAAAATGAGTGTTGAGTCCATTGTTTAGAATACGTAACTCTTGATGAAGTTACAACACTGGGCTAGCCACAAGTTTAACTCTGTAGTATCAATTGGGCTTTGCTTCATAGAGGTGAACTGATAACCCAATTTATGAAAAACCATAATTATATCGAAATAAAATTTCGAAATGGGCCAACGTGATTGATAGTTTTTCACATTAATTAAATTATTATCTTCAAACCAAGGGCCCTAGCACAAATGGTAGTGGCTTGGGTTGCTTAAGCATCTAGTCCCGGATTCGATTCCAGGACGGTGTGTATATGCAGAGAGGACCTTGGCCAGTCGTCCCACCCTTGAGGTGCACGCACAAACCGACGGGGGATTAGTCATCGGAACCGCTCCGGTGGATACCTTGGGAAACCAAAAAAAAAAATTATCTTCAAGACAAAAAAAAAAAATCATATATATTGTGCAAAATAAATTCAAATCTTAAAAGTTTGGAGGAAAATGTTAGACGGCCATAATTTTCATCCTTGCATAGAAATTTAAAGTTTGGAGGAGAATCTTATATCTTAATGTTTGACGGCCATAAATTCAAATCTTAAAGCATTTGAAATTTTGAGTGTTCTATATCAAGTGCTCGAATCTTGGGATGCTTTTGTTTTAATTGAATTCGATGGAAGTGGAGTTAATAGGTTCGGTGTCATTGGAGTCCTTGATACTGTATCATAGTGGCTCCATTTTCTGTTTGGTAAATACACAGAGCCATAGTCATTCATGTCTTATATCATATTTGTTTTGATAAAACAAATGATGGTTAGGGTTAGAAATGATGAGATTGGAATTTTGAAAAATGAATAAGGACATAATTGAAACAAAAATTCATTAAACCATCACATGAACATGTGCCAACCAACTATGTGACTCCACTTTCGGAGTGGACAAAAATTGAAAAAATTTGTTCACTGAGTCAGAGTGACTTCGTGTCTCTATGATTATGACCCTAAAATCAAACAGTCTACGGAGTCACTTTTTCTTTGACTCTGTGACTTTGACTCTACAGTCATAAAATAAATGCAGCATAGAGTCATAATTAAGGAACTTAAAGGTGGTATCCGTAACTTTGATCGATCACGTGTTAGTACGTTACACTCTGTTAAGAGAAATGATTGATATTGCTGAGGAGTGAAGCTAAAGTCTTGAGGTTGTGACTGTTCTTCTAGTGAGTGATTCTCATCATCAGGTATGGTGGCTGTTTCAACATGATTCACAGCCTGAGAGTTTCGAAATTTGAAACCAGGAGGATAACCATGCTTCTTCCAGCATTGGTCAATAGTGTGGCCAGATCTTCCACAGAATGTGCATAATTTGGAGGAAGTATTCGTTCTACCTCCTCTGCCACCTCTACAATTGGTGGAATTGGTGCCTCGACCAAAGGAGCTAGGCATTTTTGTGTCAGTGTAATTTACACGAACCAGAGGACTTGAGTGTTGTCTCTCTTGTTGAGACACCATAGCAAATACCTTGTTAATAGGTGGAAGTGGTTCTAACATCAAGATCTGAGTTTTAACAGCTGAGAATTGATCATTGAGGCCTTTTAAAAATTCAATTACTTGATCTTGAGTTTTTCTAGTCTTATATTCGGTCATTAGATCACAAGAACATGTAATCGCACATTGACAGTGTAGATCTGGTCTAAAGTTATCGAGTTCATCCCAAAGAATTCGCAGCCTAGTGAAATATTCCATTATAGATGAATCACCTTGATGAACTCCATAGATCTTACGTTTCAAATAAAAAATTCTCAATAGATCAGCTTGAGAGAAGCGAGTTTTCAGATCTTTCCAGATTTCAGAGGCATTAGTCATAAACACATTTGTTTGATAGATCTGAGTAGAAACTGACCTTGAGATCCATGAGACAACCATATTGTTGCAGCGCTTCCATGCTGGATATAAACGACCACTGGTGAGAGGTTCTTGAATCGAACCATCAATGAATTCTAGTTTGTTCTTAGCAATGAGTGCAAATATCATAGATCTGCTCCAGCTTTGATAATTCGAAGAGTCTAGAGGCGGAGAAACTATAACTACCGAGGGACTTTCACTCGGATGTACGTAATAAGGTGAATCGGTATCACAACGTCCCCGACGGGTGCCGTGACTAAAATGTTGAAAAACGGAGTCGTCACCAATTTTAATTATGGAAAAATTGGAAAACCTTTGTTTTTGTGGAAAAACCGGTCGATTTAGAGATTAGGTTCGGGAGTCGAATTATGATTAGGGAAGGGTGAGAACTTAATCACACTGCACCCCTAATACATCCGTATAAATCCGATTACCGTAGAGCTCGTTATGCAAATATATTTATAATTTAGTAATATTAATTCCCCCTTATGTGATACCCTGTATCACAGTATCCCTTAGGAATGACTCTCTTTAGGACGCGTCAGAAACACGTCAGCAGGTTGCTGTCAGAGGGGACTCGCTAGCGAGCAGTCGGTCGCCAGCGACCACCTGTGAGTCGCTAGCGACGGGACCAAGTCCCACATCGTACAGAACGAACGTCACAGCGTTGCTGTCAGGAGGCGCTAGCCAGCGAGCAGCCAGTGCCCGCTAGCGAAGACCTCGTCTCTAGCGAGAGTGTTCTAGTCGCTAGCGACTGTTCGAAGTCCTACATCGGACGCAGCATGATGTCAGCCTGTCCCCCTCACCTATATATATGAGTAGTAGTAGAGTCCTTTTCTTCACACCTCATTCTCCCGCCTTTTAAGAGCAGTGCTTTTGGGCGTTCCTTTTTCGATAAAGGAACTCTGTCGGAGTGAGGTTTCGACGTCTTGGGGATACTCTGCTAGAGCAAATTCCCGACGGTGAGTAAAATGTCATTTTTATCCTTTTTCTGCGTGAGGGTCGCCAGCGAGCAGGAGGAGCTCGCCAGCGACCGACCCCTCGCTAGCGAGAGGCAGTATCTCGCTAGCGATGGCGTGATCCGCAACAGCAGTTCAAGTGTTGTTTCCTCTTCTTCAGGGGTCCTAATGAGTCCTTTTTGCACTTCAGGTGCGAACGCAGTGCCGGTGGTCGGAGCCGGAGCTGACGATGCTTCTCAGAGTCAGGATTATCCAGGTGAGTGGAGGTCTTGCATGTAGTTTAGCATTTATGGCATATATTTGTTTGATAATTAGATAATTAGGAAAGATAATAATAAAGTTATTTTGCATGTGTTTGTAGTAGAGTAGTAGTAGCAGTAGTAATATGCTAGGTGGTTAGAGTAGATTAGTAAAGACTTATGTTTTATGCTGTGTATATGAATTGCTGATTGGTTGGCTATTTACTGGTTTATAATATAACATGTGTCTAAAGTAGATAAATAGATATTGAATAGAATAGAATTCATGACATGTATGATTGCTTGAGTGAGTTATGTGCTGACTGTCTAGAGTAGTTACGCCGCCCCTGATTAGTATACGTCAAACACTATGGTCGGTGGTCAGTCCCGGTATCTTAGTATGGTTTACTAATTAGCGGTGAGTCGCCCGAGCCGCCAAGTACGTTCCGATCCCGGTTATCGGACGACTTGGATACATATTCAGATATACCTCACGAGGGTCAGATATGAGTAAAACTCATGCCGCGCGCTGAGTCATATTTGAACACTTCCCATGCTGAGCGTTGGGTGACAGAATACAGATAGAATATACAGTACAAAGACTTGGTATGCAGACTTTAGTGTGACAGCTAGACAAGATATTGTTTGTATGGTTGATAACATGCTAGATGTGATATATGTGTTATGAATGTTGCATTGCATGCATATTCCCCATCACTGAGTCGATGACTCACCCCTCATCAACCATAATTCAGAGTACGATCCCGCAGCCGACGAGGAGCCGTTGATCCACTAGAGGTCGTTTCAGCTGATATCTTGGGTGAGCTCCGCTTCGACCGTGGAGCCCTTTAGTTATTGTCTTACATTTATTTCAGTTATTAGTTTTATAAGACTTTTCAGTTCCAGTTGTAATAGTTGCTCCAGACTTTAGAGGCAGGTTACCTTTTATTTACGTTTCAGATATTTTCAGTATTCTCAGCAGTTATACAGTTATACCAGTTATATACAGATATCAGTTTACAGTTATTTTCAGTTAATTCAATTTATTTAAGAGTTTACGTATACGTTTAGCGTATTCATTGGGATAGTGCCCTTCGCACGGGCACCCCTAAGTAGCGGGGTGTTACACCTTAAGATATTAAAATAAATACATAACATGTAATATTAAAAAGAGTGATGAAAAAATTAATTTTGGGTTGACTTATTGTAGCCTGCGCCGACGTATCCTCTGGTGCGATGAGGAACTCAAACCCACATCGTTTTTGTTGAAAATTGTTTGTGTGTTAGGTATCTTTTAAATTAAGAATGAGTTAAGTACAGGACGAGTTATGAGTCGTACAAGTACGTGACGATTTATGATCCCCGAGGATGATTAACTCATACAACGAGATTGAGAAAAAAATTAATAAATTTTGTATCATTGATGTTGATTTGAAGAAAAGAAATAGTTTGCATTTTGACTTTAAAGGAGATGATTTATTTGATATTTTTTAAAAGAAAAAGATATTTTTTTGGGGTACAAGACGATGTGATTTGTACAAGTACCTGCAATTTATAATCTCGAGGATGATTAACTCATACAACGAGAACACAAAAAGATTTATGCAATTTTGGGTTTTTTATTTGAATTGAAAGGAAATAAAAGAACATAATAATAGTAATAATAATGATAATGACAATAATAAGAAGAGTAATACTAATAACACTAAAAAGACTAATAATGATAATAATAATAATAAAAAAAAAATTGAACACATCACACACACACATACGTATACATATCTCACACATAGGGGTTAGGGATATTTGGGGATTAGGTTAGAATAGTGAGAGGGAGAAGAAGCAACGGCAGCGGAGGGCGCGACGCTGGCGGAGGCAGACGGTGGCGAGGCGCCCCATCACTCACCGCGACTGCATCTAGAGAGAGAGAGGGATTGAGGTCAGCAGGGAACCGTCGGCGATTAGAGAAAGGCTTGGCCAGGAAGCCGCCGCTACTGGCTCCGGATCAGCGAAGGTGGCGAGCTAGGGTGCAGAGGCAGAGAGAAGAAGGGAAGAAAGGGGGAGCTGCGGTGGGAGGAAGAGGCTGCCGCGGTCCTCGCGACTGTTATGGCGGCTTTGGCGTCGAGCCGCCGCGGATGCTGCCCCGGGGTGCCGCGGTTGCGGCTAGAGCTTCACGGCTGCCACTGTGGGAAGCTCGAGGAGGTGGTGCTGGCTCCCGCCGCGTTCGGGCACCGCTGCTGCAGGAGACAGAGGCGCGGCCGAGGTGGGAGAAGATGGTTGCCGCCGCTATCGCCGTCGTCGAGGTCATTGACTCCGGTAATGACAGTGATGAAGATGAAGGTTTGTTGACTATCTCTCTCTCAGTTCTCTGTATGAAAATGGTTTTGATGAACGTATCTGGATTAGTGTTTTTTGGTTTTGTTCTTTAATTGAGGATCAATTTTGGTTGTGATGTACTTGGATTGTGTGTATTGATGTTGCTGTGCTGAATCTGTTTTTGAGTTTTGTCTCTGGAAATTTTGGTTATCGAGTGCCCCTTTGATCTGATCCCCCATTTTTCTGTATTCAGTTCCCCTATTTATCGTCCATGGATTCAGAATTGTTCCTCCTTTTTTTTGTTTATCTTCTTTGTAGTGCTATTTATCATCTGCTGATTATTTTTTTTTTTAGCTTATCCTCTTTGTAGTGCTTTGTCATCTGCTTATGTTTGGATCATATGGGCAAATGTTGGTGGTTGAGGAAGAGAGTATGGAGGGTTGAAAAAGGGAGTATGGAGACCAGAACCTAGAGATTTATTATTATCATTATGTAATTTTTAATTATATTTTTGTATATTTTTTGTTTTTTGAATTTTTTGGATTGTAAAAAAAAGTTGGGCCAAGAAATAGTTGATCCAAGACAAATTTTTGTTTTTGTTTATTTTATTCTTTTTTGTTCTAATTGAGCTGCTCTAAAATGAAATGTGACCAAATATCTTTTTTTTTTTTATATATATTTTGAATGAACTCTAAAAGAAGCAACAATAATAAAAAAAATAAAAAAATAAGTAAAAGGAAGTAAATTTTTTAGTAAAGAAAATGGAAACGGACCTAACAAAATGCGGTGTTCACAATCGGGATCAATAATCCCTACACGTCTTGTTCGTGATTGAATGGATCCAGCGTCAGAATCGCTACCGGAATCCATGGCAAAAGAAGAAAGTAGAATCAAGAATAGAATATGAAATAGCAGATTCAATCAAGCAATCAAGAAGAGAAAAGCTCTGCAAGAGATTCGCAGGCTCATGATACCATATTGGAGAAATATCTGAAATGAGAAAAGGGGGAAAGAATGCTCTGATAGAGTTGGCAGAATTTGCATTCTGATTTCCATTGAACTGAAAAAGGGTTTATATACAAGTAGAGCAAAGGGAAAAGAGCTAGCTAACTAACTGAATATCTCTATAACAAACTAACTAACTAATTACCAGCTAAGTAGGGCTATTACTTGTGCAGGAAGTAAATGATTTACATAATAAATGGTATAATTAAGTTGGAGTGTCGGGTTCATTTGATAAATATTATTTTAGTCTACTAACTTCATATAAATTCTGATTTTGGTCCACTATCTTTAGATTTATCACATTTAGTCCACTAGCTTTCAAATTGTGAGCACTTTTGGTCCACTATTAGTCAATTGGTAAGTCAACGGACACGTCAGTAAAAGTCAACAACCATGTCAACAAAGTCAGCTGACACGTCAACAAAGTCAACCGACACGTCACCAAAGTCGACGCCATGTTAGCTAAGTCAACGTCCACGTCAACATAGTCAACGTCTACAAAATCAGCGACCATGTTAGCAAAGTCAACTGCCACGTCAGCATCGTTAAGTCCACGTCAGCACAGTGGACTAAAATTGACAATTTTTTAAAGCTAGTGGACTAAATGTAACAATTCTAAAAATAGTGGACTAAAATCAGAATTTGTATAAAGCTAATGGACCAAAATGATATTTAAGCCAAAAAATTACTTTGGAAATAATACTATTATATTGTTTCAAAAAACTCTATCTTATCATCAAAACTATAAATTAATTAACTTTGATTAGTAAAAGCTATAGTTTTCTGATGTTACTTGTTCGACTCTGGTTGATAATTCTGACATTTTTGCTGGTTAATTATTTGAGTGGTACTTTCATATTTTGTCTCTTATAAGTTGTACTCCAACAATACATACACGGTACTCCAAAAAAATTGTAATCCAACAAGACAATTGCCGATACAAAGAGAATGGAAGTGTTTTGCTGCTCGTGGGGCCATATCATCAAACAATTCAATGACAATGCGACCGACATACATAAACTTCATTGATCTCAATTTTGAAGAAAACTTTTGGCCGCAATGATTTTTGAATGAGGGTAAAAGGTGAAAAAGGGTAAAAAGCAAAATGCTAAGTTGAGCTAAGCTCAATTTATATAAACAGAAAACAAGAAAAGCTAATAAAACTTTCCCAACAATTTCAATCTGTTAGACAATTTTAAAGTTATGAGGCTTAAACATATATAAGAAGTTAACACATGAAATCTTTGTGAAGTGAATGTGAATTGTGTGTATGTGAGAGAGATATGGCATGAGTGAGACAAAGATTGTTGAACATATGAGTCACATGGCCTGTCACTAAAGAGCACAAACACAAAATTTGTGTTGACTCTTATTTTAATGTTATTCACTCTTATAGATATTCCAGAAAAAAATAAATGTTTCATATAATTGAATAAATAATTATGTTATTGTTTAAATATAATATTATATTAATAAAGGACAAGTTTGTTTACTAAAGAAATTCAATTCATTTTATAAATATTTTAAACACGAAAATTCAATTCAATTGTAACAATCACATGAAATATATGATGAATGTGAATTATGTGTGAGAAAGACTTACAAGTAAAGATGGTATGAGTGAGAAAGAAGTTGAAAATGTAAGACGCCTAACCTCTAAAAAATAGCACAAGCACCATTTGTATTGCTCTTATTTTTGTAATATCCTAACTTATTAATTTCGTCATGGTCGTAATTAATCCATTAGTATATTACATATCCCGAAAACCACTATATATATACAGTGCAGGGAGTGGGCAGTGGAGGGATGAGGTGAAAATTTGGCTCAATGATAGATTGATTATGCAAATCAACCTTGTAGATTTTGCATAGGTCTACGGTTTGATTTTCCTAGGAGCATTGCTCCTTGTACTCCAACAATATATACATTATACTCCAAGAAATGAGTTGTACTCCAACAATACATACATTATACTCCAACAAGACAATTGCCGATGCAAAGAGAATGGAAGTGTTTTGCTGCTTGTGGGGCCATATCATCAAACAATTCAATGACAATGCGACCGACATAAACTTCATTGATCTCAATTTTGAAGAAAACTTTTTGCTGCATTGGTTTTTGAACGAGGGTAAAAGGTGAAAAGGATAAAAAGCAAAATGCTAAGTTGAGCTAAGCTCAATTTATATAAACAGAAAACAAGAAAAGCTAATAAAATTTGCCCAACAATTTCAACCAGTTAGACAATTTCAAAGTTATGAGGCTTAAACATATATAAGAAATTAACACATGAAATCTTTGTGAAGTGAATGTGAATTGTGTGTATGTGAGAGAGATATGACATGAGTGAGACAAAGGTTGTTGAACATATGAGTCACATGGCCTCTCACAAAAGAGCACAAGCACAAAATTTGTGTTGGCTTTTATTTTAATGTTATTCACTCTTATAGATAGTCCAGAAAAAAATAAATGTTTCATATAATTGAATAAATAATTATGTTATTGTTTAAATATAATATTATATTAATAAAGGACAAGTTTGTTTACTAAAGAAATTCAATTCATTTTATAAACATTTCAAACACGAAAATTCAATTCAATTGTAACAATCACATGAAATATATGATGAATGTGAATTGTATGAGAAATACTTACAAGTAAAGATGGCATGAGTGAGAAAGAAGTTGAAAATGTAAAACGTCTAACGTCTAAAAAATAGCACAAGCATACGTCTACGGTCTGATAGGAGCATTTCTCCTTGTATTCCAATAGTACATACATTGGACTTACATTGTACTCCAACAAATAAGTTGTATTCCAACAATACATACAATGTACTCCAACAAGACAATTTATGATGCAAAGAGAATGAGTGTTTTGCTGCTTGTGGGGTCATATCATCAAACAATTCAATGACAATGCGACCGACATAAATTTCATTGATCTCAATTTTGAAGAAAACTTTTGGCCGCATTGGTTTTTTAATGAGGGTAAAAGGTGAAAAAGGTAAAAAGCAAAATGCTAAGTTGAGCTAAGCTCAATTTATATAAACAGAAAACAGGAAAAACTAATAAAATTTGTCCAACAATTTCAACGAGTTAGACAATTTTAAAGTTATGAGGCTTAAACATATATAAGATGTTAACACATTAAATCTTTGTGAAGTGAATGTGAATTGTGTGTATGTGAGAGAGATATGGCATGAGTGAGACAAAGATTGTTGAACATATGAGTCGCATGGCCTCTCACAAAAGAGCACAAGCACAAAATTTATGTTCACTCTTATTTTAATGTTATTCACTCTTATAGATATTTCAGAAAAAAAATAAATATTTCATATAATTGAATAAATAATTATGTTATTGTTTAAATATAATATTATATTAATAAAGGACAAGTTTGTTTACTAAAGAAATTCAATTCATTTTATAAACATTTCAAACACGAAAATTCAATTCAATGGTAACAATCACATGAAATATATGATGAATGCGAATTATGTGTGAGAGAAACTTACAAGTAAAGATGGCATGAGTGAGAAAGAAGTTGAAAATGTAAGACGCCTAACCTCTAAAAATAAGCACAAGCACAATTTGTATTGCTCTTATTTTTGTAATATCCTAACTTATTAATTTCGTCATGGTCGTAATTAATCCATTAGTATATTACATATCCTCAAAACCACTATATATATATAGTGGAGCGAAGGGAGTGGGCAGCGGAGGGATGAGGTGAAAATTTGGCTCAACGATAGATTGATTATGCAAATCAACCTTGTAGATTTTGCATATGTCTCTGATTTTCGTAGGAGCATTGCTCCTTATACTCCCACAATACATACATTGTACTCCAACAAGACAATTATTAAGGGTAGTACTAATGTTCATAATTCTGTTGATAATATAAATGATTAGTTTGTATTTATCTTCTTTGGGTTGTTATTCTTTTTCTTTATTTTTCGGTTGGGCTTGCTCCTATACGTATGTGGTGTAGCCCATCTCTTATTTGTACAGAATATATGAATAATAATATACCCTTTGGGCCCTATTGTGTTTTACTTCCGTATTCTTTCCTTTCTCTCCAAGATTCATCTTCTTCCTTTCTTGCTTAACCTAACACTAGCCGCAACTATTCATCTTCTTCTCTCAAGTTTTAGAAACCTTCACATGGTATCTACAGCCTAGGTTGCGAATCCATGGCTTTAACTCCCACCACTCCCACCTCTAAAATCAAGATTCCGGTTCTTGAAAAACTGCATGAGGATAATTTCCTCCCGTGGCAACAACTTGCGTTGTTCGCCATCCAGTCGCAAAACCTCGACCTTCACTTAGATGCGGCGAACTTGCCTTCAAAGTATGCCTCTGAAGAAGCGAAGCAGTCAAATCAAACATCTGCTGAATATAAAGAGTGGATGCTACAGGACAACACTCTCTCGACTTGGCTTCTCTCATCCATGGATACAGCCTTCAAATATAGAATGATTGGCTGCCACTTCGCGTTCGAGATTTGGGGTCGCATTCAAACCCATTTCGCGACTGCAACACGCTCCAAAATCAAGAGTTTGAAGTCCAAGCTTAAGGGAATCAAGAAGTTGGAGCTCTCTGCCTTGGACTATCTTCTGCAAATCCGACGGATCTCTGATTCTTTACGTGCTCTGGGTCATTCTTTCACGGTAGACGATCAAATTGAAGCCATCTGTGATGGGCTTGGAGAAGAATATAAGGTCTTTATCACTAATCTTCACTCTCGGCTGGATTCTTTCTCTATTGGCGATGTTGAAGCGATGTTGATTTCGCATGATGAGATGCTGGAGCGTTTCAAGCAACCAGCTCTAGGGTTTGTGCAAGCAAATCTTGCGCAAGCTTCTCATGCGGGAAATCGCTCTTTTGGCCATGGATCTGGTTTTCGGGCTCGCGGTCGTGGAGGCAGAAATCAATTTGTGCGTGGTGGCCGGAATGTTTGGCAACAGGGAAAGCGTCTCCAGTGTCATGTCTGTGGGCGTCTTGGGCATTCTGCAATCCACTCCTACTATCGCTATAATCCCAATTACAGTGGCCAAGCACAACCTTCAACAAATCCAACCTCTATTCCCCAAATGCCTACAAAACCCCCCACCGCCCTCTCAAAACTTTCACAGCCCCAAAGCCTTTCTCGCGACACCTTCCTTTGTAATGGACCCGGCATGGCATCCAGACTCCTGCGCCACACATCACCTGACGGCAGACCCATCCAACCTGCTTTCCACTGCTGATTACACTGGAGATGAACAACTCTACGTTGCTAATGGTACAGGTATACTAATTTCTCAAGTTGGCCACTCTGTTTTGTGTGATAAAATCAATAATAGATTGTTTTCTTTAAAAAATATTTTACATATTCCAACTATTGCTCAAAACTTAATTAGTGTGCGAAAATTTGTCTTGGATAATAATGTTTATTTTGAGTTTCACCCTAATCTTTGTTATGTTAAGGATCCAATAACTCGGGAGATCTTGCTGCAAGGAAGTGCTAAAGATGAAATGTACTCTTTTGACAATGTCATAATTCCCAAACAGATTTCTAAAACTTCTCCTCTGGCTTTTGTTTCAGCATGTAATAATAATAGGGATTTATGGCAGAAACGCCTTGGCCATTGTGCCCACAATGTATTGAATACTATATTGTCTCAACATAACATTTATGTTAATAAAACATTCAATTCTTCTTCTATATGTGAATTTTGTTGTATGGCAAAAATGCATCAGTTACCATTCTCTTTATCTGAATCTGTTATTACTGATCCATTACACTTAGTATATATAGATGTTTGGGGTCCAGCACCCGTTTCTTCAAGAAATGGTTATAAATACTATATGAGTTGTGTTGATGCTTTTAGTAGATATACCTGTTTGTTTCTTTTGGAAAACAAATCGCAAACATATAATGCTTTCATTCAATATAAAAGTTTCATAGAAAAGCAAACAAATTGTAAAATAAAGAATATACAAACAGATCATGGAGGTGAGTTTACATCCTCTAAATTCAAAAGTTTTCTTCAACATAATGGCATTTTTCATCGTTTTGCTTGTCCTTACACACACCAACAAAACGGTGTTGTAGAGAGAAAGCACAGACACATAACAGAAATAGGTCTAGCTCTATTAGCCACTGCGGGTCTTCCCTTTTCTTTTTGGGAAGATGCCTTTACCACATCCACCTTCTTAATCAACAGGTTGCCTTCTCCCAATACTAACAATAAATCCCCTTTAGAAATTTTGTTTAATATAACTCCTGCCTACAATAATATGAAAATTTTTGGGTGTGCTTGTTTTCCTAATCTTAGACCATATAACACTAATAAAATGGAGTATAGGAGCAAAAAATGTATCTTTTTAGGATATGATTCACAACATAAAGGTTACAAGTGTCTTTCACCAACAAACAAAATGTATTTAGCTAGAAATGTAATCTTTGATGAAAATGATTTTACCTATAATGCTTTGTTTAATAATGCATCTGCAACTACTCCTGGAAATCCTGTTATGCATAATGATAATATTCCTGTAAATGTTCCTTTAATTCCATCATATATGCCTACTGTTTCTGTCTTGGCCAATACTGGGAAACAATTAGCTGCAACATTATTACCTCCGACACTGGATTGTGATGATGTCAATGAGACTTCTGATAACACCACTTCAGGTACTTCTACTCCCTTTCCTAATACATCTTCTGTTCCTTATAGATCTTCTACAGATAACATTGTCAATATCTCTGCATCTATAAATAATACTGCTATTTCTTCTACTCCTGCTACTTCAACTTCTTTAAACACACATAACATGAAAACTAGATCTAAATCAGGAATTTTTAAACCAAAAGTGTTTTCCATTATAAAACCTGAATTAGATCTAGTCCAACAAGTTCCTAAAACAGCATCTCAAGCCCTATCTTCTCCTCACTGGCGTAGTGCCATGGAGGAGGAAATTAAAGCTCTTCACAAAACCAAAACCTGGTCTCTGGTTCCTCAACCCCCTCACAACAAAGTCATTGGGTCCAAATGGGTTTTTGCCATCAAGCGAAACCCGGATGGATCTATTTTGAAATATAAAGCCCGTCTTTTAGCTAAAGGTTTTCATCAAGAGGAGGGTGTGGATTATGATGAAATTTTTAGTCCGGTTTAAAACCGGCAACTATTCGACTGGTTTTGTCAATAGCTTTATCTAAAGGATGGTTTTTACGTCAATTTGATTTCAATAATGATTTTTTGAATGGGGACTTGACTGATGTTGTTTACATGGAACAGCCGTGTGGTTTTACAGATAACTCTTCTAGGGTTTGTCATTTACACAAGTCATTGTATGGATTAAAACAAGCCCCTAGGGCTTGGTTTCAAAAATTAAGTTCCGTTTTAAATACTTTTGGGTTTACCCCTGCCACTGCTAATCCATCTCTTTTCATAAAATACTCTTCCACTTCTACAACTTTTCTACTTGTTTATGTTGATGACATTCTAGTAACAGGTAGTAATGCTAGTGAAATTACTCTTTTAGTCTCAAATCTAAAAGACATATTCTCTTTGAAAGATCTAGGACAGCCACATTACTTTTTAGGATTAGAAATCACTTATCCATCTAAAAGTACTTTACATATTTGTCAGACCAAATATATAACAGATCTTCTAAAAAGGGCTAACATGGACAATAGCAAACCCATGCCTACTCCAATGATGTCCACCTTAAAATTATCTGCTGTTGGTAATGATTTTTTTTATGATCCTAGTCTTTATAGGTCCATAGTAGGAGGGTTGCAATATGCAACTCTCACAAAGCCAGATATATCTTACTGTGTGAACAAAGTCAGCCAATTTCTTCAAAAGCCTCTCATATCTCATTGGAAAGTCGTCAAGCGTATCTTAAGATACCTTGCAGGAACCTTAGATCAGGGGCTAACATTTCATACATCCACTGACTTTCGTATTCTTGCCTTTTCAGATTTCGACTGGGCAAATGATGTGGATGACAGGAGGTCAACCAGTGGGTACTGTATTTTTATTGGCTCTAATTTGATAACTTGGTCTAGCAAAAAACAGCATACAGTGAGTAGATCTTCAACTGAGGCAGAATTTAGAGGCTTTGCTGCTGCTGAACAAGAAATCTTATGGTTGGAAAAGCTTTGCAAAGATCTGCATATTCTTCACACTGTCCAGCCTACCATTTATTGTGACAATCTCAGTGCTGTCTACTGGCAGCTAATCCTATTCTGCACAGTAGATCCAAGCATTTTGAGGTTGACTTGCATTTTGAGGTTGACTTGAATTTTGTTAGAGAACGTGTTCAAGCTAAGTCCCTGTTTGTTGTTCATATACCTTCCTCCTCTCAGATTGCTGACATCATGACCAAGCCTTTGCCAGCTTCAAGTTTTGATAATTGGAAGGCCAAACTCAGAGTCAATCCTAGGAATGACTTAAGTTTGAGGGGGGCTATTAAGGGTAGTACTAATGTTCATAATTCTGTTGATAATATAAATGATTAGTTTGTATTTATCTTCTTTGGGTTGTTATTCTTTTTCTTTATTTTTCGGTTGGGCTTGCTCCTATAAGTATGTGGTGTAGCCCATCTCTTATTTGTACAGAATATATGAATAATAATATACCCTTTGGGCCCTATTGTGTTTTACTTCCGTATTCTTTCCTTTCTCTCCAAGATTCATCTTCTTCCTTTCTTGCTTAACCTAACACTAGCCGCAACTATTCATCTTCTTCTCTCAAGTTTCAGAAACCTTCACAACAATTGCCTATGCAAAGAGAATGGAAGTGTTTTGCTGCTTGTGGGGCCATGTCATCAAACAATTCAATGACAATGCGACCGACATTATGCTATAAATTTTCAGAAATATTCCTCAAGTTTTCAAAAATGAACCGGAAATGTTATTCCCAGGAATGAAATTCTATTCCGCGAACCACACAAACTTGTTATAATCCTTTAGTGGGCGTTTGGCACATTACCGTGGAAGATTACCGGTAATCTAGATTACCTTGTAGATAGATTACCTCCAATTAAATTACCGATAATCTACATTACCCTGTTTGGTATATACAAATAACATTACTGGTAATCCACATTACCTTGTTTGGTATATTAAAAAGATTACAAGGTAATGTAAGTATATTACTATAATACCCTCTAAATAATTATAAAATGAACTAATCAAATATGATTATATTATATATATTATTAAAATATCTTTTAAAATACACATAAAATAAATTAATCAAATATAATTATATTTTGAATTTAATATCAATATTTTCAGTTTTGACATTAATATAATTATTTAATAAAAATTAAAATCTATTAAAATAATTATAATATTCTTGCAAAGAGTACAACATAAAAAAATAAATATAATGCAATAAGTTAAAAAAAACTCAACAAGAAATATTCTTGCAGCAGCAGCAGGGCGATGCTCCGAGAAGGCTGGGCGTGGTGCAGAGCGGCGCACAGTAGCAGGGCGCGGTGGTTAAAGGGGAAAGCACGATGGATGGTTGATAGATTAGGATTTGTGTTACAATATTGTGTTAAGAAATTATAAAATTAGGAATAATAGTGTAATTTATTAGAGGGGTAATCGTGTAATAAAATAAATTAGCAGATTACTTGGGGGTGGTAATCCAGATTGCCACCTGTTATGGAGGTAATCTACATTACCACTTTGGAGGTAATATGGATTACCGGGTAATTCACATTACCTCTGTCTTTGTCAAAACAAACGAATCAATCTAAATTACCAGGTAATTTAATTGCAAGATTACCGGTAATTTATCCAGATTACCTCGTATCAAATACCCCTTAGAAGCATATACAACTTTTATATATATATATATATATATATATATATATATATATATATATATATATGTATAATATGTATTTTTAAATATAATAATATTGCTTCTGGAAGGATTCATACACCAGATATATGGCACAAAATGGTTGAATTTGACTTAATGAGGGTTTGGTGAGAGGAGATTCAATTGGTGAGACTTACAAGAAATAATATAAAAAATGTCCAAGATGTTTTGATAATGTATGACCAACTGGTGACAAATTTAGTTTCAAACCTAAACTTATTATTTTGAATAAAATATTTAAGTTATACAACTATCTAATTAATTAAAAATTACAAATTAATAACTGCACTAAATCACAAGTACAAGAAGTTAGGACGAAAATTACTATCTCAAATTAAATTATGTGATATTTTTTGTTTCACTAGATGATTTTTCGGTGTCAAGATTTAGGATATATTTAGATGAGCTAAAAATATATTTATTTTAATAATTACTTATTTGTATAGTCATTTTATTAAGAAAATTCCATATTTTGATACTTTAATTGAAAAATATTTTTAAGTTTGATTTCTATTGTTTGGATGAATATATACTTTATCTGGAAAAAAAAATTGAAGTTTAATTTATGTTGTTCGGATGATTAAAAAAATCACTTTTTGTTGTAAATTATTAAAATGTGTAGAGAAAAAAAAAGGAGAGAGATATATTGTCAATCAGGATAGATAGATACATTTTCCAAAATAATCTTTAAGTTTATGATCAAAATATTCAACCAATAGCTTTAATTTTTTCTTAAAAAACAACTTAAATTCTTTCAAAAGAGATTATAATCTAAAAATTTTTGTTACCCGAACATGACTAATTTTTCTAAAAAAAATTCCCTAAATTTAACTAGTATATGAAACTTTAATAAATTGCGGCTTCGCATTAAGCATTAACCAGTTCTATTGAATAAACAACAAGGTTATACTGACATTTGAAATGGATGTCCCATTAAGACATTCACTTAAACACCATTAAATTTTATAGATAATTGTATCAAGTGAATGTGGGACATCCACTATTAGATCTCAATTTTGCATTTTTCTTGAACAAAAGAAGGAGCATTGAAATTTCAACACATACTGTTTTTATTTTTAATTTTCCATAAAGGCATTTTCTTTTATACAATTGGATTCTTTCCCCCTTGTCCCACTCTCCTCCTTACTTTTTAACGACTAAGAAGGAAATGATTATGAAAAGGGGAGAGAAATCAGATGATGCCAAACACTAACCAACAAAAAAAATTCACCCAAGTAATGAAAGAATCAAAAGTTAAATTAAAGAAATTAAAACTAATAAACAAAATTAATCAACATGAACTAATCACCACTTCCGTTCTTCAGTCACAACAATCAATGCGTCTGAAAGTAAATTATATCCCGACACATTGATTTCTGTGACAGAACGGAGGGAGTAACTAACTAACTAATTACTAGCAGATGGCTTCAGATGAAGTACTCAAGCTCAGAAGTTGCTCAAGATACTCAGAACCCAAATCTTCCAACACCAATACATTTTGTGAAAGGATCTCTATTTCCCTAACATCCCTTTTGACCTTCTTGTTGTTGTTGTTGCTAGCTTTGGACTTTCTTCTCATAGTGTGTTTCCTCTTGAGTGCCAAAACAGGGGAAAACCCATCTTCAAAACAGGGCTTATTATTATTATTATTGGCCATTTCATTGAGTGATTCTCTCACAACTTCTTCTGGGAAATTGAGAATTGCCATGGATCCTCTTGTGGATAAAGCTGCTTGATCATAAGCTAAAGCAGCTGCTTCAGCTGTATCAAATGTTCCAATCCATACTCTCACACCATTTCTTGTTGAGTCCCTAATTTCAGCTGCAAATTTCCCCCATGGCCTTCTCCTCACACCCCTATAGGGTCTTTTCTCTTTGATGATGCTATTTTCATTTTGTGGTGGTGATGATGTGTGTGTTTCTAATTGGCTTGATGAAGAATTGGATGAGACTTCTTGTTGTGATATTGATTCATTGCTTAATTGAGAAGAAGAGTTGGAATTGGAATCATAGGAAGATGATTTTTCATGCTTGATTTTTTGATGTGATGAGTGGTGATGGTCATTATTGATGAAGTTGAAGGGAATTAGGGTTGTGTGTTCTTCTTCATTGAAGAGGAAAAAGTCTTCCAAGGAGTAATTATAATAAGGGTCTGAATTATTAGAAGAAAAAGAGGAATTTGATGAAAGGGAAGAGGAAGTGGAGTGGAGAATAATGTTTTGTTGTTGGAAGAAAGAAGAATCAAAATCCATGATTTCTTGTTTGTTGGAAGAACCAAAAGGCAAAAGAACCAAATTCAGTTGTGTGTTTTTTGTTTTGTTTTTCCTTTTTGTGCAACCACTAATATTTGTATGCTTAATGTGAAAATAAGATGTGTTGGCCCCTTTATATACCCTTTGTGAAGAGATTGGTTGATATAGATACAAAGGTGAACCAATTGGATTTTAAAAAAATGAATAATTTAGTTAATTGTAATAATTAAAGTAAAGCTGAAATTATTGGGCAAGGACAAGGCGATGTCTTAGTCCTTAGAATATTTTAATCCTTGTGGATTGTACTATTAAATCTATATATAGCTTGTCACTTGAATATAATAAGTTTGAAATAAATATTTAAAATAGATTATTATTATATGTACGATGAAAAAACAATCAAAACAGCTAAAATATTACGCACAATAAGTATTATATAATGTGCGCAACATATATTATATATTATACACAACATGTATCATATGTTGAAAAAAAAATAATATTACAACATGTAATATATGTTGTGCATATTACATATTATATATTGTAAATAATCTATTAATTGTTTTGATTGATTTTTTTTCACCAAAATTTTCTCATTAAAATATAATATCTTTTGAACAGAATTATCCTTTGATATAATCTTTTATAATAATATTTTATCGGTTAAGATTATGATAAAAGAAAAGCTTAAGTATTATATATATATATATATTTCATTTCAGTATTACCGATTATCAATAACAATGGTTAATTCTCTTTAAGATGAAGGAATTATCCAAGTGATGAGTAATATCATGCCAATGCAAATAAAATCATTTTTTTGTTGCACATGATCATGAATCAAAATCATAATGTTTTGCTTTAAGGGACTCAAGTGTACTGTGTAGTAGCTATGTTGGCCTTTATTGGTAAAAAAAATGTCATATATTTATACATATGGTATTTATAAGATATATAAAATTATTAATATATATATATCAACTCAACAACTCAAACTTTTAGAGTAAAAGAATTTGTTTCATGATAGTGTGGACCCAAAAAATGTTTGGATGTCATCGATTTTTATCCCTCTTTTATAACTTATCATTTTATTACCATTCAGTATGATAGTGGTAATTTCTATACATCTCAATCATTTATCAAATTCAATAGTGTAATAAATAATAAAAGAGTAACAAAAATATATGTTATTCAAACAATTCTCATGTGGTCAGTGAGCCTCTATCTCAGCGGTAAGAGAAAATAATGATTGTACATTCAAACATATGTAAATATTCAAAATAAGTGAATAATATAGTAAACATTGAATAAGTTGAAAAAAAAAGTAAGAATAATAATAGTGTATTTTATATATTTTGTAAATAAAATATTTGGATATTTGAGAATAAGAATAATAAATGTAAAAATAATATTTCTTGAGTGGTAAAACGAATATAACGAAGAAGGACTTCTACAAAAAAGTCTTGGATTCTAATATGGGAGAATAATTAAAATTCTCTATTTGCTCCTTGATTCTTTGATTTCTTTCATGCTGAATCAACGAAGAAAAGTTTCCATATACAATTAAATTAAATTAACTCATTAAATTATAAAAATAATTTAAAAATTAAATATTATCAATAATATAAATAAATTGAATTTACTTCTTATCGACTCTACGTATTATGCGTATTGCATCATAAGGAATATTCTGATCCGGTAAAGCTAAGACTATAGGGAAAAAAAAAAAAAAAAACCTCTCACGGACCCTACATAAAAATTATTGGTATATGCTGTATATAATAATATATATAATTATAATAATTAAAGGCACGTGAGTCAAAAAAGCATAAAAGAAACGTGGGCAACTGAAAGAGGATGTTGAAGAAGGGTTGGACCAACAGGAAGGCTACTCCCTCAAAAAAGGACGAAAATGTTGAATTCATTTTTCATTGATATCAAATTAACCAAACCCAATCCAATCCAATCCTCAAAGCCAAGGCATTGTGTTTTGTTTCAGAATCACACTCACTCACTCACTTTTTCACTGTCACTCTCATAAGCTTTTCTCGTGCTGGCTTTTGTCGTATATAAACCACTACTCATCTGTGACCATTGCTCACCCAGTTGCTATAATAAATCTAACCGCTTTAATATCAATAATTATTGTCCTATAACATAAATACGTCCGATAAGTATCCAACGTGTGCTATATATGATATGAGATGTGTGTTATTTGTATAGCATACGTACATATAGCACACATCTCATACCATGTATAACACACGTTGGATATTTGTTGGATGTATTTCTGTTGTACATGTAGCATTATTGGCTTAAATATAATACATTACTCCTTTCGATTATTTTTATACAAAACACCTAAATTGGTCCCTGCAAAATTTTTTATCAGATAAAACAGTCATTTCAGAATAAAAAATTCAAAATACATCCTCTCAAATTAAAATATCAGACAAATTGGTCCTCCAAGAAAAAATTAGACAAATTAATCCCTCAATCTTTATGAAAATGGTCTAATCGGTCCCTATAATGAGAGGACTAATTAGTCCAAAATTATTAATCGGTAGGGACTAAATTGATCATTTCCATGAATCTTTAGGGACTAATTTGTCGAATTTTTTTTTTAGGACCAATTTGTCCGACGTTTTAATTTAGGAGGGATGTATTTTGAATTTTTTATTCTGAATGGACTACTTTGTCTGATGAGGAATTTTGCATGGACTAATTTGGATGGTTTGTCTTTTTTTTTAATATTCACTCTTATATAATTTTTATTCTTATAATATTTTTTGCTTGAGATATAAAATAATAATTTTAAAATAAATTAATATATATTGGTGAACTTATAATAATAATTTTAAAATAAATTTAAATATTTTAAATAATATTTAATTGATTTAATATTTTATTATAATAAACTCATTATATTGTAAGAAAATTATTTTTATTTTTAATAATTGTATATTTATTTTATTATATAGACATTATTTTTTAAAGTTAAAATTATAATTTGATATTAATAAATATTTCTTTTTTTAATTATTTTTCAATTAAATAAAAAATTTAAGTAATATTTTATTTAAATTTATTATTATCAGCTTAACAAAAGATAATTTAATTATTTAGGATATTTCAATATTTTTATTTATGATAATTTTAGTATAGTTAGTGGGTATTATATATTGCTAAAAAAACAGTTGGCTATAAATTACCGATCAGCCATACATATAACAAAACAAAATTATCATTTAATATCTAAGAAGTGATCTTAAGCCAACTTCATTTCTATCTCTTCAAATTAATTAATTTTCATGATGTGAATATATATTATATATATTATTTATAATACTTCTATAATGTTCATCTATATTAATTAAATTTTATCATGAATTTATTTTTATATTTAAATTTTATAATTAAATAATAAAAATAAATATTATACTATTTTTATTGTAGAACTATAATTTTTATTGGCATATGGCTCCATCACTCAATAAGTTAATAGTACATACTATTGAGTGGACCACTCTCTTTGTGTCCATAAATTGTATATATTTTCATTCCAAGAACCTGTCTTTGTCTTATCCAACAAATTATTTATATTGTTATTAAAATAATCGAAAGACTGTAGAGACCCCAAAATATAGGGTGTGTGTTACATCAGCCGCCTACGTCCCCTTCCGGATGCTTACCGAGAAATTTCGAGAATACATAATTAGAGAGATTAGCTTGATACCAACAAGAATTGACACAAGTGGTAAGTGGTTTGTTGTCCCTTAAATAAGGTCTTGGGTTCGAGTCTTGTGGATGGAAAAAATCCTTGCTGAGAGTCTCACATGTCATTCCCAAGTACGCGATCCGGGACGACGGATTAGTCGGGACGAAGCTCCGGACACCGTGGAAAAGAAAAAAAAAATAGGTTAGTTATATATATATATATGTTCTGCAACCCAATCTTAAATTATTTCATTTTCTTCAAGAAAAGACATTGGAACAGATATATGTAATAAATCATTACAAAAATTGTCAATATAGCTAGTATATTATTTTATATTGAGTGATCAGCTATCATCAATAGTATTAAATATTAAAATTTAGATTAATAATTAAAAAAATAAATTATTATATAATTATAGTATAAAATTTTCTCTTTTATATATATCACGATACGCAGAAAATTGGCTAATTCGATTTCTTCACAACTGTATAATCAATATTAATGGCTAAATATCAATTAAAAAATTTGCGTGAACAACAAAAAAAATATTAGTTTGTATCAGTGATTATAAGATGCACAAATATTATTATATATAATGCATATTATTATTACAAATGCTTGGAGAACAATAAAATACCAGCCAAAACAGTCAATAAAGTTCATTTAACACTTAATGACCAAAATAACACTTTTAATCATGAGTATATTTTTAATGGGCTATGTGATTGTGGCCCAAATCCCTATTTGTTGACTGTTTTGACTGGTTTTTTGTTGTGCCTCTAGCAATGCTCTATTATTATATATAATACACATCTATATTAATATAGAATATATATAATTTTATATTAATTTTTTTACAATAATTTATATTAATAAAATTATATCATATAATATATAAAAATGCACAAAAATTAATATGTATAATACATATTTCATTATGCATGAATTATACATCTCATATTATTGACTACTATTAGTTGATTTTTTGTTTTTCGTATATATAGCAATGTTGATATCAATTAATTCATAAATTGTAAACATCAAATTACATACAATAATATATAATATTGCAATTCAACGTGTGGGGCGAAACTAGTATATATCAGCAGGTATCTTGTATTTATTTTAGTTAATTCTCAAATTAAATTGTGATATGTTGATATCAATATATATGTTATAATATGAGACGGGAACTATTCCTTATTAAAAAATTCCTTTTTTCCTTTAAAAAGTTTCCTATTTTTTAAAGCATCTTAACCGGTTTTATAAATGGGTATAATTCATAGCTGACTATAGTGGATTTATATATCTGTGTGTTATATATCAACAAGTCAAAAGATAAGATAGACAATGTTATAATGATTTTTTAATTGAAAAGGAATATAAATATATATATGAAATAGTGGATTTTATCAAAAAAATATTAAATGGTAAATTAATTTTTAGTGTAAAATTTTTTACTATACATAATCGTCTGATTAATCATATTAGTAATGATATTTAAGTATTCTTTCAAATTCTTAAAAATATTAAAAAAAAATGATAGATCTTGATAAAATAGTAATGCAAAATATTTAATTATACCAAAATTAAACTCTTGAATAGTAATAATTTTGCTATAAGAACTTTTATTTAAAATTTAGATCGAATAACATAATTTGTTAAATTATGTGAGAGACAATGAGACATAAGCCCACGTATATGTGAGGTTTATAATCCAGATTCCTTCCCTGAATATCCCACCTCCTTTGACAAAAGAATAAAAAAAAGAAAACAAAAACAAAACTTGTTTTTTAACCGGTAAATGCTATATGTACACTGCAATCAGTCAGCATCAGCCACCGCCAAAGAACGATCAACTAAACAAATAAAAAACTCAATTGAATAAATAAAAAAATTCAAAGAAATAATAAAAAATAACTTTAAATTCATTATAAGTATTATGAGAATGATAAAATAACACAAAATACATTATTTTCCCCCAAAAAATAGCACTTTTATTATTAAATTATTATTAAATAACACACATTGATACTAAAAATGAACAAAATATATTAAATAACACACATTAATTTTTTTATTATTTGATTGGATTTTTTTATTTATTTTAATTTAGTTTTTTGTGGTGATTGATGGTGGCTGATTGATTACAGTGGTATACATACCGTATTACTGTTTTTAACCGCACTGTCATAATTTAAATTAAGAAAAAAAGCAATTCTAATCTGACAAATTATTCTTGTTGTATTGGTATTATTGCTTTGAATGGTGGAAGCATTTAAAAATAGACATTTCCGATCAACTTGGTATTAAAGTATTTGCCACTTGCTTGATATAATTAAATGTTTGCATTATTGTTTATTAAGCTTAGGGCCCTATCCCTCGTGCTTTTAGGAGAAAAGGGAAGAAGATACAATGTACTAGTATCATAAAGCATCTTTATTCTTTACAACTTGCTTCAACCACGAACATATTTGACAGTTACTTTGTCCGCTAAGTACTAATGATTTATCAATTTTTTTATTAAATTATTACATTTTGTAATTTTTTTGCTCAAGAAAAGAGAATTGGCTGGTCCACCATATACCATATATCGTCTCTGGACTTAAGTTCAAAGTTCAAAGTCAAGAAGAATATCATATAGAAGCCTTTGTTGAATAGGATAATCTTATCGCATTAATTGAGGCAGATGGAGGAGGAAGAAAAATCCTATCTAAGTACGTAAATAAATAAATAAATAAATAATTTGATTATATAAAATGAATTCTCTGTTTACATGGCACTATCTATCTACCGTGTTTAATTAATATTGAATATTTACCAAAATGCTGTAAATTCTACTTCCCCCCACTGGCTCTTCCTAAGCACCGGAAAGTGTTTATAAGTGGAAAATTTTCATTTTACCCCCTAAATTCTACATATAAATACAATAATACTCCACGTAAAACGAGATTAGCCAACGAATCAGCCATTAAATAAATAATATGTAGATCAATTATAGAATTTTTAATACCATCACCAATTTAAAAAGGGAAATATAATTCACACATATAATTAATGCAATATAGAATTACAAAAATTAAGAAAAAATACTTAATTGAAGACTAAGGTTTGGGAGAGCGGTTGACAGTGGCCGACGGTGCTGCAGCAGCTGTGAGCGGCGATAGAGAGCAACAAAAAACGAGTTCTCATTAGAGACCTCAAACAGAAATTTTAAACCGATTAAAATGTAGAGGAGAGAAAGACTAATATGTTGGTACTTTTCGGTGGTCGAACGGGTGGCGGACGGCGGAAAAAATGGCCAAAAACACGGCGGAGAGAGAGAGCGGAGAAGAGAGAGAGAAACGAGTTCACGTAATGAGGAAGGAGGAGACAGCGGATGAGTTTACTCGATCCGTTGATAACATCTGCTGATAACTAGGGCCTCATTAAATGAAACGATGTGTTTCGGTTATCGGCGGATGACATTAAAATAATTCGTCGATATTTCACTCTCTACATTTATTCGCTGATAATTATTACGTAGGATTAGGGTTTAGGTCAAAGGGTTTTATCGACGGATCGATTCATCTTCATCCGTCGATAAAACGAATCTTACCAAAAAAAAATTTTGTTTTGAGCGGGATACTATTATCGGCGGATAATTTTAAAAATATCCGTCGATAAATTTTTTTTATAATTTAAAAACAAAATCCTGCATTATCCGTCGATACATCCGCCGAAAACGTTATGTAAGAAATCTGTCAATAGTCCGTTGATAAAATCTGTTAATAATCTGCAGATTTCTAGTAGTGTTCATGGCACGTCCACTCACAATATAGAAGTTGAATACAGGGCAATCCTCGCTGCATGCCATTATTGAAATAATTTGAATTCTTACACTCTCTCACATACTTCAAGCCTCTACATGGATAATCTTATTGCAGTCATGTTAACCTCCAATCCCATACTCCATAGTAAATTAAAATCAAGCATTTCGAAATTGACATCCATTTTGTTTGAGATGAAATCCTCCAAAATCACCTTCGAGTTCATCATATTCCATTTAAAGAACAAGTTGATGATGCATTAGCAAAACATATCTCCATCATCCCCTTGTCGATTTTCTTATTTACGTACCAAACTTGGTGTATGCTTCCCCCACTAAAGGGGAGGGGGGTTTGAAAAGACATATAGATACTTGGAATAGTTTGTTGTATCAGCTATCTTCTGTTATGTTTGTTTGACTCATCCTCTCCTCTTGAGTGTTTATAAATACTCTCTTGAGCCCTCTTTTGTACTCAATAATAGTATATTGAATTAATCTCTTCTTTGTTCTTTTCCTCTGTATTTTTTCTTTTCTCTTCTCTATTAATGCTCTCTATTTCTTAATTACAATCTTGAGTAATCATCATATATATGGAGAATAACTAGATGTCACATACAATTGTTTAGCAATAATGTTTTGACGTACAATAGAAATACGTCCAACTTGTATCCAACGCGTGCTATCCATGTTACAGGACACATCCTGTAACATGAATAACACACATTGGATACAAGTTGGACGTATTTCTGTTGTACGTCAAGCATTATTGATTTTTTAGTGGCCAAAGTGGTGTGATCACATGAATATTAATGGGTCTTAGGCATTTTTTATTATGAAACTTGATTTAAATTGTAATGGTATTGAGATTGGGGTATGTGTGATTGGAAATTATTTAAGAATTGAGAAGTGATATATGAGTCTTTACTAGACTTTGGCTAAATGTAATTATAGGATTAAAGATCAATATTGTTAGAGGATAGTTTAGAAATTTTACATTGTTATTAGAGTGTGCCTATATATAGGTCACATCTCATTGTAATTGATATTTTCATATCATTCTATTCATTCTATCATCATTTCATATTCTTCTATCTATTCTCTTCTTAATCTTTGGGATCTAATACTATGAATTTTCACAAATACAAGAAGGGATTGAAATTCAATTTCTTAGTTGATTATGTGTTACGTTCACCAAATGCTTGGCATTTGTCAAGTAGTGTTATTTCCGATTGCTCAAATAACTCAAGTTGGTCGCACTCAATGTATTTGATGATATAAGTGTTTGCATATTCTATACAACAAAACATTATCCAACAATCTTAACATTCATCTCCATCATTACAAGAGTTTGAATAATATAAAAGTTGATTTATATTAAAATCCAATAATGAGAATAAACATTAATGAGTATTATTGGATAATTTTTTTTTATTATACATCTAGCATGGCTCAATTCCACCCACCTTCACTACCATCCCTTATCCGCATACCTAGTATCAAATCTAATAATAATAATAAAATGAGTATTCAAATTAAACATCTCGTTTTTGAAAGAAAAATATATATATCCTTCTAACAAATTCCAAAATTGTTGTTGTGTTCTTATTATTATTATTATTATTATTATTATTATTATTATTATTATTATTATTATACCAAAATATCAATCAAGTATACTCTCTTTACTTTATTTAGGGTATGTTTGGCTAAGGAAAGAAATTAAGTGAAAAGAAATTGAGAGAAATAAAATTTAATGGATTTTAATTTTCTATAAGTTTGTTTGTTTGGAAGGAAGATGAAATGGATTTTAATTATGAAAAGATGTAATTTATAAAATAATATAAAAAGGAAAAATAAATTAATTAATTGAGACTAATTATATTTAAATAATTAACATAAATTTTTTATATTTATATTTTATTTCTTCTTTTTATAATTTTTTAACTATACTATTTCTTTTATAACTATTTTAGATTTGGATTCAAATGTCTAATGTAGTAGTCTGAGACTCTGATGAGTAAACTCAAGTTGAAACCTAAAACTCCACTATTTTAATACATAAATAAATAAAACCAAAGAAAAAAAAACGTCTAAATGTGTGAGATTAAGGCACAACTAAAATTGAACATGAAATATAGGCAATGGAATGATGCTTTTGCAGGGAATATATATAATAAGATGTAGAAGGATATTATTGAAAAGATAAAAAAAAAGTTATTTGTTTCCCTCGTAATTTCTACATGGATGTGGAAGGAAAAGGAAAAATAGGAAATACTATATGTACACCTCTACAATTAGACACAATCAGTCATCGTCAAAGAATCCAACTAAACAAATAAAAAAACACAATCGAATAAATAAAAAAACCTAAAGAAATAATAAAAAATAACTTAATGATAATTAAAAATTCACTAAATAATTAAATAAATTCATAAGTATGATGAGAATGGAAAAATAGCACAAAATATATTATTTTTTTCCTAAAAATAGCACTTTTATCATTAATTATTATTAAAATAACACATATTGATACTAAAAATAGATAAAATACATTATTTTGTCAATTTTGTAGTTGTTATTAAATTAATTTCTTTATTATTTGATTATATATATTTTTTATTTGATTGAGTTTTTTTTATTTATTTTGATTAAGTATTTTGGTGATGACTAACGTTGACTGATTACAGTGGTTTACATATAGCATTACCAAAAAAAAATCAGTAATGTTTGACGTACAACAGAAATACGTTCAACTTGTATCCAACGTGTGCTATCCATGTTATAGGATGTGTGCTATACGTATATGTGATAAACGTATAGCACACATCCTGTAACATGGATAACACACGTTAAATACAAGTTGGATATATTTCTGTTGTACGTGAACGTTATTGAAAAAAAAATGGATGGATCCCTTCAATATTTTGCACCGTTTAATTAATCCTTCCACCTTTTCATTCGTACCAAACAGGGGAAATACACCTCCCCCCAAAAAAATTCCTTCATCTCACTCTCTTTTAATTTCCTTCTATTTTCATTCAAATTAAACAAGGCCTTGCTGTTTAAAATTATTTGTAGGATTATTAGTTATGAGAATCAACCATTACTTCAGTGCAAAATTATGCTTAAGCTGCCGCCAAAATGTCTTCTTGTGGTGACAACAAAATCTTCATTGATCTTATGATACAGTTAGCTTTGACCAACAAATATAATATAGTATGGTATATTCTCAATTTTTTTAAAAAAAATTACTCGTACAACAAACATACATTACAATATATATCCAATCAAAATAATTACACTCTCATATTAATATGTGCTAGTGGACCCGACGAGCATATATTAGAGGTTGGATACTAGTTGGATGATACGTTAGTTATACATGTAGTAGTATTGAGAATCTCAAAACTCACATGCTAACCTACACCAAATCAGAAAAGATCGGTGTACATATGGAAATATCATATCATATACCCATCCACGTACTCATTCTTTTATATATATGCGTATAAATAGGTGTATGATAAAAAGAGATGTACAAATAGCATATATGTACGTATACCAAATCACTGGTCTAAAAATATGATCGGACTGCTGGTCGGTCCGACTGGTTGAACCGGGAACCGAACCCTTATCCGATCCAAGTGGGGCTTAAGAACAAAAATTTTAAAATCCGACCAAAACCGTGAAAATCGGTCAGAACAGGGAAATTGGTCAAAACCGGTAATAACTTGTTGAACTAATCGATTAATATAAAAATAAAAAACTTGATTTTTTAGCATATAATTCATCTTATGTCTATATATTGATAAATAAATATATATTTTATACATATTTTATTATATCCGGTTGAATCCCGATCAAACCGGTTGAACCTCTAAATTTTGAACCTGTCTCGATCGATTTAATGTTCGGTCCGATTTTTGCACCAAATACAACACATACATGAATAATAAATAATTTGATGAAAAACCATATCATGGCGTATGAGGATCGTCAGTGTTGCAAGATTGTGCAAAAAGAATAGTATCTATATATAGGACATAGATTGATCAATTAATTAATTAAATTAATTTGGATTGCAAAGTCGTATCTGTATATGTTGTTTTGCATGATCTAAAAATTGAGGGGCGGCCACGATCAAGCCAAGTAGGTAAAGCCGAAAAGAAGTTGTCATTGATGATGTTGAAAATATTATTATTCAATACAATTTAGCAAATATATTTAATTTAATTTTCTAAAGCTATGTGACGTATATGTCTATGTGGCATCGGTGCATTTCATCTACATAAGATTTTGTATTAAGATCTTGTATTTCATAGATAATATGTTGTAACTCCCATCATTTGTTTTTTTGAGATAAAGTGATGTAAGCTCTTGTCTATACTAAGGTATTTGGTGATTAAGTGGTGAATAAATATGTTTGATTGATATTTAAATATATGTTTGTTTAATGATAAATTTGGATGTGTTCGTATATTGTATGTTTGTGAGAATGAGTTAGTACATTTTAATATATATGTGTTTACTTTTTTATAATCAAATATATTCATTTAATATCAAAATATATTATATATGTTCGCTTAATGTGTTTACTGATAGTGTGTCACATATGCACACATTTCAATATTTTTTTTTGGATTTTGACTTTTGAGTTTCGATCCATAGAGTGTCTTTCTACAAAACTAAATATCTAAAATGTTCCACCAGAAATATATTATAGGACAAATTAGTCTCTCAGAATTTGAAAGTCCAATATCGGTCC
Organism: Aeschynomene evenia; assembly: GCA_013621005.1. Lineage (NCBI taxonomy): Eukaryota > Viridiplantae > Streptophyta > Magnoliopsida > Fabales > Fabaceae > Aeschynomene > Aeschynomene evenia. Next base: position 6,689,669 of record CM024264.1, on the reverse strand, counting down.
TTTACATTTAAAAAAATGGGAGAAATTTGTCCTTCCGTACAATGTTTTTTATATTATACGGACATGTACGAAATGACGAATTTCTCCTCATTTTTGAAATATGAAGGATCAAATTGAACTTTCCAATTCCGAGGAACCAATTTGTCCCACGATGATATTTCTGGAGGACTAAAATGGGTATTTAGTCTTGAATGAATTTTGTGTTGTTTACATAGCAATATAAGTGATTAAAATACAAAGAAAATTTATGTATTTTCAAAAGTTGTGATAAAGAAAATATTAAAGTTACCATAATTAAATATAAATTATTATATTTATGCTAATCAAAATATGATATAAAAATTTAGGTTTTTACTTTGATACCTCTGGTACCCATTGAATAATTAATAATTATGATTTAATGATTGACTTGATAAATTGTAACGAGGGACACATTATGTTTTTATAACCACACGATAGCTACTGGGTATCGGTACCATAGTTCTGAAAACCGACCAGACCGACCGATCGTACTGGTCGGACCGCAAACCGGTAAGGTATCCGGCCTGATTTGGGCCAAAAAACCGCAGAAGAGAAAGCCATTAAGGAACCACCGCGAACCGCCGGTTAACTGGTGAACTGGTCAAAAACCGACGATCCACGACTGAAGCAGCGGTTTCAATTTTAATTTTTTTTGTAAGTTTAAACGGCGTCGTTTAGGAGAAGGGGGAGAAATTGAAAAAAATTTCTCTACCCTCCTCGATCTCTATTCTATTATGTACTCTTTCACTGCTGACTGCCCTAATTATATTCCACCCCACTCCTCTCTCGATACCTAACCCCCACGGCCAGCCCAGCCCAGTCGCGTTGCCGCTGTGTCCACGGTCTCTGCGTCCAAGGTCGCCTCGTCCAGGTTCGTCCAGTAGCACAGCAGTCAATATCATCGTGTCCAGTCCAGCCGCCTCCAAGAACGCCTACGGGTCACCATTGCCGCTTCGAAGATCGCCACCAGGAGGGTCGCCGTCCAGCTCCTGTAGGACCTGTACAGGTAAGGTAAGTAATTTAATAATTTAATTAATTTATGTTTAATAATTTTATTATTTTATATCAATTTAATAATTTTAATTTTTGTTTATGATTTATTTCTGTTTTTAATAGTTGGAGTCAAGTAGTGATGCTGAAATGCCTTTGGAAGAGCTACATGGAGATTTAGATATTGATATTCAACAATTGAATTTGACATTTGATGAATGATGTTATGATATTGACTTATTAATAAGTTGTTTCACTATTTTGATTTTTGTTATTGAATTCTTATCTTCTCATGAACTTAAAAGTTAATGTTATGATTTGGTAACTTGGATTAATGGATTATGTTGTATGGATTATATATGCACGTCATATTTTGTTGCACTACTAGAAACCAGCGTATTATCGACGGATTTTATCGACAGATGACCCAAATATCCGTCGATAAAGAAGTGTATCGACGGATGTATCGACGGACAGTCGCCCACGATTTATTGATGGTCGGAAAACTTTTATCGACGGATATCTTCGAAAAATCCGTCGATAAATTATCGAAGGATATATCCGTCAATATCGTCGAACTTATCGAGGGATGTATCGACGGATATATCCCATGATAAAGCTTTTTAAAATATATAAAAATTAAAAAATAATTATCGACGGATACCTATCCGTCGATAATTATTTTTTCAAAAAACTAAATTATTTATTATCGAGGGATGTGTCCGTCGATAATAAGAAAAAAAATATTTTTTTAAAAAATACCTAAAATTAATTTTTTTTAATTTGCAAAAATATTAATCCATAATGAAATCAAATCAATAATAATTAAACTAAATCAATATTTATAACAAAATACTAATAGTATCACTAAACAAAACCATAATGAAAAATCCTATAACTATACAACAATATTTACAAATTAGATAAAATCCAAACACTATATAAAAGTAAAAACATAATGTCTGAACATCCAAAACAAAACATATAAAAAAATCATACAAAATTCATCCTATCATCGTCACTATCATCATCGTCTGTCTTCCTACGCCCTCGATCGATAACCACGAGGTTGGACGGTTGTCTTCCTACGCCCTCGATCTCCTCTGCCTCTGCCTCTGTCATCCGTCATATCTAATCACAACAATACAAGTTATTTTTAATTCATTAAAGGTTTTGACTTTGGTTTGCCTCAAACTTGATAGACAACATCCTAACTGCCACTGACAAGTTATTTTTCATTCATTTGTTGATGGCATTGCCATTGAATTATTGGAAAATCCTAAAATGAGAAGTTTAACTAGGAGTAATTAATAACGATTTTTTAGTTAATCTAATCTCACCATTAATACGACACTAATGATTTTTACAAGTTTTTTAAATCTTAACTCAAACAAAATTTTGACATAGTTTCCCTTAATTTTGGATAACTTAACAACAGTTATTTAATTTTATTTCCAAATTTTAATTACTTCACAAAATTTTGAGAGAGTCTCCCCTTAATTTTAAACAAACTTTCCCATTTAATTTACAAATCAATCAACCAGTATTGCTGGAGTTCAAGGACCGGTCTCAGACTAAGTCATCTACCCTAAGGTTTTGCAACAGTAACAACATACACAATCATATCATTAAAATTAATAAATAAACATACCAAATATAAACGTAAGCTCCTAAAAACCGTAAGCTCCAATCGCCGGAATATATCAACAATTGTGTTCTCATATATCTCATTTAAATAATATATTTGTTTTTGAAAAATTACTTACTTTAAATAATATATATGTTTGTTAAATCTATCTTTTTTTTAAAGTTTACAAACTATGATTATTTTAAAACTGTTTTTACAAAAACTTATTTTTCAAAAACACATTTTTAAAAACTTTATTTTTTTATTTACAGAATTTATAAACTTTTTCTAAAAATATATTTTGTAAACTTTTTAATATAATTTTTAAAAAACAGTTTTAAAATTTTTTTATAAACAGTTTTTTAAAACTTTTTTTATAAAATTATAAATGAAAAAAATTAATTTTAGAATATTATAAAATTATAAACAAAAAAATATATTAATATTTTTAAATAGAAAAAATAAAAAAAAAATCAACAAAATATATAAAAATACGAAAAATACTAAAAAATTAAGAAAAAATACCTAATTGAAGACCAAGGAGAGATGCTGCGGTGGGCGGCGGCCGGCAGTCCGTGAGCGGCAGTGGGCGGCGGCCGGCAGTCCGTGAGCGGCAGTGGGCGGCTGAGGGCAGTGGACAAAGAGTTACAAACACTGAGTTTTCATTAGAGACCTCAAACAAAAATTGTAAACCGATTAAAATGTAGAGTAGAGAGAGACTAACCTGTTGGCACTTCCCGGTGGTCGAACGGGCAGCGGACGGCAGCGAAAATGGCCGTTTTCGCGGCGGATAGAGAGAGAGAGCGGAGAAGAGAGAGAGAGAGAGCAGTTCGCGAAATGAGGAATAAAGAGGAGACGTTGTCTCCTCATATTCGTGGATTATCGACGGATGGTTTTAATCCATCCGTCGATAATATCCCTCGATAATAAGCGCCCCATTAAATGAAACGGTGCGTTTCGATTATCGACGGATGAAATAACAATTATCCGTCGATAATTACTAGTTAGGGTTAGGGTTTAGGGTTTAGGGTTTTATCTACGGATCTTTTCATCTTCATCCGTCGATAAAACCAATCTGACAAAAAAAAAATTTTGTTTTGCACGGGAGACAATTATCGAGGGATGATTTCAAAATAATCCGTCGATAATAATTTTTTATAATAAAAAATTACTAGCCCTTCAATATCCGTCGATACATCCGCCGATAACGTTGTGTAAATTGTCCGTCGATAATCCGTCGATAATCCTCATGTTTCTAGTAGTGTTGTATGAATTATGCACTTAATGAATTATGTTGTATGGATAAAAGTTTTCTCATGGATTATGTTTTTGAATTTTATATTTTTATTATTCCCAGGTCCCCCGGTTTTCAACTCCCAGTTCAACCTCCGGTTAAATCGATTGAGCCTTTGAACCTTTGCATCGGCTGGTTCGATCTCTGGTCCGGTTCTCGCGACCTTGATCGGTACCCATAAATTTTATTGGGTACCGAATAAACATTCAAAAATTTATAGTTTGGTATCTCTATTATATTTATTATCTCTATATTAATTTCATTTCATATACATTTGACCAAATCTGACAAGTGTTATAGACCAATGAGAGTTGGCACACCTGATTCAGTCATTCTTCCATGCTAATTGTAGCTTGGGCTCGAATCTTGAGGAACCCTCCTTGATGGCGGTCTACAAATTCCATCGTAGACTCTCGTTACGTTGATAATGGCGGTATGATGCCTTGACCCTGCATAGGTGTGCATCCCGTAATTTAAACTTTTGAATATAAAAAAATAATAATAATAAGTGTTCTATGAGTTTAATGGAAGGTTGTGTATGTGGAGAGATAAATAGTTTAAATTCCTCCTATAAAAGACCATATATTAACAAAAGATTAATTAACCTTGCATTTCTTTAAATTATCAATTATTGGATTTAGTACTAACTAATCCTAGCTAATTAAAATATTTGAGGATGTTCTGATATTCTCACTTTCTAGCTGAGACATATATATATATATATATATATATATATATATATATATATATATATATATAGGTAAATGTTAAAATATTTTCATTGGATTTGTTTTGAAACTACTATAAAAGCGTTGCTACATGTATAATGAAAAAAACAGACTAAACATGTCATATATAATGTGCACAACATATATTATATGTCGCACACAACATATATCACATATTATGCATAATAATATCATATGTTGCAAAGAAATATGATGTTACAACATGTGATATATATTATGCATAATATGTCATATATGTTATACATAATATGTAATATTTATTATGCATATTATATATTATATATTGTGTACAATCTATTAACTATTTTGACTAATTTCTTTTATTATGTACCGAGATTTTTACCTATTGTAATATACATAAAAATAAGATCATCAAAGATTTCCTTTGAGTCACTATCATTATTATGATGTTTAAGCAAACGACACAACACGTATTCACTCACCCTCTTATTCAGGTATGGCAAATCGTTATCTCAACAGAAAACAAAATTTTATATTAAACTGCAAGTAAAATAATGACAAGAATTTTATATATATGAGCACAATTAATTTAATTGGAAAATATTTCCATTTGATTCATCATAGTGATGAAATGACTATGCTATATCCAATAATTAAAATATATTAGAGAATTCTCCAGCCGCTATCCTATTATTTGGATGTTGAATCAAACGACGTAGCAATTTGACATATAATAATTTATCATTTCTAAAGTCTTAATTAAGTAGCGACACTAAGTTATTGTTACCATATACTCCCTTTAGTCATGGCAAAGCGCACGTCATCTCGACATCAGCAAAAGGTAGATTAATTGGATGATATATATTTCTGATTGTGTGAAATATCCATTAGAGATTGATGAAATTGAAGCATATGAATCTTGGCAAATGGTAAAAAATGGTAAATATATTTTACACGATCCGTTAATTGTAATGAGACGTATAAGTCCTAGTTGGTGGCTTTTTAAAATAAAATACACGACAGTTAAATTTTAACATTGATAAGATAATTCACCTCATATATATATATATATATATATATATATATATATATATATATATATATATTCTTCACACCTTCACGTGAAAGTTAGTATATATTGTCCATATTTTGATTAAGATGAAATATAGCTCTTTCTCTTGGTTCAATTTAATTATTTGAGTAATGTTATATATATACTATAAAATCAATCACTATCGGTAATTTTTTTGATTAACATGTGTGTAAAGTTAGAAAATGTCTAAAACACAGAGAAAAATGTGTCAAATTTTCTAGGAATTTGATCTCAAAAAGACTTGTTAGAAATATGTCTCTATAGGCCAATCATGGTCAGTTTGGGTCATGATATATATTTCATCCATTATAAAATATAATAAGTTGTTTTAGCTTTTTTTTCTTCTATTTCAAAATAATATAAGTTGCTTTAAAATTTTTAATGCACTCTTATTTTCTTTTTTTATTTTATTCTTCATAAATTTTAATTAACATTTTTAATATTTGTAAAATATGCATATATCATTCACTTTTTATTTTTAAAATATCAATAAATTTATTATTATCTTAATATGTGTGAAAAATAAAAAAGTAACTTATATTTTGGAATGGAGGTGCTAAACCTTTTTAATGCTATCTTGATAGAAAAGTGCAATTGTTGGGTTATTGAAAAAGGCCTATGATTTTATTGATTACTAGGTTAGTTGTCTTTTTAATTAATTACAAAAGAAAATGGAACTTTTGAATCTTGAAAGATGCATGAATTTGATCGGAGCCGTTTTCTAGTTTTTTACTTTTTTATGCAAAGTATGATATTTTAAAGTTCTGGGTGGCAGCAGTTTTTATTGCATGTATTTGAATATAAGACTTCTATAGTTCTACCCAATAAATGTGTTGAAAATCAAACCCAATTTTTTTGGTTAAATTAATTGACGATTCACTTAAAAGATTAACTCTTTTTGGATGAATAGTTATAAAATTAACTGGTTGAGTTTCTTTTTCTTTTTGTAGAGAATTAAATGATTGAGTTAATTAATTGAACGAAACATATATAAACCAAAGATTTTGCTGATATAATGTCCGACTTAATTTTTAAAACACTAATTCTACATTTTAACCTTCCTTAATAAATGGTGCAAATATTACCTACTCATTTTTTATCACTTCGAACTTTGAAGTAATCAATATGTCATTTTGACAGGAAAAAGTGACCCACAGTCTATATCCGAACTCTGTTTTGTTTTTTTTCTAAAAGTAAGAGGTCAACTTTGACACATTTTCAACGTAATAAATTTTATATTAAAAAATATTAATCATACATAAAAAATAAGTATCCATTTGAAACATCAATTTTATTATCATTAGATACGATTTCCTATTTAATTTATCAATTCACCAAATATAAATTAGTAAATGTCTTACTTAATTAAATATCTAGTTATATACAATAATCCTCTTTAAAAAACACCTATCAATTTAAAAGACCTAGTCATATTAGATTAAGTGTCAGTTTAAATAATAAATCTTTATATATAATTTTAAAAAAATAACTCATAAATAAGTTAATTTATATTTAAATATAAATTATAAAAATATTTTTTAAAATATTTTAAAAATATTTTTTGAGAAGTTAAAATATATGATTTCTCAAAAAATTACTAAAATAACATCTTAAAAATTAATAAAATATATTATCAAATAGAAAACTTATTATTTTTAACTTTTAAAAAGCTAAAAAAATTATAAGCACGACTACCCAAACTTACTCTAAAACTAATAGTAGTTGAGATTTTAGGAAATTGATTTAATTTTTAACTTTTTTACTATAAAAATAATAATTAGTTGTAGATTAATATAATTTTCAGAAAAGGTCGGTAGCAAAAAATTGAATAATAATTTTATAAACCCAAAAATATATTAAATAAAGTTTCCAAATATATAAAATTAAGTTAAATTTTGCCAAATTTAAGCGTAAGATAAATGTAAGTTATCTTTAATTAGTTATTATAATTAATAGAAGAATTTTTTGAAAGCGTCATACCACACATACATGACACATATACATGGTGAATCCACGTGCGTCGCCAGCAAAAGGACAAGTGCGAATAAAAGCCCTGCGTCTCCTCTTCGTCATGCATGCACCAACATTTTAAATGTGAAATGTTTATCGTACAATTAAAATTGATACAATTATTTAATTTTGTTTTTTTTTATTTTTCACGGTATCCTCTGGCCCGGAAGACCAAGGACTAATCCATCGCGGATCTAAGCTCTATTTAAGGGTTTACCACTGGCCAATAGGTTGCTGCATACACAAGGCGGAGATCGAACCCCGAAGCCTTGCTTAAAGGGACAAATGAGCTAACCACTTGACCAACCCAAGTTGGTTTACGAGCATCTAACTTATTAAACATAATTGTAGGATTTGTTTGTTAGAATGATATTTACGTTGTATCTATACTATTACTGTTTTTTCAATTATTTTTTTTATTTTTTAATTCCCAGATGCCTAGTGGGGTCAACTTCAACACACACAAATTAATTTCACAACATTATTATAACAATATTTTTTCAAACCGTCACTTATGACCTAATGTTCACTGGTCAAGCCGTTCACCAAAGACGCACACATATAAATATATCCATTTGCCACCCCCAATCTATTAACTACTAAGCTACAAAATAAAAACTTCCATAATTATAATATATAGTTTTTTGAGTCTCTAAGTGATTTATTTGGCTAGCACTAAGATTATGGAGGCAGATCATAGATCAATTTCGAACAACAATTCAAATAATGCAAGTGAGGTAAGGTATAGAGGGATTCGAAGAAGACCATGGGGGAAATTTGCAGCTGAAATTCGTGACCCTACAAGGAAAGGGACAAGAATATGGCTAGGAACATTTGACACTGCTGAACAAGCTGCAAGGGCTTATGATGCTGCTGCCTTTCATTTTAGAGGTCATAGGGCAATTCTTAATTTCCCCAATGAGCATCAAGCTCCTATTAATCCCAACTCTAATTCATTGCCTATGCCACTTCCAATTCCTCCTCGTCCTTCTTCCTCCTCTTATAATTCCGGCGAAGGCCGGGTTTTGATGAACGGTGAACAAGTAATGTCTTCGACGCCGGGTGGTGGTGGTGGTGATTTTGGGACTTTTGAGTTGGAGTACTTTGATAGTAAGTTGTTGGAAGAGCTTCTTCAGGGTCAAGATGATTATGAGAGGCAAGGTTATAATAATGATAGAAGTTTCTATCAATAACTATATATATATAATGTAATGTTGATTATTATTTGAATTTATCACTCGTCAATTAATTATAACTGGCGAGTGTAAAATTGAATAAGCTGGCTATATAGAAATTAGAGTATATATGCTGGCTCTAGCAGATTGTATTGAAGATCATTTGGCTTGAAGTTTAATGTAATTGTTGTTTATTTCTTTCATTTGATTGGTTTTGTTTGTTTGCTTTTATACATGTATTGAGCAAAAAAAAGTTCTATCCGAAGAGACAGGGCAATTATTATAGAGCAATGCTATAATCACAACAAAAAAACAGCCAACACAGTGAATAAATTGTGCACAACGTATATAACATAAATTGCACAACGAATATTACATGTTGTGCACACCATATAGCACATGATGTGCACACCATATATATAGCACATGATGTGCACAACATATATAACATGTTGCAAAGAAAGATAATGTTGCAATATGTGATATATGTTGTGCACAATAGATGATATACGTTGTGCACTACATAAAATATACGTTGTGCATTTTATATTATATATGTTGTGCACAACTTGTTGGCTGTTTTGGCTGGTTTTTTGTTGCGCCCCAAGTATTTCCCATTATTATATCACAAATGTTTGGGGCACAACAAAAAATCAGTCAAAACAGCCAACAAAGCTCATTTAACATTTTATGACCCAAATAAAACTTTTAATCATGAATATATTTTTAATGGGCTGAGTGATTATGACCCAAATTTCTATTTGTTAGCTGATTTTTTGTTGTGCCTCTAACAATGCTATTGTTATATATGATAAATGTTACTTCTTCTAATTCCTTTTAGTGGTCGGTACAAATTTAATAATAATATATCAATTTTATCTTTAATGTAATTTGTTTAAAGTGAAAATTAAAAAATGACATGGTGATTTTAATTTTTTTTAATAAATCAATATGGTTATTAATATATTTTCTTAATAATTGTGTCATAAAATTTAAAAGTGAAAATATAATGAAAGGAGTATTAGACTAAATAATTGAATTTTTTATTTAAAATATATAGTGATAATTAGATTAAATTAAATATAGTGATAAGACTTACTTATTTAGTAAAAAATTATCAATTTTGTCAAGTTATTTAACTAGAATAAAATTATTCTAGATATTAATATATTTTTAGATTTTTACATACTTCAATATCCTATAAAATATTTGTACTCTCACATAATCAACAATTTTAATTTAATATTCGCTTAATTAATTTTAAAAAATAGAGCTAATAAAACATATAACTCATGTATAGTAAAAAATAATTAAAAATTACTAATACTCATTAAATTTCTAATAGTAATAATAAGAGAGATGAAGTATATATATCTTTTTTTTGGAAAATTAAAGAGGGTCCATGTGACACCTCGTATCACAGTAGCCCATAGGAAGGATTCAAGTATGGCCTAGGAGCACTAGGGAAAGGGCTTAGTGTCCTCGTAGGAACCCTCAACACAAAACCTGTGGCCATGAGCATTGATCAGGCTCGCCAGGTGGAGTCAGCATCGCCAGGCGAGACCGTGTCTCGCCGGGCGCGAGTCAGCGGTGCCGGATGATGGTCCTTGGCGCCGAGCAAGAGGTAGTGGTGCTAGGCGAGAGTGAGAAGTCTCACATCTTAGTTTTGCATGCCCAGTAGCTCCCTCCTCACGCTATATATATGAGAGGGTGGATAGCTTTCACCTTGCACCCAATACTTCTGCTTAGTCAAAATAGTGTTTTGGTAATCCTTTTGTAAGGAACTAAGCTAAGAGGTCCAGTATAAGGCTTGGAGACGATCTCGCAGTTCGGGTAAGTCTCTCGCCGGCTATTCTTTTACGTCGCGTCCCGTCGGGCGAGAGCCAATCTTGCTGGGTGTGGAGTCTTTGTGCAACCTTGCTCCGCATTGGGCACGCTCTCGCTGAGCATGCCTGCAGCTGGCTGGGCGAGGACATTCGCAGTAGAAAGGTTTCCTTGTTTTGTTAAGGTTTTGTCAAGTCTTTTGCACGCCAGGTGCAAACGCGGTGCCGATAGTTGGAGCAGGAGCTAGTGTTGTTTCTTAGTTTTTGTCCATTCCCACTGAGTGGAGATTATAGGGTGGATGTGTCATGTGCTGCCACATAGTAGCATTTATGCTTGTTTATTTTATTATGTTTATATGTTTATTTGTGTGTAGTAGTAGATAACATGCTTAGGTAGATAACATGATAGAAATGGTTAGGATAGACAACTTAGAGATTTCCCCTTTTAATTTATATGTTATGTTATGTTATGCTATATGTCTATATATGATAGATGTATTATTGATTGATTTATGTTGTAACGAGCTATGCAGTAGAGTAGGATGGAATCACGTGTTATATATGTTGGTTTGACAATATGTATGTTGTAGTATGATAGTATGAATTGTTTGATGATTGTTTATATAGTCTGCGAGATCGTCATAGTATGTATTACGTTATAGCCCGGATGGCGCTCCCGGTAGAGTTTAGCAGTGACATGCTATTACGAGACGCCTCGAGTCCCACCCCAGATACGATACAGATGAGGTTATGATTAGCTGAGCGACTCGTGTTCCGTCATATCACAGATTCAGTTTATGACTGGTCTCACCTGAGTGGTTGCGAGGTCCAAATCACAGTTACAGCAGGGCGGCCCGTGTTTCGCCAAACAGATACAGATACAGTTTAGCACGGGGGCTCGAGTGCGATCCTCCGATGGAAAACGTCTGTCCGAGAAGCACAACTATATAGATAGGATATTGATTGTATGGTTGATAACATGTTTATAATGTGAATGTTGCATGACATACATGATACCACATCACTGAGCTTGCGACTCGTTCCATCGCAGTTTGGTTTCAGAGTACGATCAGGACGTGGACGATGATTTGTTGATCCATTAGAGGTCATGTTGCAGCAGTAGTTTCTGGTGAGCTCCGCATTTTTCGTGGAGCCAATCAGTCTTGATAGTAGTCTATGTTTAGCTTTTGTTTTTCAGTCAGATCCTTTGTGTATTAGTTTGCTCCAAACTATAGAGGTTATTTGTTTCATAACAATAACTAATTGTGTAATATTATATATGTAGTCTCACCCACCGTCCGTCCCGAGGATGATGATGCCCAATACTCAGCCTTCTGCACTCGGGCAACGAAAAGGCTGAGTGACATGTATCTCGACATTCGTCGAGGGAGGGACATGGCGCACATATGGTTGTCAGATGTCCACTCATGCGTCTTGTGTGAATAGTAGGAGTCTGGCAAGTTTAAGGCAAAGTCGAAAAAGGTTAAGGCTAGTAGAGCCTCATTGAAGTGTGAATCCCTTCATTGTGGTGATTCTAGCTTAATGGAATCTACCAAGAGACAACTGGTATGTAATGATTACACTTCAAGTTTAAACATGCATTATGGATTTAAATTGTGATTTTTGAATGACTTAGTTGTTGTTTTAATTGTCTTCATTTGTATGAACGTCAGTCTGCGAGGACATATATAAGTAAGGTTATGGTGGTCATCTAAATTTGTTAAATTTATTACTCTATGTTATTGTGGTTCACATGGTAATTATGTTTTTACTTTTGGTCGTAGGCTGAGTTCACACGCCATATGAATGAGGCTCGGACCCAACAGACATAGGCCAAACAAGTCAAAGAGACCATCCCACCCATTGATGAGAATGTTGTGTGGGACATGATAGTTGGCGGACCTTACAAGGGCAGCATATACGGTCGAGGTTCATTCAAGGCCAAGAGTCTCTCATCTGGTTCTGTCATAGGGGCTCCCAGAAGCGGAGGATCTACCGGTAGTGATGCTAAGCAAGGTTTGTGCCTGAGTCCACCAACTGAATCTGGAGCTGTAGACTCAATCATAGGAACATCAACACCAGATAGAGGAGATGCGTAGGGAGCTGGAGAAGAAGGTGGAAGAGCAGGCACTCTAGCAAAAAAAAGGAGAAGAAGATAAAGAAAAGCATGCAGAAAGAGATTGATGATAGGCAGGTGAATGCCTTATTAGATCAGAAGATCAAGGCCTTCCTACAGTTGTTCGTTGTTGAAGCCTCTGACACCGTCATGCACTCATATTGTCTGCTTAGCCTTTGGCTCCTCCACCTGCACAAGATGTTGATGATGATGTCTCCTCTGACAGCTTGGGTGACGCCATGGACTACAACTGATCGTAGTGTTTATATAATTGTATTTAATTATTTACATTATATTACATATTGATACTTAATTGATAAATATGATTTCAATTATCATTTTTAAATATAAATTTCATTTGCTATGTGCAAATAAATCAGGAAATAGCAACTATTTAATTTAAAAAAACAAAATTTTAAAAAAATTGCAATTATTACCAACAGATTTTACACCATCAGTAACAATAGATTAAAAAATTATATTTAAGCTTTATCGACGGACTAGATCCCTACATATCCAACGCTAACAAATTAATTTTGATTTTTTTATTATTATCGACGATGGATACTTGCCACTTATATGTCGGTAAAATGTAATATTTTATTCTCATCCTAGGCCATTTACCCACGGGAATGAATGACCGTCAATAACAGTACCGACGGATGACCATGATTTTATCCGTGATAATTCGTTTTTCGATCACGCCAAAGTCGCGCAAGCTTGTCGTTGGTACGTCCACCGGTATTCTAAATATTTCTAGTAGTGAATAGGTTCAATGATTGACCTATCAATTGAACCAATGATCTAATAACCCGATAGTGTGACCAAGTCAATCATTAATTCAAGTCTGATAACTATAATTTTAAGCAATAAAAAGGAGCCCAATTCTAATTGTTGGTTTAATACTATTTAATTGATGAATAATAGAATAAAACTCAGTATATCAAAATCAAATTCATAGTTTATAAATGTATAAAAGTAAAATCTTTTGCCCACTCTCAATATTAAAATAATTCAAATGGGTCGTAAATTTTATTAATCAAATTGAATGAATTGGATTATAGTTATCTAATAGTTTTTCAAGTGATAATAAGTGAATGATTTATATTGATGAAAAGACAGTAACTAAAATTTAGAAAATGACCATACTCATATGTCATATTCAAACGACAAGTTGCCTAAATTATTGATAGGGGTGGTCCCTAATATCGTTTAATTTTTGTTATAAAAAACTATAGCAAAAGATAAGTAAAAGGTTTGGATGGATTTTGAAATAATAAATTGAGGTGTCGCTTCATTTGGTTACATTACATGACATGTAATGTTCACTGTCCCTTGTATCATGCTAGTTGTTGGTGATCACCAAGCATGCTTCACAGCTTAAATTTATTGGGTTATATTATGCAATTATGATAGATTTTTTATAGTTATTATGTACATCATTCTATATTGTCATGTAATAAAATATCAATCATGCTTGTTTATTATGAGATTATGTAAGGTTCAATTATTTAAAAAAAAAAGAATAAGAAGAAGAAGAAACTGCATAAAATAGAAGAATTATCAACTTTTTATTGACTAGCTAGCTGTATAAAATAGTTATACATTTTCAGTGTATTGTAATTAATTTAAATTTTAGATTTTTTTTACATACAACTATTTTAAGGGGAAAATGCTATTTTAGAGGGTTTCCAAATATTAATTAGAAGAGATAAAAATAGCAAAGAACAAGTTTTATATGTAATTTTATTTGTAATTTCACTCAATAATTTTTTCAAAAGAAAAATTTATTCGTTTCAAAACTGACCTGTAAATATAGGTGAAATTCAAAGGATTTTTCTTTGTCCTAATTTTTCTGGTCTTTTTTTTTTGTCTTAATTTGTATGACGATTACTTATTTTTGGGCTCGGTCCATTGGGATCATTATTCATGGGCTTTGGGGTTATGTCGGTATTAGTTAATTTGGGTTTGGGTCCATGATGCTCTGTTTATTACAGATAGGTATGTGATTACGACACAATTTTTTCATTTATCTCACAATTCAAATAATTAAATTTTGACCATGATCAATCCATAATATAACAATGGATGCTTCAGAAATGACATTATTCGATGTTTATATCTATATATAAAATACAACACTAATTACTTGTAGAATCTACGTCCACATGTTCATGATACACGTACATACACATCCTCCGGTACATGTTATGAACATTACATATAACATATTGTGCATAAAAAGTTATACTTAATGTGTAGACCAATTATTTTATAAGATACACACTAACGACTATATATGAGATGCATATCAATGATTACATGATATGCACATCAAGCAATTCAACACGTACTATATATTGCATATTACGTCGTGCACATCATATATTGCACGATGGTGGAGTGCGACTGGGTTCACTACTGCAGGAAGCTCGGGAACGGAGGTGTTGAAAAGTCAATTATGTTGGCTTGCATTTATCCAATTGAAAGCAAAACCAACAGCTGATAATAGTTGTTAAGCTAGATGCAAGCTGGATCATGCAGTGTGCAATAAATGCACGCGGTTTGCTTCCTATATATAAATAGAGGATCAAAGCAAACATTGAGGTGCATTATGCATAAGCAGAAACTAGTATTTAATTTGGCTTCTGCATTTAGTGAGATATAGTAGAGAGTGTGTGTAATAAATTTCAAGAGTATAGTGAGTAAATATGTAATGGGGATTTGGGTACATTTTCTAAGTCTCACTAGGATACACTATATTGTAATTATCTTAAATATAGTGGATCATTGAGGAGATTGAATCTTTTCAGAAAAATGAGACGTGGGAGCTGGTACAACTTCCAAAGGGGAAAAAAGTAGTTGACTGCAAATGGATCTACAAGAGGAAAGAATGAATCCTTGATATTGAACTTCCTAGGTTCAAGACAAGACTGGTAGCAAAGGCCTACACTCAGAATGAGGGTGTTGACTTCCATGAAGTATTATCTCTAGTGGTGAAGCATAGCTCAATTCGAATTATATTAGCTATTATGAGTACGTTTGACTTAGAGCTTGAACAACTCGATGTGAAGACATCGTTCTTACATGGTGAGCTAGAGGAACAAATCTACATGAGTTAACTAGAAGGGTTCGTAATTCCTGAAAAGAAGGATCATGTGTGCCTATTGAAGAAGTCATTGTACGATTTGAAACAATCCCCGAGGCAGTGGTACAAAAGGTTTGATGCATTTATGATTGGTACTGGGATATAGCAGAAACCAATATGATAATTGCATATACTCGAAGGACCTTTCAGATGGTTCGAGAATTTATCTCTTGTTATATGTGGATGATATGTTGATTGCAGCTCGAAATAAAGTGTAAGTCAGTATATTGGAAACTCAGTTGGGGAATGAGTTCGAAATGAAGCACTTAGGTGCGGCAAGAAAGATTCTTGGAATGGAGATTCGCCGAGAGAGACATTATGGTAGGTTGTGTCTAACACAAAAAAACCACATCATGAAAGTGTTGTAACGCTTCAACATGGATCAATCCAAACAGTTGACACTCCATTAGCTGCACATTTCAAGTTTTCTTTGAAAGAATGTCCGAGAACTGAGTAAGAGGTGGAGCAGATGTCTCGTATAACTTACTCTAGTGCAGTTGGCAGTCTCATATATGCCATGGTGTGCACTAGGCCAGATATTTCACATGTTGTTAGTGTAGTGAGCAAATTTATGAGCAATCCAGGAAAGGTTCACTAGAAAGTTGTGAAATGGATCATGTGATACTTGAGAGGTTCCACCGATGTCTGTTTAGTGTTTGAAGGTCATAAGGATCGAGGAGTTGTAGGCTATGTCGATTCAGATTATGCAGGTGATTTAGATAAAATGAGGTCATTGACGGGTTATACCTTTACAGTCTTTGGATGTACTATAAGCTGGAAGGCGACATTGAAATATACAATGACATTGTCAACTACTGAGACTGAGTATATGGCATTGACTGAGACTGTTAAAGAGAGATTCTGGATGCACAGTCTTTTGGATGATTTTGGATTGAATCAAAAGGTACCAATTGTACATTGTGATAGTCAAAGCGCCATTCATTTGGCTAAAAATTCAATCTATCATGAAAGGACTAAGCACATTGATGTTAGACTTCAATTTGTCAGAGAAAGTGTTAGCAGTGACACTGTTGCAGTTCAGAAGATAGCTACAGCTGAAAACCCAGCAGACATGATGGCGAAACCGTTGCCGATTGATATGTTCAAACATTGTCTGAACTTGATCAATATTTGAAGAGGTTGAAGACTATTTCAAAATGCAAGCCAAGGTGAAGAATTGTTGAAAAGCCAATTATGTTCGCTTGCATTTAACCAATTGAATGTAAAACCGTTGCATAATCAATAATGTTTGACGTACAATAGAAATATGTCCAACTTGTATCCAACGTGCAATAAATGCAATGTGCAATAAATGCACGCGGTTTGCTTCCTCTATATATAAATAGAGAATCGAAGCAAACATTAAGGTGCATCAGGCAGAAGCAGAAACTAGTATTTGGCTTCTGCATTTAGTGAGATATAGTAGAAAGTGTGTGTAATAAATTCCAAGAGTATAGTGAGTAAATATACATTGAGAATTTTGGTACACTTTTTTTGTCTCTCTAGGATACACTATATTAAAATTATCTTAAATATAGTAAATCATTTTCGGAGTTTGGCCCGTGGTTTTTACCTCATTATTTGGGGGTTTTCCACGTTAAATATTGGTGTCTACTTTCTCCCTTTCCTTGTTCTATTTATTATTAACCAGGATAATTTCTTAGTATGCTCTTTGGTTGCAGCTTTGTCTGATCTTCCATATCAGAACCGAATTATTTCTAGTTGTTAGTGTCTAGCGAGTCTCACATAAAGTGTCAAACACGTGTATATATGATACCGTTACTCTTCACAAATTTGGGTGTGCTTCCGCTGTTGTATACGGAATACTATTCACACATACGTATGGTACTATTCAGTATACGGTTACTATTCACGATTACTGTTTAAAAGTACTATTCACCGGTACTAGTCATCAGCAATGCTCACGATATTATTCAGGTACTGTTCACCGAGCACTATTCACATTTGTTGCTCACAGAGTGTTGTTCTCATAGTTGTGGGAGTTCTCACCCTAACAGGTGGTAAGGTCACTTTTGCTACGGTGCTCGATGACGGAGAAGTTCGTCACTATTATTGTGCTTTGTGGCGATTGAGGATGATGATAATGTTGGTAAAGATGATGGAACGATGATGATTCCTCTTGCTCTATTATTTATCAATTTGTTGTGGTGTGAAAAAATAACAAACAAAAAGTCTCGTGGGCGAGTCTTTTGCATGCAAGAATAAGTGAGTGGAACACACTTTTTTTGGGCTAAATGGATAATTATGACTGTGATCCAATAATCACTTTTTGACTGATTTTGACTTGTGTGTTCTATTATATACGGAGCAATGCTCTTTTAAAAAATAAAGTAAATATTCATTTTTGTCCCTCAAGATTAATATGAAGGATAAAATAGTTCTTTAAGATAAGAAAATGACAATCTGGTCCCTTAATATTTGACATGATGAGCAAAATAGTCCCCCAAGTATGAAAGTGATAACATGGTCGTCCTTCATGATTGAAATTTTAAGACAACATATTTCCTCAACTTGTCCTAAGTTTACAATTATGAGGGACCACATTGTGCTAAAATTTTAATCTTGAATGATCATATTGTCACTTTCATATCTTGAGGGACTATTTTATCCATCACAATAAATCTTGAGGGATCATATTGTCATTTTCGTATCTTGAGAAACTATTTTGTCTGTCGCGTTAATATTAAGGGACCAAATGAGGTATTTACTCTAAAAAAAGAATATAATAGATTAATACTTAGTAATAGAATAAAGAAAAAATATTTTTTAAGTATAGGGAATAAGGATTATATAGAGTAAAATTATGGAGAGTAGATTTACCTTGAAGAATAAAGTCAATGGATTGCAAATGTCGATGTGATATCTCTTGACCGAATTAGTTATGATACCTAGAACTTTCCTTTTCTGAAAATGCGAAAACTAAAACAAAAAGTGGTGAAGATACAACGTTTCATGTGGCGGCTAAAATAAATAGGGATGATACTAAAATAAAAAAGGCACGTGAGAATTTAGCTATAGCAAAATTTAGGAAGCAGGTTGCATGTGGTAGTAATTTAAGTGCAAAACCTTATGACCTTATTATATAGTTGTACGGATACAATGAACATGTTGAAATTAATTAACAATACAAAGACCACACTCGAACAAGTTGCACAACATATGTAGTTTAGTTAGTACTATAGGGTGTCGGTGTCACGAATTTATGGTTTTAATGTTTGTTTTGTTGTATACCGTTACAAGGAGGGGATAATCTAGAGGATCTAGCTAAGAAATTATTCGGTCAAGTCTTGTTAGAGACCTAGACCCTATTAAAGAAAGAAATTCTCCCAAGATTAAAGAAGCGTCATGTAAAGTTTTTTTTTCAAAAAAAAAAATGGAAAGATTAAGTCTTACTTCAACATAGGAAAAGCCTCCAATTCAATGTACATTTGTAAATAAAAAGTGGGGATTCAAACATATAACCAATTATAATTAGGCTCCTTAAACAGGAATTCGATTTCTGGTGGAGAGAGAATCTCGTAATAAGAAGTTTATCTCTTTACGAAGGAATTCCTATTTTAAGAGAGCGTTCGTTATAAAGTAATCCGGATAGATTACCCATAATATTTCAATTAAATTACCAGGTAATCTTGATTGATTCGTTTGATTTCGTAATAATATTGATAATGTGGATACCTCCAAAGTAGTAATATAGATTATCCTAATATCAGGTGTCTATTTGGATTACCAATCCTAGATAATTTTCTATTTTATTTTATTAAACAATTTTCCTTTTTGACTAATTACATTTTTCTTATCTGATATTCTAATCTTCTACGACAAATCCTGGATTTTAGTTATTGTTTTTCTATGTTAAACTAGTTATAAGAATAATATAGTTATTTTGTTAGATTTTTATTTTTATTAAATAATTATATTAATTTTAAAATTGAAAATATTAAGATTAAATTGATATTAAATTCAAAATATTACGACTAAAGTAATTATTCACTCAATAATTTACTATCAAAATCAAAGAAAATTAGGAATTTATATATAACATGTTATGTATTATAGTATACAAATAAATAATTAAATATAAAATTATATATATATAATTTACTAAATAAAAATATTTACAAAGAGTAAAAATAAAAAATTAAAATTATTTATAAAAAAAATTTAAAAAAAAATCACGGGAGCATCACCTCCCATCATCACAACTACGCTCCGTCTCTGTTAATATAAATATTTTAGAGGACATTATAGTCATATGTATATTTTAGAAGGTATTTTAATAATATATATAATATAATTATATTTGATTAATTTGTTTTATAATTATTTAGATGGCATTATAGTAATATACATATATTATCTTGTATTTTTTTTAATATACCAAACATGATAATATGGATCACTAATTATGCTATTTGTATATATCAAACAAGGTAATGTATGTGAAGTACAAGTAATTTAAATAGAGGTAAACTAGATAATCTAGATTATCTATAATCTTCCAATACCCCTAAAATAAAAATTAGTCACTGCTGTCTGTCGGTAGATACATTGGGTAATAATAAAAAAAAACATTAGATAAAATTTATTTTCTAATCAATGACACAAAATTAATAATTTTAATTGAAAAGTGATTTTTTTTATTTTCAATAATTTAGGTATATTAAACATATATTTTTTTTCTCTTTTTTTTCTAAGTTCTTGATTAATATCTTAAGGAATTAGAAAAATAATCGGATAATAAGTTTTCTTTATCGAATAATAAAGTAATATTTTAGTTTACATAAAAATATAAACTATTTTATCATTAATTTAATTTGAAACATTATTTTATTATTAAATAGATATAATACTACAATTTATTTTAAAACTCCGATCCCTCTTTGAAAGAATTATTTCTGGGTCCAAATTATCTGATTTCTTACTTGGCAATTAATTATTGTCGTCATCGTTATCCATTGATGATGCAAGACAAGAGTATCCATGAACCTAGCCAATATATCATTAAAAATTATTAAGGGAATGCACACGTGAGCATTTAAATACTTTTAATATTTAAATATAGTAAAAAATTAACTTGTAGTAGTTAATTAAATGTATCACTTGCTAGTGATAGGTACTCCTTTTGTCTGTAGCTTAATGCAAAAATACTCCTTTTTATTTGTTACAATGAAAAAGAACAATTGATCCATTTTATTTGCTATTTTAATTTCTGTTTTAATATAAAAAAATATCTACTATTAGTAATTTCTTTATTTTTACTCTTTAGAAAATTTTAAGCATGACATAAATAGAAATTAAATATATAATTTAAGATTAATATAAAACAAAATAATTAGATGTTAGAAAACAGTAACACATATTCTTATAAATACTTTTTTATGGATGATTAAGGTTTATATGTAAGCTAGTTTAATTATAATAATAAGTATAAAATAATATATTTACATAGATATTCAATCGTGTATATATATTGACAATTCAATAAAAAAATTTGACTCCAATGATTACAAATTTTCTAAAATAAAATAATTAATCTTTAATTTTGGTTGTTTCCAATCTTGAGCACATAATTAAAGACTTAAATAACAGATTTGGAAAAGACATAAGGGTACTTATTTTCAGATACATTATTAAAGCCAAAGAAAGGGGAAGCAGATACATGAATTATTCATTAATGTTCGTTGTTGTACATTAAAAAATACATTTAGTATCCAACGTAACGTGTACTATATGTCATACGTAATATGTGCTACACGTAATTATTTAAATATAACATATATTATATATAATATATAGTGCATATTGAATACTAGTTGAATATATTTCAATTAGACATCAAATATTAAACTAAATTATTGGTATATATTTTGGATTGGTCTTCTCTGTTGTCGCTTTTATCTGTCGATTATTTTAAATTTGTTGCTTCAACTTTTGGTGATAAAAATATTTGTGAATAGAAATTTAGCAAGCTGGTACGTTGCATCGTGCAATGATCAAGGCAAGCCAAGTGGCAAATACTAATAATAACAATAAAAAAAGGTTTGATGCGCTAAAAAGTGTTAGTTAGATTAAGTTATATATATAAAAAAAGAGATGTTAGATTCACTTTCTAGAAAAAATAATGTTTTTAATTACATCCCTCTAGTGAGACGAGGAGTGCACTAAAAATATCTATTTTAAATACACTAATAAAATAAAAAAATACTAGATATATTTAATAAAATATGAGTTTAATTTCAATTCACGATCAGTGTAAAATAATTTTATACAGACATCCAATTATGGATTGACTTATCAGCAAAAGCTTTTAACTTAAGTACCAAACTACCCACTAACTAAAAAGTTATACAAATCAATGAATGTGATTGACTGTGCATCATAATTAAACTCATAAAATATTATATAATATTTATATAATATTATTTTTTTGGTAAATTATACATATAATATTATTTAATATCACTGTATAATATCATTATATATTGTGTATTATTATAGATTTATTTTTATATCTAAATTCTTAAAATTCAATGAAGATAAACGCCGTACAATGTTATACAACTTTTATTATACTTAAATTACTTTTAGCAATAAAATTATCAACTTGATGTACACCAGTCTGTGTATAAGGTTTAATTAATACTCCACATAAGTAATTGAATTGACAACTAATACAAAACAATCACCAAATTAAAATATTATAAAATTTTCAGATGATCACAAGTCACAACTCGTGCTTCTTGGATTTTCCACGGCATGATGCCAAAAACTCCCATGACAAGTCCTTTTTATAATTTAATTCTCTTTCCCGTTTCGTAGCACATTAAATTATTATAAAAAGTACCCAACAAAATTTTCAAATCAAATTATTATAATCAATATATATATTGCCACCAAGATTTTCTACTTTTTTTTTTTTAAGAAAAAACTAATAAATTTTACTATACTTAACTAAACATTAATGTTTGACGTACAACAGAAATACGTTCAATTTGTATCCAACGTATGCTATCTATGTTATATGATATGTGTGCTATACTTGTAACATAGATATTACACATTGGATACAAATTAGACGTATTTTTGTTGTACGTCAAGTATTATTGCTTAATTAAATGGTAACGCCCCCAACATGTAATTAATTAATATTTGTGCTAGAGAATTCAACGAATACTAGCAGAAAACCACTCAAATCAACAGGAGTATTTGAATTGGTGTTGAGTACTAGATTCTGGATTCATGCATGTTCCTATATATGGGACTCGACTTAACAATGTTCAAGGCTTCATCATTGATTAGTGCAAGCCTATGAAGTAGACCCCATTTTTTAGCCTTTTAATTTGTCACTTTTAGGATGAAATTAAATTAAAATTACAGTTATTCAAATTAATAAACATAATTAATCCACTAATTAGCCATGAGCTAAATGTATCTGGACATTAATGAAGCGCAGCCTCTAAATCGTCATTATAGTATATTTCCATTTTGTTCAATAATGTTTTATGAAAGTATATATTCATGCACCTGTCTTTCTTTTTGTTGCTTTTTGAAATTCATCCATGTTTGTATATATGTCACTACCACCAAGATATACTTATATAATTATATATAAAATGGAAATTACACATTTAATTTGTCTCAATTTGACTTCTACCATTAAGCAATTATTGAGTGATATATATGATGAGAGAAACTTGAAAATTTGTTCTCTCTAAATTATTTGTGTGTCCGCTAATTAGGACTATAGTGGGGAGAGCAAGATACAACTTGGATGAGAGGGTCCAAAAGGTACAAATCATACTCATCTAATATTATTTATTATAGCTTATTAGCTTGTTCTCATCAATATATATAATGTCTTCTTCTTAACTAGTATATGTGATGATTTTTATGTTGATTTGATGTACAATATATAATCTTCAAGTTGTGGCAATGACTTATTGTCAAGAAGAGAATGAACCTGATGCACTTCCAAGCATAGGAATAATTAAGGAGGCTGAAGCTACACATGTAAGTACTTACTACTTGCTATATATAGTAGTTTTATTTGTTTTATCAATATGCCTTGTTCACTTAACTAAACCAAGTTAGACATTAGGAACAAAGGTACTATACTTGTGTTTTATAGTACCTTTGTAAATGTATTCCATAAATTTGTAATGTCTATAATAATGTATCTCATTCAGTTGTTGGCTGCATGCTTAATTTTTGGTATACACATTACTGAAAAAGTGAACATTTTTAACATTAACTGTGTCAATAAAAGTATTATAAATAAAAATAATATTAACAATATATTAGTAGTCGTCGAAAATACTTAAAATTAATTCATGAGTATTTTTTAACGGTCATTCATTATCAAAATATAGTTTATAACTATTTTCAACCATTAATAAATATCAATTTATCTTTTTTTACAACACTTTTATCAATATTTACATCTAGGTAGTAATAAATATTGAAGGTAGTGTAGGATGTTGATATGGAGAATATATATTTGGAATGTGTTTTTGATAATAAGAGTTAAAAGAGAGGATAGAAAGAGATAGAGTTTGAACCATTGATCCTTGATCACAAAGAATTGGAATGTAATGTATGTGATGTAAAAAAAATTTGACGAACATTTAGGATTAACAATTTCACTTACTATAAATTTCTTAAAATTGGGATTGTTTCTGTTTATACTAATTTTGTATCATAAAATATATAGTTAACTAGCTAGGAATTGTTGGCCACCATTATAAGCCAAGATCCCAACCAAAATTAAGATCAAAGGAGCAACCCTTTATTAGGCTTTGTTTCATTATTGTTTGGGAATTATGAGGCGAAAGTGAGATTTTGAATTAAGTGAAAGGAAGGGGAAGGCATTTGGAGGAGATACACCTTTTTTGTTTGAGAGTTTAAAATTTTCTCAACTTAGAAAAACTTAAAAAGAAAAGTTTTGAAAAATTTTAGAGAATTTTAAAACATTCTCAAACACTTTCCTTCCTCATCAAAACAACTTCTAAACACAATCACTCACCATTCAAAGTATTTCTCACCCCTCCTCATCTCCGATCCCCTCTAAAATTAAACTCGATTTCCAAACACACACCCCTTTGTTTAGCAAAAGAGGAATTAGGCCGTGTTTGATAGCTGTCTCAGGACATAAAAGATAAAGACTGAGAGAGACTAATCATATTTAATTTATAGGACATGGACACACAGGGATTAAAATTTGTGTTCATGGACATATATAAAAGACACAAAATTTGTGTCCACTCAAATAATGATGGATTGATATGAACAAAGATGGATAAGACCCTTTAATGAAATTTTATGATTAGTATACCCTCCATCTTTTAATCTATTTCCAATTATATCCTCTATATTTTAAACCTAAAATATGTTTAAAATATAACAAAAAAATATTATGTTAATAATTGAATATGTTTGTATTAGAAAATTAAAATTGTGTTAAGTATGTAAAATTAACAAATTTATATATATAATTATATTAATATTTTAAAAATTTAATGAATAAGAATAATTTTAAATATGCTCAAATTAGATTGGAAGAAATAAATATAATTTAAAGATTTAGTGAATATACTTAATTTTATGAATTGTTAATTAATAATATGATTATTTTTAAGCTTAAATTTGTTTTTTTATTATTTTTAATATAAAAGAGTAATTATGATTATTTTTACATGCTTTTGTATCTTGTCCACTCTTATCAAATATATAACATAGAGATATTCTCTGTGTCCTGTCCATTATTACCAAACACAATAATGAGACACACAGTCCTTTTATGTCTTTGTATCTCTATTTTTAATATGTTAAAACAACTACCCAACGCTACCTTAGGTCTAACGATAAATGTAGAGCTTGAGCCCTAAACCACATGCTAGATATGTGAATATAATGCTGTGTTTGAATCCTAAGTGTGTGCAAGTAGAACATGATGTTCTTTCCTTTTCATGGAACCAGCGAGAATCCATGAGAGTGAATCTATGACTAATCATCTCAAATATAGATCAATTGATAACATTGTTTAGGGGTTTTGTGTGTGATAAGTATGTTATTGTTGATATTAATTGGATCAAATATTAGGAATTTAGAACACCAAATCATGAACAATATTAAAAATTATCTCTTGAGGCCATATATAGTACCAATGAGATGAATCCATATAGGAGCATACACACATGTACTATACATCAAGTCGTATACGGAAATCTCAATTCTCTGTCTCATGTACCAAATATCACAAGAAGGAAAGCAGTGAGTCAGCTAGAGATTGCTGAGTGGATTAGGGATCCTGCTTATTAATAAAGGCTAAGATTATACTAAATTTTGATCTCTTCATCATTGTTGACCTAGTTTTTTTTTTCCACGGTGTTCGGAGCTTTGCCCTGACTAATCTGTCGTACTGGGTCGCGTACCTAGGAATGACAGGTGAGACTCCCAACATAAAAAATTTTTCCATCTACAAGGCTCGAACCCGAGATCTTATTTAAGGAACAACAAGCCACTTACCACTTGTAAGTATTGTTGACCTAGTTTACTTTGAGCCTTCAACACCCTTTAACACATTCATCATCATTATTGGGCTCGAACATAGCCCAATAAAGCATGATGTGAGTCTCAAACTCATAATAGATAGTGTAATATATGGGACTCCATCCTGTGGAACTATCAAACTATTTAGTCGTGTTTATGAAAGAAAAATATCATCAATCAATGGTAACCCAAAACCAAAATGTTATTTTCTCACTAAGCCTCCAAGCAGGCACATTGTTCAACAAAACCAACAAACAACACAGTTTGAGTCGTAAGTAATAGAGGCTCTGATATTAGGGTCGAGGGAACCTCTAGCGTATGATCGAGGAGATTCAAACTAACAAGACAAGTGCGAATTATATAAGAAGATCAGACGACGCAGTCCAACCTAAAATTTAAGATAATGAGTTTATGGGTCTCCGAATTTATATACACCTGCTAACTTAATCATCATTGGGCATTAGCCCCATATGAAATACAATGTCTCACACTTGAAACTAAACATATTTCCCTAAATTAAAGTTTGAAGTACTTACAACACAATCATCTCCCTCGAATTGATAATGGTAAGTCCACCATTGTGTTATGAACCATCTCCTTTAATTTGATACCATGCCACGAAAACCATGCATCTCACCCAAAAGATTGAAATGTTAGGTTAATGCTCATTACTTGTTTTATACACTAAACTAGTAATAGGAAAACCATACTATTAGAGAAAGCGAGACTATAATAGGAATTGTGATATCTTTAGAAAAAAAATATTATAGAAAATTTTTGATTGTGTTTGCACCGAGTATTTTTAGAATTCTAAGGAATTTAAAATAGAAGAGATTCTAAATATATCTAGAAGTTTAAAATTTTTTATTTGGATAAAGAAATTACTTTACTCTTAGCTTGTTTATTTCTTTTTTGGCTTTTAAAAAATTTAGGTTGAAAAAAAAGTTCATCCCAATTTTGAATCAAGACATACCTTAAGACTCATCGAATGCTTATAAAGATTCTTACTAATCATGCACCAACATGAAAAATCTGATAATCAAACACATGTCATGTCGGTGTATGAGGGGAAGTTGACCAAATGAAATAACTCATGTTTGAATAAGACAATTAGAATAATGACAATTTTAATTAAATAGAGAGAGAGTCATATAATAAACAGAGGAGAGAATAACAAGAAGAATTTTCAAAATAATCTCATTTTAGGTAGAAATTAAAATTCTCCAATTAAACAAATAAAATTCATTCTTAAAATTTCTTGAATCCTACACTATCTTCCAATAAAACATCCAAACAAAATACACAACCAAGAAATAGATATATATAGGTGCTGTATGTATGAAACTTAAGTTTGCCATTGTGATGATATAGGCACTTTATTGTAACATTTTAATTGGTTATCTTTTATTTTGCTTGACCTATTTTTCTTTTCATTTCTTTTCTCAAATTGTAGTTTAGAACCGTTGAAAACTAAGTATGTTTTTTATTTTATTAATTAGGGAGCATAATTGGAGCATTTTGGAGTGGTTATTTAATTTGGAACTTCTCCGCATTTTTTTTGTTCATATTGATCTGGATGTTTAGGTAAGTAACAAATATTCTTTTATTTTCGTTTTTTCTATAGGAAGAGACTTATCTTTTCTATGATAGATTTGTAAAAATGGGGATTGCATGACTAGCTAGGTACTGAAAACATAGAGATTTCTTCTCATATATAACTGCTGGAATTATTTGTTATTGTATGTGATTGCATGTTAGGAAGTTACAAGGGATGTGTTTTAGAATGGTTTTTAGGATTAATAATAATTAATATAATTCTAACATTGAAAAGTAAATGTTTTAATTTGTGATAAAATATTCATTTTATAATCATTAGATATTATGATGATCTATATATTCATAAATACCTAACGTTCATAAAATTGATATTCTAAAGGAATATCCACTTTTAGATGATATAATAGTTTTTGAGTTTAACTTTGATGTATTAATAGTGTAATAAAGATATTTTACAATGTTATTCAACCAGAACATTATGTTTGTATGACTTTTTATATCGTATAAGAGAAAAAAAACATTATCCTGACTTACATGGAAGCATATGATTGGATAACTGTGTAAAAATGGTATACACATTGAACATTGATCAAAATTAAGATCATAATTTTTTCCTTAATTAAATTGTGTATTATACATGTGTGATTGTTTGAGTAATAATTGAGTGATGTTCTAATATGATGGTTTCAAGCATTCTTGTTTGTGAATATGGATGTTGATTGTTTGAATTGGATATGAATATTTTGTTATGACAGGCTGTTATTAGATTGATTTAATTAAGAATCTAATAATTGGTGACTCCTAATATTATTTTTAATTAAAAGTTTCATCAAAATCAAAATAATGGATGATTTCTTCAACAATAATTTTTTTTCTAAAATATTATAAGTTCGAACTTTCGTCACAAATTGTTTAATGACCACTTAATTATTCTGTCGTTTAGCTCTAAATTTTTAGAAAATTTAGTTAGATAACATAATATTAGAGTATCTATAAATGTTTTGGGATTCAAATCCACTTTTTGATAAAATTGTTCACATTGGGGCCTCAAAAAAGAGATGTTTATTCTTGTATTTAAGTTTTTATTAGAAGATATATAATTTTATGAAACATTATTACCATATCCCAAACACCACAACACTACTCTTTTAAATTACATACTAATTCTAAAATATACATAGACAAATTAATCAATAAAAAATTTAACAATATTAATTTTTTATATTTTAGAAAATGATAAATTTGTCCTTTCTAATGATCTTATAGCTAAAATATTACGGTACAAACATGTAAAAAAAAATAAAATTAATTTGCTATGTTTTTTGAAATGTAAGACTAATAAAATGAGATTTTTAAACTCCAAATAACTAATTTATTCCCTAATATATTTCATTTCCAAAGGACCATTTTAATATTTATTAATCTGAAATATATATGATCTATCAATTATATTTTTTGTTCTCAATCATATTTTTTCTCTCTTCATCACCCTTCTCACAAAAATACTGTGTTTGTACCATAATATTGTGTTAAGAGTACATTTTCCTTTACAATTATCAATGTCTAAGTAAATAAAGGTAAGCAGTTATATCAGCTTTGTTAGGGATACAAAATTATACTAATTAAAATAATTAAAAATAGAAAATTAGATCTAAATAATTCAACCTATTAGAAAAATACACATAATTAAAAGTGCTATTTGGATTAAAAATATTAAAATAAATTTTTTTATTGTTGACTGTTGTTCTCCAAGCATTTATGAGTTAGATATATCCAAGTTCTCACTTATTGTTCATTTGTGCCATTTTCTTTCCCTTCATTGTCATATTCTCTTCAATTTCTATGAGTATGAGACCAAATCCAATTAGCTTTGGCGAGGGAAGGGGAACAGGGAAAGTGACATTTGGCTTAAAAAAAAGGGGAAACCAATAGAATAATTAATTAATTAATTAGTTATTTCGTATTCTCAAAGACACACAAAATCATTATTGTAATACCGTTTTCTCACTTTCAGATTCCAACACCAAACCTTAACATACACTATTCTTGTTCCCTCTCCCCCTCTTCTCTCTCTCTTCCTCTGTGTTAAACCCTATTTTTTCACCCACAAAACCCCTCTTTTGCATTCCTCACAATACTAAATCAAATTAATTTTATGAGTTTATACTGCTTCAATGTTGTATTGGGGCACCACTTTCTGGTTGTTTTAATTAATTTTCTGGCTGAGGAAAATATTTCAGGGAACGAAGGAAAATTAAATTGCACAACCGATACATATATAAGTACGGTGCTGGACTAAGAGCGAGGTTGGTTGGATTTTCTTTATTCTTTTTCTTGAATGAAAGTTACTTTAATTAATCTTCATATAGTGAGAACTAAGATTGAATTGAATTGTTTTTGGTTGTTGAGGGAATTGTTGGGTGAGATTTTTGATGCTATATATTTGTTTCTCATAAATGCCATAAATGTATAGCATTAAATAATCTAGATATTCGAATAATGCCTAATTAGATTTTCCTTAGAATTAATGCACTAGATAAGCATGATATGTAATTTATGAAATGTGGTGCCTAATATAATCTTGATGCTATATATTCACTTCAATTTTCTTGTATATATGGATGAATATAATTTGGATTTTAAAATAGAGTTTTCCAATATACGCATTTCTCAATTGCTTTTTCTATATCGTATAGTATATATGTTTTTTTCTTTGAATTTCTGACGTTTTGTATTCTTGGGTAGAGTTTTCCAATATATGCATTTCTTATTAAAATTAACAATATAAAAAGATATGCATCTTGAAAAATTTATTACTACTCTAAATTGTATCTTATGCTATATGTCAATGTTCTTTTAAAAAAATGATTTCTTATATGGCTTTGTTTAATTCATTTAGCTAGTACAAGTTATTGCCTCTTGAAATGAAGATCTTTAGATTAATGTTTTTATTAAAATTAATTAAGTTGATCAAATTTTAGATGTTGTGATGATTTTTTCATAGTAACATACATATGAGAAGGTTTGGCTGCATAATGTGAATACATTGCCTCTTGCAAAGAATTATTGGACGATAGAATCTAAAATATAAATTTTATTTTAAATTTTCACTTTTTTATATCTTCCCAAAATCTAAAAGAACAAGCTTCAAAGTCTTCCAAATAGCAAGTAAGTTATGTTCTCCTTTCATTTATAATGCATTATCTTTCAGAATATATATATATATGACGTTTATTTAAATAAAGATAGAGCTTGTCATGGTAAATTTATAGTAGATAAACTTATTATTGCATTGATTTCCTTAATGACAACTTGATTTGCATGATGGTTGAATTGAATATATGATTAGTAACAATTAAAAAAGTTGATCTGAGGTGATGTCTTTGCAAGTACGTTTTAGTTCTGGCACTTGATTTGTGTTTGTACTAAGTCGCTGCTTTGGGTATTTTATGTTCTTGGAAGTGTAATGGTATATATATGATATGACCAGTAGTTAACTTGTTATATAAATGAGTTTAATTCGATCTTTTGATACTATTATCAAATTAAATTCTTTTATTTGCATGATTAATGTACTTGTGGCATGAATTGTCATGTCTATTCCTTGTCACTCCAACTATAAAAAATTAAAAATTCGTGTACAACAAATATACATCCAACTTACATGGACCTTAATTTTAATGGGAAGTAAGGATGAGATGTGTGCAGTTAATGCTGAGTGGAATTAGTGGATTCAGGATTAATATATTTATATGTTTGATGAGTTGAATATATATTAGTTTTGTAGATAGAGTAAAACTTAACCAATTACTTATTAACACCTATACATTGATACATATTCAATAGTTGTTAATTTTAAAAGTTTAAACTTGATTAAGTGATCATAACTTTTGCTTGACAAATGATCATTTGTGAACGGAAAATGCTAAATGTACATAATACAGTATCTCTTTATTCATTTTCTATCTCATTCAAATATTGACAACTTTGATGAATATGTTTGCAACTTGTAAACATATTTATCAAAGTTGCCAATATTTGAATAAGTGGAAAATGGGTGGAAGGATACTGTACTATGTACCAACAGCACTCCGTCCCCTTTCGAAACGTAGAGGAATAAACATATATGACAAATGATGATCTTTTGCTTGACATATGATTTGAGACAAGTGATCTTCATCCTAATATATACCTTGTGTTTAATTAATTTTATCAATTTAATGATGTCTATGGTTTTAAATTGCAGCTCTTCGCAATTGCACAATTGTGTGACTACATACAATGTTGTTGTTATAGTAGTGTTTTTCATTATAACTGCATTCAATAACAATTGTGACAATATAAATAATGTTTTTTTTTTTTCATATTTTTCTGCAATGCTGCTCACGATTTAAATCAGTGATGTCTATTAGTTTTTTTTTTTTTTTTTATCACTTTTAATTATTCTTAAGATCTAGCACATGCATATCAAGGATTCAAAGAAAAGGAGAAGAGAGTTTTGAGATGTAAAAGAAATCAAGGTACCAAATTCAATTCATGGTAAATTATTAGTATATGGTAATGCTTGATGATCTGGTTCTTTAATTGTTTTGTGATGATGCTGAATATATATATGTTTATGCAACCATGTTAGAAGAATCATTTTTCTGAGAGAATTTGAGCTTTAAGGCTAAAGAGATGTTTAACATCATCTAGTGCACAAAGATTACATGTGAACTTGTCAAGAGAGAGAGAAATCCTTTATATGTTTTAAGAGAGAGTTATTATTACTTTGTTAATGTTGAGCTTAGTACCTTCTTATCTATGATATTGAAAATGCCTTTATTTTCTGTTGCGATATTGTTGTATTGGAATTTGGAGTAATAAAATCAATAATCTCTGCAGGATGAATTAAGGACCTCATCAACAACATGATCTGGTGCAATGCAAGAACAGATTCAAAACACACCAATGCAAAAACTGCAATGAACATGGTTGCCATAATTACTAAGGTAAGAATAACCACTTCTTGATAAATTGATTGGAAACATATATATATTCTTTCTGATGAGTGGATCAAAGAAGAAAGTGGAGAAAAGTTGTAGTCTAAGAAGCACAGACACTGACACTGACATGAGACGCGACACGGATACGGATGTGGAGACACGCCAAACTAAAAAATCACAGGAGACAGACACAACATATATATGAATATATATATATATATATATATATATATATATATATTCTTTCTGATGAGTGGATCAAAGAAGAAAGTGGAGAAGAATTGTAGTACTTAAATTAATATAAATTGATCATACAACTTAATTAGCTTGAACTCGCCCTATTTTGGGCATTGATCTTATAATAATATTATAATAATCCCAATACAAGTATACAACAACAAAAGATGAGGAAATAAAAATGATGAACCTTATTATTAGTGAAACATGTTTATTTATATCATAAAACTATCTCACTTAAAAATTTAAATTGATAGATATAAATCAGACACACATAAAAAATGGTTTTACATAATCTGAAAGTATATTTAGTTAGAAAGTAAAAATACAAGTAAATATTTTTTTTATTGAATTTTATGTGTAAATTAACACATAGAACTCAATAAAGAAAAATTTATCTTTAATTTTACCCTCCAACAAAATATATCCTAAAAAGAGTAGCTAGGGCTTGCACTTTGATCAGACATGCTAAGAAGCTCCTCTAGGTATTCAACTCCCAAATCCTCTAGCACCATCACACATGGTTCTGTCTCTGATGATTGAACTTGATCACTTTCACTTTTACACTTCTTGCCACTCTCTTTAGTACTATTCTTATTATTACCCTTTGATGACAATTTTCTTCTCATATAGTTCTTCTCCTTGAGTGCTAGTGCTGGTGAAGAATACCCTTTGATGCAACCACCATAATACTCCATCTCTTGCAAAGATTTTTGAACTGTATTGACCGAAAAATTGAGAGCGGCGTTGAATCCTCTCATGGAGAATGCAGCTTGATCATAAGCTAAAGCAGCATCCTCAGCACTATCAAAGGTTCCAAGCCACACTCTTGCTCCATTCCTTGTTGTGTCTCTAATCTCGGCCGCAAATTTTCCCCATGGCCTTTTTCTAACACCTATGTATCTTACCTTATTGTCATCGTTGTTATGTTTTCGCAGTTGTTCTTCTTCTTTGTCTTTTTGAGACCTATTATTCTTCACCACCAATGATTGCTTTGACTCTTTAACCTTGTTTTTGTTGTTGTTGTTCACTATTGTTGTTGATGATGTTGTTGTTGTTGCTGCTAATTGCGGATCGATGGAGAAGTCAACCATATCAAAGGAAAGGGAATCATGATGAATAGGATCATGATGATGAACATCATTATTAGTGTAGCTTGAAAATGATGATGATTCGAAATCAAACATGAGGGTTTCTGAAGGATCATTGGACATGTTCCAATCTTGGTTAAAGGAGAAGAAAGGGGCTGGGGTCATGTTTGGCAACTTGCTTCTTTTGTTGCTTGAATTGAATCTATATCATGTTATTTTGGATCTAGCTAGCGTTTAATTATATATATGTTGGACTCAAAGCCCCACCTTATTTTTTTAATCTTGTATTTAATTTTTGTGTCTCAATCATATTGTGAAGGTCTCACTAGGGGCATTTGTTTAGGAATTACATTTTAAAGAATACTATATTAAAAAATAGTTTTTTTTTTGTATCCATTAGTTTTATTCCCACTATACAATTAATTATTGTGATTTGATGATTAACTAGATGAATTTTAAAAGAATATGATAACTAATGTGTATCAATACCCATGAATTTTATTGGGTACCGAATAAATCACTTAAAAAATGATATTTTTAAGTATTTTTAAAACTTTGTTTGTTTAACATTAAACTATTTCTTAATTATTTGTTGATGTTTTAAAAAATAAATTTAAATTTTGTTTGTTTGTGATTCATTTCCCTAATTGTTTCCTGGAAATGATTAATATATATTTAAGAATAATGTTTTAAAACTTGTAACAAACTTAATATTTAATAACACATTCTCAATAATTTATTTTAATGTCAAAAATATAAAAATTAAAGCTTGAAACAAACGTCCCTAATAATTTATGAGGTGCTACAGTGAAATCCGAGGAGGGAATATTCATAATCATTTGTCTTGTTTAAGGATGAATTATAAAATCAATAATACTGGTCGTACAACAGAAATACGTCTAACTAGTATCTAACGTGTGTTATACATGACATGGAATGTGTGCTATATGTATAGTACACGTATGTATAGCACACATTTCATGTCATGTATAGCACACGTTGGATACTTGGACGTATTTCTGTTGTACGACTAATATTATTGATTATAAAATTGGTGTTCTATTTTGAATAGAGAAGCAATCATCGTTGGACTTCTTTCTTGAATTCAAATCTGTTCTTCAGTTATATTTCTAATCGAACCTTTCTAGATTTTTTGAATTATGTTTTTTAAATTATAAACTTTATCATGTTACAAATCTAAATTTTATGGCTGTCAGCTATAACCTTCTGTTCTAAAAAAAGGTGTAGGTGATCCATTTCAAATTCTGTATGTTGCATACTTTAATGATTACTATTAACAACTCTTTCGGAGTAAGTGTATGAATATAAAATTAATTAGATGTATATAGACCCTTTCTAAAATATTGTCATATATGAGAGAATCTAACATATAAAAGATATATTATTAAAGAGACATTGTTATATAACAGAAATACATGAAATTAGTATTTATTGTGTGTGCTATACACGTATATATATATACATATACATAATATGTTTTGTACATAACGTTGCTATACATATGACACATATTACGTATGTATGTATAACACATGTTGGATATTAGTTGATGACCGGATAATTATATATAGAATTGAAGTTGTTAACCTTAATTAAGTTCTCTCTATTACATAAACTTTTTTCTTTTTTTTCTTTTTTCTTGCATCATCCCATGTGTGTGTTTTATTAAATGAGTTGTCATCTTTATTTTTCTGTATCAATAAGAATAAGTTCTTTTATCTTAACTCATTTGATTAACCTTCTGTTCATATATTTTGGACAAATTTTCCCTTGAATTAAACTTGCTTTTGCTAATTAAAAACTAAATTTATTCTTCTATGATAGTTGGTGCCAAGCTTCTCCTTTTGTTTTCGTTAATTAGGATTTATCTGAGTTTTTACCTTTTTATTTTATTTTATGTTTATTTTTTGTCTCTTAGCATGTATATGGGCGTGTTCTCATTTTCCTGTTTTGATCTTTTTTCTTAAATATCATTTTGGTTCAACAGCTTTATATAAATTGTGATTTTATTCCACTATCTTTAGATTTGTCACATTTAGTCCACTAGCTTTAAAAAAATTTTAATTTTAGTCCAATGTGATGATGTGGACTTAACGATGCTGACATGCCAGTTGACTTTGCTGATGTGGATATTGACTTTGCTAACATTGTTGTTGACTTTTACAGACGTGTCCATTGACTTACCAGTTGACTAATAGTGGACCAAAAATAATCACAATTTAAAAGCTAGTGGACTAAATATGATAAATCTGAAGATAGTGGACCAAAACCCAAACAACCCACCAAAGCCCATACACATGGACCAACACATAACAAATACACAAACTCAAATATTTACTTGTTCTAAACAAAAACCACTCATTTTAACCCTACCTAGATCCAACAACTCTAATCCTTCACCAACCCCATATCGGCGGTTGTCGAGTTAAGAAATTAGGAGGAAAGGGGGGAATGGCGCCCTTTGTTACTATTGCGAGGAGAAGTTCGTTCCCGGACACAAATGTAAGGTGTCATGCCTCTTGCTCGTGGGGGAGGAACAATTGCAAAAGTTACTCATGGGCAATGCCCAACCACAATATTCTTGGAGTGATAGCTCCGAATCAAAAGAGGAGAATGAAGTGTAAGATCCTCGAATCAGATTGAACGCATTGGAGGGTGAGTTCCTCCTTGCTGATTTTGATAGATGGAGGGAGCACGCACAATTTCACCAAGGGGTTAATGACTAAGAAGATTGAACACCCATGTTACCAACTCCTACTCTGCCTGTGATGGTAGGAAATGGTAAGTTTATTAGACGTAATGGTAAGTATTAAGATCTTCATGTAAAAATATTGGTTGGATTATTTGTATTTTAATTTTGACCTTTAAATTTAAATTTTTTGTTTTAATATTTACATTTTTAATTTTTAAATTCTAATAGTTGACATGAGTTGAATTATTTAAAAATATTAGTTGGATTATTTCTATTTTTATTTTTGATATTTAAATTTTTAATTTTTAATTTTTATTAATTGAAGTAATTCAAAACATTAGTTGAATTAGTTTAAAATATTAATTGGGTTATTTTTATATTACTTTTTAACTCTTGAATTTTGAATTTTTTATTTTAAGATTTAAATTTAAATTTTTTATTTGAACTTAATAGTTGAATTAGTAAAAATTAGTTGGGTGATTTTAGTTTTAGTTTAACTCTTGAATTTGAATTTTTAACTTTTATTAGTTGAATTAGTTCAAAAATATTAGTTAGATTAACTAAAAATATTAGTTGGATTGTAAATGTTGGATTATATGTGCCAAATATATTTTTCTTTTTTTTTTACCATTTTAATCCCATTTAAAAACGTTGGATTATTGATACGTAAAAGTTGGATTATTTAAAGGTAAATGTTGGATTATATGTCAACTATCTTATTTGAAAATGTTGGATTACTGATATGTAAAAATCGGACTATTTGAAGGATAAATGTTGGATTACAATGATACTAAAGTTAGATTATTTGGTTGTAATGTTGAATTATTATGATATTAAAGTTGGATTAGTGACTATAAATGTTGGATTATTTGTGTCAACTATTTTTTTTCTTTTTCTTATTTTTCTACTGTTTTCATCCTATTTAAAATTGTTGGATTATTTAATACGTATACTTAAGTTAGATTTTTTTAATGCAAATATTGGATTATATGTGCCAACTATCCTATTTAAAAATTTTGGATGATTACTGGTACGTAAAAGTTGAATATTTTTTATGGTAAATGTTGGATTATTACATGTACTAACTATTTTTTTACATACGTAAATGGTACGTAAAAATTGGATTGATTGAATGAAAATGTTGGATTAATTAATGTACTAACTATTTTTTTACATATGTGCTTTGAAGTCATGTTGTTATTAATTAATTTGGGTTTGGGACCGTGATGCTCTGTTTATTACATATAAGACGGCTACTACGTGATTTAGGCCCTTGTACTGTCTTTCAAATACAGAAGTGTCATGAAAGTAATTAATATTTTTTACTAAAAATAAAATGAAATAAAATCCAAGATTGAGGTTTAGTGAAATTATATTCGGAATCCTTATATTTTACAAAATTACTAGTGATCAAAACCCTTGAGGTTACTTTAAATTGTGTTGAACTTCTGTGCAAATCTTGATTTGTTAATTTAATTGGGGAAAAAGGGATTATATGTGACATATATTCATAATTATTAATGACAAATTAAATGATGATATATTATTTTGCTATATTTAACATATTGCACTACAAGAAGATAACATCTATATATACTATAAGAAAGCGAAAAGTGTATGTCTTTTAGTCAATGTTTGTTTTCATTGATTCTCATGCTAGAGTTAAAAAGTTGGTGAAAAAATTACTATGTTAGTTAGTTGTATGTTAGTTCTTAGTTACGTTGTTAGCAATGTTCTGAAAACCGGACCGGACATTGAACCGGACGAGGGAGGGGTTCAGAGGTTTAGAGGTTTAACCGGTTCGACCGGAGGTTCAACCGAATATAATAAAAAATATATAAAATATATATTTATCTATAAATATATTGTAACACCCCGCTACTGAGGGGTGTCCGTGCGAAGGGCTCTATCCCAACGAACACGCTACTAGGGCATAACTTAAGGGCTAAGCAACATGCATAAACCATTAAATAAACTGAATAACCGAAATAACTGAAATAACTGTTTAACTGATAACCATATATATAACTGTATTAATCTGAAATTTACGTACTAGTTCAGTATACTGAAACATAACTTAACTGATAAAGGAATCCTACCTCTAAAGTCTGGAGCAAACTATACATGATTAATTTGACTGTGAAATATAAACTAGACAAAAACTAAACATAGACTGCTAAGACTCCACGGAAGATGCGGAGCTCACCAAGGAAATCAACTGCAACCGACCTCTACTGGATCAACGGTTCCTCGTCTGCCTCCTGATCGAACTCTGAAACAAAAGGAGTGAGTCGCAAGCTCAGTGATGGGGTATCATGCATGCCATGCAACACATACTGTCATGTTATCAATCACATATACTTGTCCTATCTACGTAGCTGCGTCTCTTCTACGACGGACGCATACCGCCGGAGATATCCGCACT
This sequence comes from Aeschynomene evenia, assembly GCA_013621005.1. NCBI lineage: Eukaryota > Viridiplantae > Streptophyta > Magnoliopsida > Fabales > Fabaceae > Aeschynomene > Aeschynomene evenia. The sequence continues at coordinate 6,650,085 of CM024264.1, read as the reverse complement.
CGAGCCCCCATGCTAAACTGATAAATGACGGACATGAGCCGCCCTGCCGTAACTGATAACTGGGACTCGCTACCACGAGGGTGCGGTCATAAGACGGAACACGAGCCGTCTTGTTGTAACTTATAACTGTGACTCGCTACCACGAGGGTGCGGTCATGTGACGGAACATGAGCCGTCCTGCCGTAACTTATAACTGTGACTCGCTACCATGAGGGTGCGGTCATTTGAAGGAACACGAGCCGTCCTGCTGTAACTTATAACTGTGACTCGCTACCACGAGGGTGCGGTCATGTGACAGAACACGAGTCGTCCTGCTGTAACTTATAACTGTGACTCGCTACCACGAGGGTGCAGTCATGTGACGGAACACGAGCCGTCCTGCTGTAACTTATAACTGTGACTCGCTACCACGAGGGTGCGGTCATGTGACGGAACACGAGCCGCCCTGTGATCTGGACCTCTACAACCACGCAGGTGAGGCCAGTCCTACTGTATCTGGGGTGGGACTCGAGGCGCTTCGTGGCAGTATGTCACGGCTAAACTCGACCGGGAGCTACATCCGGGCTATAGCGTTGAAATACATACTACGACGGTTCGCAGACTACATAAACAGTCATCACACAATTCTACAGCCATTCTACTCATACACTGCATGTTATCATACTGATCATATATTATAGGATTTTAACTTGCTTCATATCATGGCATAGCATAGCATAAATCATTCAAGCTTATAATCATAACGTTTATAATCATAATGCATAACATCATAACGCATAACATAAATAAAAAGGGATCTAGAAGTCATCCACTCATTCCTGTCCTGTTATCTATTAGGGAACTTATCTATCTGAGCATTATCCTCCATTAAAATCTGTTATCCTCTAAGGCACGTTTTTATTACGGTATGTTATCTTACTAAGGTTTATTATCTGTCTAAGGTATATTATTTGTCTAAGGTATATTATCTTAATGAGTTACGTTATCTTATTATGTTATATCATCCTAATAGGTTATGGTGTTTTACTAGGTTACATTATCTCACTGGGTTACATTAATTACTAAGTTATACTAACTCACTAGGTGGTATTAATTGATTGATTATATAAATCTCTAGATTATATTAATTACTAGATTATATTATCTTATCATGTTATCTTACCATGTCATGCTATCTTATCACGTGAGGTTATCTTACTAGATTATGCTATGTTACTATGTTATATTATCTTACTATATATGTTATATTATCTAGGTTATTTTCCTAATCATATCATCTACCTAAGCACGTTATAGACCTTTCATATTAACTACCTAAGCATGTTATCTACCTATCATATTATCTTCTAAGCATGTTATCTATCTATCATATTATTCACCTAAGCATATAAACATAAATATAAACATAAACATAAATACAACTATAAACATAAACATAAACATATACATATAAACATATAAACATAAACATATAAACATATAGACATATACAAATGCTACTATGTGGCAGCCACGGCACATCCACCCTAAAACCTCCACTCACCTGGATAATCCTGACTCTGAGAAGCACCGTCGGCTCCGGCTCTAGCCAGCGGCACTGCGTTCGCACCTGAAGTGCAAAAAGGACCCATTAAGACCCCTGAAGAAAAAGGAAACAAAAACTTGAACTGCTGCTGCGTCACGCCGTCGCTAGCGAGGTACTGCCTCTCGCTAGCGAGGGGTCGGTCGCTGGCGAGCTACTCCTGCTCGCTGGCGACCCTCACGCAGAAAAGGGGCAAAACTGACTTTATACTCACCGTCGGGAAACTGCTCAAGCAGAGTATCTCTAAGACGTCGAAACCTCACTCCGACAGAGTTCCTTTACTGAAAAAGGAACGCCCAAAAACACTGCTCTTAAAAGGCGTAAGAATGAGGTGTGAAGAAAAGGACTCAACTACTACTCATATATATAGGTGAGGGGGGAAGGCTGACATCATGCTGTGTCCGATGTGGGACTTCGGACGGTCGCTAGCGACTAGACTTAGCTCGCTAGCGACGAGTTCATCGCTAGCGGGCACTGGTTGCTCGCTAGCTAGCACCTGCTGACAGCAACGCTGTGACGTTCGTTCTGCACGATGTGGGACTTGATCTCATCGCTAGCGACTTGACTGCGGTCGCTGGCGACCAACTGCTCGCTAGCAGGAGCTGACTGCTTGCTAGCGAGTCCGTTCTGACAAGAACTTGCTGACGTGTTTCTGACGCGTCTTGAGAAAAGTCCTTCCTAAGGGACACTATGATACGGGGTATCACAATCTCCCCTTCTTTTAAGAATTTGGTCCCCAAATTCCATCTTAACATAAAGCTGACATATGCATAACTGCTGCCATGGATTACCAAGGCTAGGGCTTCGAAATCTTTAATCAAAACGTTACCTAAGAGATTGGGGTTGACTGCTGGAGCTTCCTGATGTGTGAGCGTAAGGCAACGAGGCTGTCCTCCTGCATCGGAGTCTGTACTTCCGGGTCCTCTACTGTCGGGTCCCCTGCTATCAGATCTTCCACTGCCACCACCTCTGCCGACCAGTGCAAAGAAACGAGTTTGGACCTGAGCTGGCTGAACCACTGGGGCGGTCATCTGCTCTGAAGCCTCGCTAGGTGCTGGCTGTCTGACTGGGCAATCTCTGAACACATGGCCCTCTTGGCCACAACTGTTAGCATCCCCTTGATCCCCTTGCGGCAAACCCCCAAAGTGAAACTTACCGCAAGTCTGGCACTGGCGGGCGGGAGGGGACTGTCCCCTTCTTGCTGACGTGGTGTCATGGGCTGACTGATCTTACTCTGTCTCTGATTCTGTAGTACTGCGGGCAAACTGAGGCGGGCGCTGAGGAGGTGGCCCTAACTGACTGAAACCCCTTAGGCTGTTGCTGATGCTGAATACGAGTTGGGGCTACTCCGCCCGAGAATGAACCTGTGTGTCTAGCTTTCTTCTTTCCCCTGGTCTGGACATACATACTCATCATCTCACATGAAAGGGCAACATTCAGAACCTTTGTATACCTCTCGGATGTCTGGTAACTCCTCAGAGCGAATCTGTACTTGCTTGGAAGGCCCTGGATTAAAACGTCTCACCCTCTCATTCGGGATCATAGGGAACTGAGTGACCCCGGCGAGTCGAGTGAACTCCACCTCGTACTCGGAAATTGTCGTGGCTCTAGTCATCCTTAAGCTCAAGAAGGTCTGTAATGCTTTGTCTTGAAGGCTTGTGGGGACGAACCTCTCCCTGGACTCACGAGCAAACTCCTCCAACGTCCGTCGTGGGCCTCATGCTGGGCGTGAACGGTCTGCTGCGTCTGTGTGACCTGCTGAGCCAATACATCCTGGTGCGCCAAAGCAGCTTGTTGTGCCAACACGGTCTGCTGTGCCTGGAGAGCTACTATATCTGCTAGATCGGAGATGGCGTCTCGCATGCGCCTATCTCCGTAGCGGGAGCCGGAAGAAGGAGAAGAGCGATGAAGAGGAATCATGATCCTGGCGAGGTCAAACCATAAGACATATCAGAAAAAGGATTTCAAGGAAGACTCTGACTACTACTGAACCTATCTGATTTTACTTTATATGAACCTCTCGTGACCCTACATTCCATGGCAATGGGCGCGCTTCCATTAGCATGGTTGTCGTGACACTTAAGATTCCTAGCTCCAGACTCTAGGGGGACACCAATGGCTCTGATACCAACTGTAACACCCCGCTACTGAGGGGTGTCCGTGCGAAGGGCTCTATCCCAACGAACACGCTACTAGGGCATAACTTAAGGGCTAAGCAACATGCATAAACCATTAAATAAACTGAATAACCGAAATAACTGAAATAACTGTTTAACTGATAACCATATATATAACTGTATTAATCTGAAATTTACGTACTAGTTCAGTATACTGAAACATAACTTAACTGATAAAGGAATCCTACCTCTAAAGTCTGGAGCAAACTATACATGATTAATTTGACTGTGAAATATAAACTAGACAAAAACTAAACATAGACTGCTAAGACTCCACGGAAGATGCGGAGCTCACCAAGGAAATCAACTGCAACCGACTCTACTGGATCAACGGTTCCTCGTCTGCCTCCTTATCGAACTCTGAAACAAAATGCGGGGAGTGAGTCGCAAGCTCAGTGATGAGGTATCATGCATGTCATGCAACACATACTGTCATGTTATCAATCACATATACTTGTCCTATCTACGTAGCTGCGCCTCTCTGACGACGGACGCGTACCGCCGGAGATATCCGCACTCGAGCCCCCATGCTAAACTGATAAATGACGGAACACGAGCCGCCATGCCGTAACTGATAATTGGGACTCGCTACCACGAGGGTGCGGTCATATGACGGAACACGAGCCGTCCTGCTGTGTAAACACCGTATTTTGTCCGGACATTTATTCAAAAAATAGAAAATATAAATAAAAAAAAATCACAATCATAATCTCATCAAATTAAGCATAATAAAGCACAATTTCATCAAACATAATTACATCAAATCAAATCAAAATTAGAAAAAATTAGCATCAATCATCATTGATTAGCATCAATCATCATCATTCAATCATAATCCATCACCATTTATTCCATCATTCATCACCATTTTATTCTAATACACCCTAAACCTCTATAAGATGGTTCACAAAGAATCGTGCAAGGAGGGGGAGGAAGATTGAGAAAAGTTTTTATGGCAGCAGCAATGTAGCCTGTTACTTCTCAATACCATCATCATCTTGGTCTGGTAACCATCACCATCATCATCGCCGGCGACCATCAGCAGCAACGGCGGCGTAGCCAGGCAGCATCCGCTCCTCCATCCTCGAACCCATCCACCACTAAACAATGACAGGTGCCTCCGAAGGCCAGTAGCAGCGGCGGTGGGAGGCGGAACAACAACTCAACAGCAACAACACATCAGTGGAGAACCAGCAAGAACGCCAACAACAGAGCAAGGGAGCATCTGCCACCATCGGCGCCTTGCGGCCGTAGCAGCAGCGGCGTAGAGAGCCGCCCGCCTCTCCTCGTCCTTCTCCGGTCACAGTCGTCGCCACTAGAAGCCACAGAAGTACCGGCAGCAGCTCCAAGCATGGCGTCTCCCTCTCCTCGGTCTTCCTCTCTCCTCCGCGGTGGTTCTCCTAACAACGTCACCCTCCTCTGATGGCAGCACATCTTCCTTGGTGGCGCCCCCGGACGCGCTCCTGTCTCCTCCTCTTCGTTCGCGGCGCCTCACCGTCGCGAAAGTCTTGGCTGCCACAAAAGCCGCGTCTCCCTCCGTGGCTGCGAGATCGGCGACGCCCTCTCTCTCTTTCTCCCTCTTGCCGCCCGCCTTCGTCCTCTCTCCATGGCCACAGGATCGGTTGCGCCGCCTACTCTCCCCTCCTCGCCGGTCCTGCAGTTCCCGCTCTCTCTCTCTCTCTCGAACCGCAACCGCGGCGGCGTTCTGCCTGCCTCCTCTCTTCCCTTCTTTCTCAATATAGAGAATTAGGTTATGAGGGAGGTTGGGCCCTCTTCCCTATTTTTATTTGTTTGGATTCTTTTGTTTTTGTTGATCTCTCTTGGGCTTTTCCTTTTTATTTGTTTTTTTAAAAAAAACATATATTCATTTACTCTCTTTTAATCAAATAATTACAAAAATTCCTTTTTACAATTTAGCATTTCGTTGTATGAGATAATCATCCTCGAAATAAAAATTGTGGGGTACTTGTGCGAGTCGCATCGCCCTGCACCCTATTTTTTTTTCCTATATTATCAAATAAATTATTTCCTTTTCAAAAACAATTTTTTTTCTTTTTATCAAACATTTTAAAATCCCTTTCTACAATTTATTATTTCGTTGTATGAGATAATCATCCTCGGGATAAAAATTGTGGGGTACTTGTGCTTTCTCTGCTTATTATTCTTTTTAATCAAAACATTCAAAATCTCTTTCTACAATTTATTATTTCGTTGTATGAGATAATCATCCTCGGGATATAAATTGTGGGGTACTTGTGCTTTCTTTGTTTATTATTCTTTTTAATCAAAACATTCAAAATCCCTTTCTACAATTTATTATTTCGTCGTATGAGATAATCATCCTTGGGATATAAATTGTGGGGTACTTGTGCTTTCTCTGCTTATTATTCTTTTTAATCAAAACATTCAAAATCCCTTTCTACAATTTATTATTTCGTTGTATGAGATAATCATCCTCGGGATATAAATTGTGGGGTACTTGTGCTTTTTTTGTTTATTATTCTTTTTAATCAAAACATTCAAAATCCCTTTCTACAATTTATTATTTCGTTGTATGAGATAATCATCCTCGGGATATAAATTGTGGGGTACTTGTGCTTTCTCTGTTTATTATTCTTTTTTATCAAAATATTCAAAATCCCTTTCTACAATTTATTATTTCGTTGTATGAGAAAATTATCCTCGGGATATAAATTGTGGGGTACTTGTACGAGTCACATCGCCCTGTACCCTAAAGGTCCTTTTAAAATAACAATCTATTTCATTTTCAAAAGCAAACTTTTTTTATTCCTTTCTCTTTAATCAAAATCAAAACAAAATTCACAAATCTTTTTTTTACAATTTTTTATTTCGTTGTATGAGATAATCATCCTCGAAATAATAGATTTGTGGGGGTACTTGTGCGACTCATAACTCGCCCTGGATCCAACATTTTCTAAAAAAACACAAAACACACAAACATTTTCTACAAGAACGACGTGGGTTTGAGTTCCTCATTGCACCAGAGGATACGTCGGCACAGGCTACAACCTGTCAACCCAAAATTAAATTTTAAATCATTTTGTCCCTTCTTTATGTGTTTAGTTTCATTTATTTCGATTTAAAGGGGAAATTAAATGTTATTAAATTATAAATATAAATTTGCATAATTTGCTCTAGGGTAACCGTATTCATACGGATGTATTGGGGTGCAGTGAGATTAAATTCTCACACTTCCCTAATCATAATTCGACTCCCGAACCTTATCTTTAAAAAGACCAGTTTTCAACGAAATAAAGGTTTTCCAATTTTCCCATAATTAAAATTGGTGGCGACTCCATTTTTCTCCATTTTTAGCCACGGCACCCCTCAGGGACGTTGTGACATGCTGTAACTTATAACTGTGACTCGCTACCACGAGGGTGCGGTCATGTGATGGAACATGAGCCGTCCTGCTGTAACTTATAACTGTGACTCGCTACCACGAGGGTGCGGTCATGTGACGGAACACGAGCCGTCCTGCTGTAACTTATAACTGTGACTCGCTACCATGAGGGTGCGGTCATGTGACGGAACACGAGCCGTCCTGCTGTAACTTATAACTGTGACTCGCTAACACGAGGGTGCGGTCATGTGACGGAACACGAGCCACCCTGTGATCTGGACCTCTACAACCACGCAGGTGAGGCCAGTCCTACTGTATCTGGGGTGGGACTCGAGGCGCTTCGTGGCAGTATGTCACGGCTAAACTCGACCGGGAGCTACATCCGGGCTATAGCGTTGAAATACATACTACGACGGTTCGCAGACTACACAAATAGTCATCACACGATTCTACAGTCATTCTACTCATACACTGCATGTTATCATATTGATCATATATCATAGGATTCTAACTTGCTTCATATCATGGCATAGCATAGCATAAATCATTCAAGCTTATAATCATAAGGTTTATAATCATAATGCATAACATCATAACGCATAACATAAATACAAAGGGATCTAGAAGTCATCCACTCATTCCTGTCCTGTTATCTATTAGGGAACTTATCTATCTGAGCATTATCCTCCATTAAAATTTGTTATCCTCTAAGGCACGTTTCTATTACGGTATGTTATCTTACTAAGGTTTATTATCTGTCTAAGGTATATTATTTGTCTAAGGTATATTATTTTAATGAGTTACGTTATCTTATTATGTTATATCATCCTAATAGGTTATGGTGTTTTACTAGGTTACATTATCTCACTGGGTTACATTAATTACTAAGTTATACTAACTCACTAGGTGGTATTAATTGATTGATTATATAAATCTCTAGATTATATTAATTACTAGATTATATTATCTTATCATGTTATCTTACCATGTCATGCTATCTTATCACGTGAGGTTATCTTACTAGATTATGCTATGTTACTATGTTATATTATCTTACTATATATGTTATATTATCTAGGTTATTTTCCTAATCATATCATCTACCTAAGCACGTTATAGACCTTTCATATTAACTACCTAAGCATATTATCTACCTATCATATTATCTTCTAAGCATGTTATCTATCTATCATATTATTCACCTAAGCATATAAACATAAATATAAACATAAACATAAATACAACTATAAACATAAACATAAACATATACATATAAACATATAAACATAAACATATAAACATATAGACATATACAAATGCTACTATGTGGCAGCCACGGCACATCCACCCTAAAACCTCCACTCACCTGGATAATCCTGACTCTGAGAAGCACCGTCGGCTCCGGCTCTAGCCAGCAGCACTGCGTTCGCACCTGAAGTGCAAAAAGGACCCATTAGGACCCCTGAAGAAAAAGGAAACAAAAACTTGAACTGCTGCTGCGTCACGCCGTCGCTAGCGAGGTACTGCCTCTCGCTAGCGAGGGGTCGGTCGCTGGCGAGATACTCCTGCTCGTTGGCGACCCTCACGCAGAAAAGGGGCAAAACTGACTTTTCACTCACCGTCGGGAAATTGCTCAAGTAGAGTATCTCCAAGACGTCGAAACCTCACTCCGACAGAGTTCCTTTACTGAAAAAGGAACGCCCAAAAGCACTGCTCTTAAAAGGCGTAAGAATGAGGTGTGAAGAAAAGGACTCAACTACTACTCATATATATAGGTGAGGGGGGGAAGGCTGACATCATGCTGTGTCCGATGTGGGACTTCGGACGGTCACTAGCGACTAGACTTAGCTCGCTAGCGACGAGCTCATCGCTAGCAGGCACTGGTTGCTCGCTAGCTAGCACCTGCTGACAGCAACGCTGTGACGTTCGTTCTGCACGATATGGGACTTGATCCCATCGCTAGCGACTTGACTGCGGTCGCTGGCGACCAACTGCTCGCTAGCGGGAGCTGACTGCTCGCTAGCGAGTCCGTTCTGACAGGAACTTGCTGACGTGTTTCTGACGCGTCTTGAGAAAAGTCCTTCCTAAGGGACACTATGATACGGGGTATCACATATATACATATATGCTGAATTATATGCTATAGAAAAATTAAAGTGCATGAAAAATATTAATAAAAGTGAAAATTTATAGCATTTGGTAAATTTAGAGGTTTAATAGTCCTTATTTTTAATAATTAAAGTGTATTATATATTAAATTTTATTATAAAATAGTTATTAAATTTTAAAAAATTAAAATTTTTATTTTTATATAAGTGACCGGTTCAACGTTTTACCAGTTTCCCGGTTTTGACCGGTTTGACGTTTTGACCGGTTTCAGGATCCCGGTTTTTACGGCCAACTCGGACCGGACAGGGGTCCGGTTCCCGGTTCAACCGTCGGACCGCGGTCCGGTCGGTTTCAGAACAGTGGTTGTTAGTTTGTGTGGGGAGCACAGTAGAGATCGATGAGAACAAAGTTACATTAACTCAATGAACAATTTTACTAAAAAATTTTTCACTTTAATTTTGGAGTAATCGTATGTTGAAAGAGAGAATCATGAATATGTGAGGATGGATTTGGAGTTATTATATCTCATACTCATTTAACATTATCTCTCTTAACTCTGTCACAAGTTTCAATGAAAACAAACATAGTCTTACAGTGTATAAGCAATTCTTTTGAATAGATAAGAAATAAAGTTGTAAGATATCATACAACAGATTTAATAAAAAGAGTTTAATATTTCAATTCATTGAGAGTGTAAAGTAATTTTACATAAACATCCAATCATGTATTGACATGTCAGCAAAAGTTTTTAACTCAACCACATATTAACTAAAAAGTCACACAAATCAATGAATGTGATTAACTTACAGTGTAAAATTTTTTATACTATCATTACATCATAATTAAATTCTAATAAAAATTAGTATTGCTTATGTTGTGTAATATTTTTCATGTGCATGCTTTTAAAATAAATGTTATCTCAAGAATAAATTTTATAGAATTGATTGGATAAAATTTCTTTATTGGGAGAAAAACGTTTACCTACAAGAATCAATCTTTTATATAAAATGGAGATCGGTCATTTATTTATGTAAAAGAATATTATTGTTTTTTTTCTATATATGCAAGAAATCTATTTTGAAAATTAAATTTTTTGAAATCTTTTTATTTAAAATAACCTTAATTAACAAGTGTTGTGTTAGCACAATCCTTACATAAAATAGTGACGATAGAGGTTTAAATCTAAGAACATTTTAACAGAATATATAATCAATACTTAGTACGTAATAGAATAAAGAAAAATATTTGTTTAAGGATTATATAAAACTAGAGAGTAAGATTATGGAGACTAGATTTACCTTGAAGAATAAAGTCAATGGATTGCAAAGCTCGATGTGATGTTTCATGACCGAATTAGTTATGATATCTAGTACTTTCCAAAATGCCAAAACTAAAACAAAAAGTGGTGAAGATACAACGTTTCATGTGGCGGCTAAGTATTTTTGTTATTGTTATTATTTTTATAATTTCCCCATTATTAGGGATGATGCTAAAAAAAGGCACGTGAGAATTTAGCTATAGCAAAATTTAGGAAGCAGGTTGCATGTGGTATAAATTTAAGTGCAAAATCCTTATGAGCCTTACCATATAGTGATACTATAGTACCAATAATGTCGTTATATGTACAACAAAAATACGTCCAATAAGTATTCAGGGCCAGCTTGGATAAACAACTTATTTAAGCCTTATATAAACGTAACTTCTGATAAGTAACTTATGAATAAGTTATTTTGTATGTGGATATAAAATAACAAAAAATTTATTTCAATTATTTTAAAAAGTACTTCTAGAGAAGTCAAATATTCTGACTTCTCCAAAAGCACTGAAATAACTGCTGGAGAAGTCATAAGCTATATAGCCAAACAAGATAGAGTAACTTCTGATAAGTTAGAAGTTAAAAAAAGTCAGAAGCACTGCACTCCAAACGGACTCCCAATGTATGTTATACATGATATGAGATGTGTGCTATATATATATATATATATATATATATATATATGTGTGTGTGTCGTACAAATAGCACAGATCCCAATATCATGTATAGTACACATTAATTAGATATTTGTTGAACGTATTTCTGTTGTATGACAAACATTATTGTTACATGTTCATTGTACCCGTACAACTATATAGTATGTAGTGTCAGTGTTACGAATTTATGGTTTTAATGTTTGTTTTGTTTGTATACCGTTACCAGGGTATAAGCTATAGAGGATCTAGCTAGCTAGTGAATATTTGGTCTAGTCTTGTTAGAAATTAAACTCAGATCCTATTAAAGGAAGAGATTCTCCCAAGATTAAAATATAAAGTTATTTTTAAAAAAAAAATTAGGATGGAAAAATTAAGTCTCCCAATTCAACGTACATTTGTAAATTAAGAGTGGGAATTCAAACATACAACCTATTATAGTCAGACTTCTTAATCATGTAATTAGAAGTTTGATTCTTAACGATTATGTATATGGAAAAAGTCTCATGATTGAAAAAATTAATTATGACAATATTTTGAGTAATAAAAAAATATTGAATAAAACTTTTTCTTATTGAAAGGCAAAATTAAGGTTTTTTAATTGAAAAGTAATTTTTTTAAAATTTTCAATAATTGAGCTTTATTAAAAATATATTTTTCTTTTTTTTTCTAAGTTCTTGATTAATATCTTAAGGAATTAGAAAAATAATCAGATAATAAATTATGTTTTATGGAATAATAAAGTAATATTTTAGTTTAGATAAAAATATAAATTATTTATCATTTGTTTAATTTAAAATGTTATTTTATTATCAAATAGATATAATAATACAATTTGCTTTAAAAACACTTTGAAAGAATTTCTGTCCTCATATTATCTATTTCCTTACTTCCCAATTAATTATTATCGTCACCGTTATCCATTGATGATGCAAGAGTATCCATGAACCTAGCCAATATATCATTAAAAATTATTAAGGGAATGCGCACGTGAGCATTTAAATACTTTTAATTTTTAAATAGAGTAAAAAATTAACTTGTAGTAGTTAATTAAATGCACCACTTGCTAGCGATAGGTTCTCCTTTTGTCTGTATCTTATTAGCTTAATACAAATACTCTCTATCCTCCTTTTTATTTGTTACAATGAAAAAGAATAATCAATTTTCTTATACAATAAAAATATTTTATATGTCCAACTAGCAGAACTTAACATGCATAATGTGTGTCATATATATATATATATATATTTTATGTATTATATATAGCACACGTTGGATACTAGTTATATATATTTATATTGTACAACAAATATTATTGAAGAATAATTGATCTATTTTATTTGCTATTTTTTGTTTTAATAAAAATATATCAACTATTAATTTTTTTTATTTTACTCTTTAGACAATTTTAAGCATGACATTAATAGAAATACATAATGTGAGATTAATATAAAATAATCTAATAATTATTAGATGTAAGAAATTAAACAATGACACATTCTAATAAATAATTTTTTTTTATAGATAATTAAAGTGTATATGTAAGCCTTTTGATGTGTTTAATTATAATATATCGATATGTTGGTCACTTATTAGTTAAAGTTTTTGTCTCATCTACTGACTAAAAAACTTTAAAATTATATATGCGATTGATTGATATAATATAAAAAATTTTACATTGCAAATATATCATAATTAAATTCTAATTTGATTCCTTGCAATCTTGACCACATAATTAAAGACTTAATAACAGATTTGAAAAGGACATAAGGGTACTTAATTTCAGATACATGAATGCCAAATAAAGGACATAAGATACATGAATAATTGGTATATATTTCGGGACTGGTCTTCTCTATTGTCGCTTTTATCTGTCGACTATTTTAAATTTGTTGCTTCAAGTTTTGGTAATAAAGAAAACAATTGATTAGAAATTTAGCTAAACAACTTGGATACATCATGCAATGCTCAAGTCCTAGCCAAGTGGCAAATAATAATAATAATTAATAGTAATAATAAAAATAAAATTAAAGTTTGATGCGCTAAAAAGTGTTAGATTAAATTATATATATAAAAAGGAGGTCTTAGATTCACTTTCTAGAAAAAATAATGTTTTTAATTTCATTCCTCTAATGAGACGAAGAGTGCACTAAAAATACTCTGGATACACTAATAAAAAATGGAGCTATGTTAGAGGTACAACAAAATACCAGCCAAAACAGTTAATTAATGGGAATTTACGTCACAATCACCTAGTCCATTAAAAAGATACTTATGATTAAAAGTGTTATTTGGGTCATAAAGTGTTAAATGGGCTTTGTTTGTTGTTTTGGCTGATTTTTTGTTGTGCCTCAAGCATTTGTGTAAAAGTGGGTGATATTAAATGTACAATGAGAAATCAGTCAAACCAATTTAGCTATATTGGCAATTAAAAATGGGTGATACTAAAAATACTCAACAATTATTTGGACAAAAAATAAAATTAAAATAGATTCATTAGCTATATTGGCTGGTTTACATGATATAGCAAGATAAAAAATATCTACTTGATGAACATACAGTTGTGTATAGATTTATTAATACAAAAATAATTGAATTGACAACTAATACAAAACAGTCACCAAATTAAAATATTACAGTATAAATTTTCAGATGCTCATAACTCGTGCTTCTTGGATTTTCCACCGCATTGAAGCCAAAGAACTCCCATATATCTCTTTAATAATCCCTCTCCATTTTCCTCGTACATTAAATTATTAATTATAATATTAAAGAATCACATTACCTAAAAAAATTATTTAAAGTGAAAATAATGTACAGTTCATCTAGTTTTATTTTAAATTTTTTATTATTTTTAAATTTTTATTAGAATTAAGATTTAATTCTGAAGACTCAGATCACTTGGTTAGAAGATTTTGGTACCATGTTAAGAAATAATTTAACTTAAGTTTAAGTTCTTAGATTAAGATTTATTAATAATTTTATATTTTATCATAAAAGGTACCAAAAAAAATTTAAAATCAAATTATAAGACTTAAGAATCTTACTATACTTAATGGTAACGCCCCCAACATGTAATTAATTAATTAATATTTGTGCTAGAAAAATTCAACGAATACTACCAGAAAATCACTCAAATCAACAAGAGTATTGTATTTGAATTGGTGTTGAGTACTAGATTCTGGATTCATGAATGTTCCTATATATGGGATTCGACTTTACAATGCTCAAGGTTTCATCATTGATTAGTGCAAGCCTATGAAGTAGACCCCATTTTTAAGCCTTTTTAATTTGTCACTTTTAGGATGAAATTAAATTAAAATTACAGTGATTCAAATTAATTAACATAATTAATCCACTAATTAGCCATGAGCTAAATGTATCGGGACATTAGTGAAGCGCAGCCTCTAAATCGTCACTATACTAATATTCCATCTTGTTCAATGTTTTATGAATGCATATATTCATGCACCTATCTTTCTTTTTGTTGCTTTTTGAAATTCATACATGTTTAATTTGTGTATATATGTCACTACCATCCATCAATACTTATATAGTTATAAACTGGAAATTACACATTTAATTTGTCTCAATTTGACTTCTACCTTAAGGAATTGAGTGATATATGATGAGAGAAACTTGAAACTTTGTTCTCTCTAAATTATTTGTGTCCACTAATTAGGACTATGATGCATAATAGGAATTGAATTAGTGGAGGGAGCAAGATACAACTTGGATGAGAGGGTCCAAAAGGTACACATTAAACTCATCTAATATCACTATTGTAGCTTGTTCTCATCAATATATATCATGTCTTCTTCTTAACTAGTATATGTGATCATGACTTTATGTTGATTTGATGTACAATCTTCAAGTTGTGGCAGTGACTTGTCAAGAAGAGAATGAACCTGATGATGCACTTCCAAGCACAATGATAATTAATGAGGCTGAAGTTACTCATGTAAGTACTTTTACTACTCACTACTTATTAATTAGTAGTTTTAGCAAAATGCTAAGTATACAATAAAAGTTAAACAATATTTATACAATAAGAATCTCTATTATTATATTGTAATAATTTGGGTAGAAGAATTGATTCATATTATAATTCAACAATAAAAATAAATATTATATAATTTTTTATTGTATATTTAGCATTATATTTCTCATAATTTTATTTGTTTCGGTGCCTTAACTTGTTCACTTAATTGGAACCAAGTTAGACATATCAGGACCTATATAATACCTTATTTGTAATGTATGTATTCCATAAATTTTTGTTTTAGTCATTCTTTTAGATCATCAAACCAAAAAGTCTGGCTCCAGCATTCTCATCATCATCTTTCTCATAATGAACAAGTAAAATTTGACTATTATTAATATATTCTAATACAATAATCCACATATATTTAAAAATACATTCCAATGAGAATTATTTAATCACACATCCTTTTTATTTTTTAAATTTTAACATATGTGATCTATACATATACCAGACAATTATACTTAATTAATCCTATATTAAGAATAGTCATCATAATATATAGATCAGAAGTTATGTATATATATATTAATTGGGGTAAGTGTGCTGATTAGTTATACGAAATTAAAAAATTATTAGTATTTTTAACATTAAATACGTCAATAAAAACAATATCGATTATTAGTGACCGTTGAAAATACTTAAAACTAATTTATTAATATTTTCAACGGTTATTAATTGTCAAAGAATAGTTTATAAGTATTTTCAACGGTTAACAAATGACAATATAACTTTTTTTTTATAATAATTTTATCAACACTTTTTCACAATTACATGTTACATTAATTAAAAATAACTATTATTTTTGTAGTGAATTAATCCCAAACCAAAATGTATATTGACCAAAACCATCATCATATTATATGTAAGGATATTATAATGATGTGTTCTAAACATATCAATTTAACTTATTATGATGTTAAAAATATATATATCACACTCCCTGTAAAGTAACTTTAATAAATAACATACACAAACACATACAATTAACAAACAATATTATCCATAAAAAGCACGCAATACATACTTACACAAATATACATAAAATTAAATATACTATGAATGATTTGGTAAAAGTATTCTGCGTGCTCAATTTTATAAAAATTTCATATATATTCTACTCATAGATTATACAATGAACTCTTATAATATCTCTTTCATATCCATTTTTTTTAATTTCGGCATTTAAATGTTCTAAGCTGTTATGTCAAACCACGTCATTTTCTCTGGGCGTACAATGTATTCATAATAGCGTTGACTATCAAATTGGACACAAAAGTACATAACCTTGTAAGTTGTAATAATATTGTTTTTTTTTAAAAAAAAAATGATAACACGTTGAAATAATAAGATGTTTAAGGTTCTTGCATACATATTAAAAAATTCAATAAATTTTTTTAATTTTTAAACAAGACATATTAAATGATTAAACTACTCTTATTATCTTAATTTAATCTTTATTTATTAAAAAATAAAAAATATAATAAATAAAACAACATTAAATTTATATTGAATTTTAAAAATTATTATTATTATGCAAAAAAAATTCTTCCTAAAACGACAATAATTTTTGCTTAAGTCCTCTATTAAGAAAGCCTTCTTATCACGGCTAGTCATGGGTTTGGGCAATTTCATGCAATTTTCGGGTATGGTATAGTTTAAAGTATAAGTAATTTTTTAAAAATATTTATTCATTTGAGTTTTAAATTTTATTAATTATATATTGATTTTAATCCTTTAATTGCTGCTAATTTAACTCTTTATTCATATAATTGGTGTACCATAATAATTGTCAATTCTTATATTTTTTCCTTCTAATTTTATTCATCAAAACGTACTGAGTAATTTCTATTTTTATGAAAAATCGGTATCTATATATAATTCAAGGTTTTCTTTAAAAAAAAGATATAATTCAATTTATTAAGTATATTGATCATCACTCAAAATGAAATCCTTGATAGAAATTATAAAACTTGTTAAAAAGAACAGAAGCCTAATAAAAAATAATATAATTATTGAAAATACAAATAAACAATAAAATATAAGTGTAAAACTCTACCATGGATCAATTTAATGTGAAAAAAAATCAGAATGCAAAATTCAAAGACTAATTTTTCAAATTTACTAATACACACACATACATATATAATATTTAATTCATAAAATTTTGACTCCATCTTCATCAAACTCAAGACTAAACCCTAAACCTTTTTTCTGAGGCACATTTGCCCTTTATTTACCCTTTCTGTTGGAAGATATATATGATTGATTGAGATTAAGTGTTGTTAGTGAGTAGTTGTTTTGATATACTTATATAAGACTATATTCTTTTGTATTTTCATTAACTTCTACCATGTCAATCAATTTCAAATCTAGCATTTTCTCTAATTTTTTATCTTTGATCTTAATTGATACCATGAGTTTCTACACTTTCAATTTTCAACCAATAATATTTGACGTACAACAAAAATACGTCCAACTTGTATCCAACGTGTACTATCTATATTACAGGATGTGTGTTATACATATAACACATCCAGTTATCCAACTAATAACAAGTTCTTTCTCAAGTCTTTCACATGACGTACCCCTTGAATTGTACGAATAGAGTCATCAAACATTTTTATTTTGATAGTCATAACACCATCAACTTCTAAGACATGATTGTCTCCTATGAACACAGCTCCTTACGAGACAGGATAATAGGTACAAAACTATTCACGGTATGGAGTCGTGTGCCACATGAAGCTTCCATGTCTATCAACCAACCATCAATGGGTTGTTTATTTCATTTAGAAATTGATGCCTCACCATACATGATTGTTCTATTATCAGAGGTACTTGCAACACATTCATGAGAGGAATATGATTTTAAACTCTTTTTTGTACTCTTCTTGTTAAACCAATTATCCTTTTTAATAACATGCTCTTTCTTGAAACAATTGTAGCAAGTAAGGTCATTTCTTCTTCAAGACTTTGATCTACCACAACTCTGACTTCCGCTGGAGCCACGCTCCATTGACCTTCCTATTGTCATCAATAAAGCTTCTGATTGTCTTGAACTCTTCGTTTGATCATCTTTATCTTTTAGTCTACTTTATTCTTCAAGAATAGTAGCAAAAACATTATCAAATCGAAGGCGATCAACAATTTTATTGTTCGTGATGTTGATGATGAGTTGATCATATGAATCTGGTAAACGCTGAAGTAAAAGCTCGCACATTCATTTTCTACAATTTGACAGTTCATGGTCATCAATTATGAAAATAACGTATTCAGATTGTTGACGTGATCTGTTACCGATATGGATTCACTCAATCAAAGTGTATAGAGTCTCTTTTACAAGAATATTTTGTTTTGAAATGACTTGACCTCGTACAATTTGGTGAATGTATCCCATATCTCCTTCCACTTGTCATCTAAGATCCTTGGGTCTCGCTTCAATTGCATCTAAGCAATTTTCATTTCTCAAGATTGCCTTGATCTTCAACTTCCATCGGGAGAAATTGCTCCCGTTGAACTTTTCTATCTTAAATTTTGTTGCCCTAGTTCTTAGACCAATCTATTCATCTACCGTGGATAGATCAATAGCCAAAGTTATGATACCAGTGTTAGAAAGTCAGAGTTAAGGAATAGAGTAACACAACTAGAATTTAGAGATAAAAAACTGTAGAGGTGAACACAAGTATTTTGGCAATAATGAGAATATCTTGATTAAGTGGAATAATTCAATCTCTCCAAATATAAGGAGAAAACAACACAACTCTCTCTTATATATAGAAATTATAAACACACTAAAAACATACTAGGAGAAACCTAATCTTTTACTCGCTCTAGAACACTAACACAAATTAAACCCACACTTTGTGCTATTAAGCTCTTCACATCTTAGTGATAGGTGATTAATGATGGTTTATACAAATAAACCAACACCCTATTTATAGAGATCATGGAGGTGACTTTGCTTAGCCATTAAGTAAAACCTAATCTTGATGATTCTAGGATAATTCATTCTAGATTTTTTAATATTATCTAAGAAGATCCTTTTTGAGTTCTCGTTTTGACAATTCAAATTCATTCAACTCTTCATCATCTAAAATAAAGTCAAATTCAATTCTGACTCTTCTTGATACAAGTTGTAGCTCTAGATTGTTCTTCAAGATTCTAAAGTGTTTTATCATCATCAACTTCCAGCACAATCAAAATTGATTTTGAATTCTCACACTTTATACATATGAAACTTTAAGATTGCATTGCTGTGATGATTTAGGTACTTTGTTGAACATTTTAATTGGTTGTCTTTTGCTTGACCTATTTTCCCTTTTCACCTCTTTTCTCAATTGTAGTTTTTAGAACAGTTGAAAAATAAGTATGTTTTTTATTGTGTTAATTAGGGAGGACACAATTGGAGCACTTTGGAGTGGTTATTTGGACTTCTCTACATTTTTTCTTGATTTGGATGTTTAGGGTAAGTAACAAATATTCCTTTTATGTATGGTTTTTTACTTTTTTATATGTAGGATAGAGACTTATATTTTCTAAGATAGATTTGTGGGAAATTAGATTGCATGATTGGATGCGAAAGCTGTAGAGATACCTGCTGGAATTGTTTGTTATTGTATGTGATTGCATGTTGTGAAATTATAAGGGAATGTGTTTTAGAATGGTTTTTATGATTAATTAATAATTGATGTAATTCTAATATAGTAATATCTAAAAGTAAATTTTTCAATTCACGATGCACTATTCATTTTATAACTATTAGATATATAGAATGATGATCCATATATACTCCCAATATATAACAGTCATAAAATTGATATCCTACTTAAAGGGATATTCACTTTTAGATGATAGAATATATATTTTCTCATTAATTAAATTGTGTGTATTTATTATACATGTGTGATTGTTTGAAAGTGATGTTCTAATAATCTAATACATAAATATTTATTATACAACAGAAATACGTCAAACTAATATACAATATGTGCTATACATATAATGACATATTACGTATTATGTAGCACACATTAAATGTCAGTTGAACGTATATATGTTGTACAAAATAATCATTATAGTATGATAGTTTCAAGCCTTCTTGTATGTGAACATGCATGTTGATGGTTAGAATTGGATTTGAATGTTTTGTGCTGACAGGCGGTGGTTAATTATTAGATTAATTTAATTAAGAATCTAATAATGGTGACTCCTAATATTTTTTTTTTAAATTAAAAGTCTTGTAATCATCAAAATACTTCAACAGTTCAATGACAATTTTTTTTATTAAATATTAGCGCCTTGTTGGGCATTTTGTGCCGCATTTTTAATTTTTATCGAGTCATATTATTTATAATTTTTTTAATTTTTTTATAAAATGAAGAAAAAAATAAAATATGTAGTAAAATAAATAACATAAAAATAGAGGTGATTATCTTTTATATTTATTTTATTTTTATAATTTTTAATTTTAATTTTAGAATTCGAAAAGTAACTATCTAAATGAGTGTGAAAATAAAAATGTTAGTTATTTTTTTCAATTCCCTTTATATATACTATAGATTGATTGGAGCTTTAGTCATAAATTTTTTACTAAATACCCAAAATGGTCCTCCAGAAATACATCGCGGGACAAATTAGTCCTTCAGAATTTGAAAGTCCAATATTGGTCATTCACATTTCAAAAAAAGGGACAAATTCGTCATTCCGTACATATTCGTACAATGGTTTCTTTGTTGTACGAACATATATGGAAGGACGAATTTGTCCTCTTTTTGAAATGTGAAGAATCAAATTGAACTTTCCAATTCCGAAGGACCAATTAGTCTTACAATGATATTTCAAGAAGGCTAAAATAGATATTTAGTCTAATTTTTTTTAGTGAATACTTATTCTGTACATCAGCTTAAATTCTTACAAAATATAGTTTCATATAGAGGGATGTCTATTCATCTAGTTACCCTTTTGTGAGAACATATAATTTTATAACACATTATTACCATATCCCAAATACCTCAGACTGCTCCTTTAAATTATAATAGACTAAATATTTATTTTGTTCATTCGAAAATATACTACGTATAAATTGATCTCTTATTTTAAAATTAAATGTTATTCCTTTATATTTTAAAAAGGAGAATAAATCCATCCACCAAACAATCAAGGCTTAAAAATTATTGCACGAACATATATAAAAAATTATTTTATCCTAAATAACTTTTTGAAATATAAGACTAAAATGAAATTTTCAAATTCTAAATAACTAATTTATTTCTTAATATATTTCATTTTTAGAAGGCCATTTTAAATATTTAGTCTAAAATATATGAGATCCATCAGTTATATTTTTTATTCCCAATCATTTATTCTCTCTTTATCACTATTACTCCAGTCATAAGAATACTACTATATTTGTACCATAATACTCTTTTCATTCTAAAATAATAGTAGTTTTAATTTTTTTGGTTTATTAAAAACTAATGTATGTAGACACAAATTATGTATAATTACATTAGTTTTTTAATTTATCAAAAAAGTCAAAATGACTATTATTTTAGAGTGAAGATATAATTATATTAAGATGCATATATATATATATATATATATATATATATATATATATATATATATATATATACCCAAGTTCCAATTAGCTTTGGCGAGGGAAGGGGAACAGGGAAAGTGACATTTAGCTTAAAAAAAAGGAAAAACAATTGAATAATTAGAGGTTGTTTGGTTACCGTTTTTATTTTTCTGTTTTCATTTTCTGTTTTCTCTGTTTTCAAAATTTTGTGAAGGAAATATTGAAAACAGAGAAAACAATAAAATCTCATTTTCTCTATTTTCAGTATTTCCTTCACAAAATTTTAAAAACAGATAAAATAAAAAATGAAAACGGTAACTAAACTGCCTCTCAGTTATTTCGTATTCTCAAAGACACACAAAATCATTATTATTGTACTAGCGTTTTCTCACTTTGAGATTCCGACACCAAACCTTAACATACACTATTCTTGCTCCCTCTCCCCCTCTTCTCTCTCTTCCTCTGTGTTAAACCCTATTTTTTCACCCACAAAACCCCTCTTTTGCATTCCTCACAATACTAAATCAAATTAATATTATGAGTTTATACTATTTCAATGTTGTATAGGGGCACTATTTTCTAGTTGTTTTTTCTGGCTGAAGAAAATTAAATTGCACATCCGATACATATATACGCGCAGTGCTGGATTAAGAGGTTGGTTGGATTTTCTTTTTTCTTTTTTTGAATGAAAAATTACTTTAATCTTCATAGTGAGAATTAAGATTAAATTGAATTGAATTGCTTTTGGTTGGGTTGAGATTTCTGATCCTATACATGTGTTTCTCATCATAAATGCCATAAATGTACAGCATTATTAAATAATCTTGATATTGGAATGCCTAATTAGATTCTCGTTAGAATTAATGCACTAGATAAACATGATATGTGATGCCTAATCTTGATGCTATATATTCACTTCAATTTTGTTGTATGAATGAATAATTTGGATTTTTCTTGTATTGCAAAACTATTTTTCCAATATATGCATTTCTCTTGCTTTCTCTATATTCATTAGTGTGATTTTTTCCTTTGAATTTCTACTGTTTTGTATTCTTGAGTAGAGTTTTCCAATATATGCATTTCTTACTAAGAACAATAAAGATATGCATCTTGAAAAGCTTATTAATACTCTAAATTGTATCTTAAGCTATATGTCAATTTTCTTTAGAAATATGAATTCTTATATGCCATTGTTTAATTCATTTAGCTAGTGTTTGTTATTGCCTCTTGAAATGAAGATCTTTAGAATAATGTCTTTAAAATTAATTAAGTTGAACAAATTATAGATGTTATGTAATCCAAATAGCTTAATTTACAAGGCTTAATTCCCATAATTTAAAATCACAAGCTTAATTCAAAGTCTTCCAAATAGCAAGTTATGTACTCCTTTCATTTATAGTGCATTATCTTAGCTTTCAGAATATATATATATGACGTTTATTTAAATAAAGATAGAGTAGCTTGTCATGGTAAATTTATAGTAGATAAACTTATTGCATTGATTTCCTTAGTGACGATTTTATTTGCATGTGGTGTCTTTGCAACATAAGTATGGTTTTAGTTCTGGCACTTGATTTGTGTTTGTACGTATTGCTTTGGTTATTTTATGTTCTTGGAAGTGTAATGATATGACCAGTTGTTAACTAGTTATAAAATAAGTTTAATTTGATGTATTGATACTATTTTTGAATTAAATTCTTTGATTTGCATATAATTTTTTGAAGTAGTGAATGTAAGACTCAATCACCTTTACATACTTGACAATATGTATTCTTGTTTGCATGGATGAAGTTTTGTTGGAGATAATGTACTTGTGGCATGAACTGTCATGTCTATTCCTTGTCACTCCAACTACATATTGACACATAGATGTCGATTGATACATATTCAATAGTTATTTTAAAAGTTTAGACATTATTAAATGTTCATATCTCTTGCTTGATAAAATGATCATTTATGAAACGTAGAAGGAATAAACATGATTTGGGACAATAATATTTGTCGTACAATAGAAATACATCCAACGTGTGTTATACATATTATAGAATGTGTGCTGTATGTATAATACAACACACATTCCATATCATGTATAGCTCACGTTGCTAGTTGGACGTATTTATGTTGTACGACCAACATTATTGGATTTGAGACAAGTGATTTTCATTCTAATACCTTGTGTTTAATTAATGTGATCAGTGCATTTAATGATGTCTATGGTTTCAAATTGCAGCTCCTCGCCGCCATTGCACATTTGTGTGACTGCAATGTTGTTGTTATAGCATTTTGTACAACCAAAAATGCTTATCGTACAACGGAAATACGTCCAACTAGTATCCAATAATGTGTGCTATTACATATGTGTTACATGTATAGTACACATTCTGTATCATGTATAGCATACGTTGGATGTTAGTTGGATGTATTTCTGTTATTATTTATACAACTGCATTCAGTAACAATGGTGACAATAGAAATAATATTTTCTTTCATAATTTTCTGCAATGCCACGCACCATTTAAATTAGTGATGTGTTTATTGGTTTTTTTTTTTATCACTTTTAATTATTTGTAAGATCTTGTACATGCATATATATCAAGGATTCAAAGAAGAGGAGAAAGGGAGATTTGAGATGTAAAATAAATGAAGGTACCAAATTCATGATAAATCATTACTATATGGTAATAACTTGATCTGGAATTCATTCTTTAATAGTATTGTGATGATGCTGTATATATATATGTGTATGCAACATGTTAGAAGAATAATTTATCTTCCAGAGGGAATTTGAGCTTTAAGGCTAAAGAGAGGTTTAAAAAACTGATCCTTTCTTTAATTTGCAGGGTGAATTAATTAAGGACCTCAACAACATGCTCTGGCTTGGTGCAAGAACAGATTCAAAACACACCAATGCAAAAACTGCACTAAATTACATTGTTGCCATATTTACTAAGGTAAGAATAATCACTTCTTGATAAATTCATTGGCAACATATATATTATTTCTGATGAGTGGATAGAATATTAGTGAATCAAAGAAGAAATTGGAGAAGAATTGAAGTACTTAATATGTATAAATAGACCATACAACTTAGCTTGAACATGCTCTATTTTGGGCATTAATGATCTTATAATAATCCCAATACACAATAGTATATAACAACAAGAAGAAAAATGATGAAACTTAGTTGAGAAACATATTTATTTAGAATAGTACTTGTCGTACAACAGAAATACGTCCAAGTGTTCAACGAGTATTCAACGTGTGCTATACATATAGCACACATTACGTCTTATATATAGCACATGTTGGATGCTCGTTGGACGTATTTCTGTTATATGACAAACATTATTGTATTTATTTATATCATAAGCGATCTCGTCTAAAAGTTTAAATTGATGGATAGACATACATAAAGAATGATTTTATTATACTCTAGGAGTATTTTTGGTTGAAGAGTAAAAGTGCAAATAAATATTTTTCATTGAACTTTAAAAGAAAAATTAATTCTCAATTTTACCCTCCAACCAAAAATACTCTAAAAGGAGTAGCTAGGGCTTGCACTTTGATCAAACATGCTAAGAAGCTCCTCTAGGTATTCAACTCCCAAATCCTCTAGCACCATCACACATGATTCTGTCTCTGATGATTGATGAACTTGATCACTTTCACTTGTACGCTTCTTGCCACTCTCTTTATTACTATTCTTATTACCCTTTGATGACAATTTTCTTCTCATGTAGTTCTTCTCCTTCAGTGCTAGTGCTGGTGAAGAATACCCTTTGATGCAACCACCATAATACTCCATCTCTTGCAAAGATTTTTGAACCGTTTTGACTGAAAAATTAAGAGCGGCGTTGAATCCTCTCATGGAGAATGCAGCTTGATCATAAGCTAAAGCAGCATCCTCAGCACTATCAAAGGTTCCAAGCCAAACTCTTGCTCCATTCCTTGTTGTGTCTCTAATCTCCGCTGCGAATTTTCCCCATGGCCTTTTTCTAACACCTATGTACCTTACCTTATTGTCATCGTTGTTATGTTTTCGCAGTTGTTCTTCTTCTTCATCTTTTTGAGGCCTATTTTTCTTCAGCACATGCTTTGACTCTTTAACTTCTTCGTCTATTGTTGTTGATGATATTGTTGATGCTGCTGCTAATTGCGGATCGATAGAGAAGTCAACCATATCAAAGGAAAGGGAATCATGAATAGGATCATGATGATGAGCATTATTATTGTAGCTTGAAAATGATGATGATTCGAAATCAAACATGAGGGTTTTTGAAGGATCATTGGACATGTTCCAATCTTGGTTAAAGGAGAAGAAAGGGGCTGGGGTCATGTTTGGCAACTTGCTTCTTTTGTTGCTTTGAATTGAATCTACATCATGTTTTGGATCTAGCTAGCGTTTAATTATATATATGTTGGACTCAAAGCCCCACCTTATTTTTTATTCTTGTATTTAATTTTTGGGTCTCAATCATTGTGGAGGTCTCACTAGCGGCGTTAAACTGTTTAGCAATAATATTTGTCGTACAACAGAAATACGTCTAACGAACATCCAACGTGTGCTATATATAAGACGTAATGTGTATACGTACTTGTGCTATACATATAACACACATTACGTCTTATGTATAACACACGTTGGATGCTTGTTGGACGTATTTCTATTGTACGACAAACATTTTGTTTGTATGTTTAATTAATAAACATTCTCGTAATTATTTGTTGATATTTTAAAAAAATAATTTAAAACTTGTTTGTTTATAATTCATTTCCCTAATTGTTTCCTGGAAATGATTAATATTTAAGAATAATGTTTTAAAACTTGTAACAAACTTAATAATAACACATTCTCTCAATAATTTATTTTAATTTCAAAAATATAAAAATAAAGCTTAAAACGAACGTCCCCGATAATTTATGAGGTGCTACAGTGAAATACGAGGAGATCAGAATATTCATAATCATTTTATTGTTATGGATGAATTATAAAATTGGTGTTCTATTTTGAATAGAGAAGAAATCATCCTTGGACTTCTTTCTTGAATTCAAATCTGCTCTTCAACTACATGAAGAAATAAAAATACAGTACGGAATGTAGTTATATTTCTAATCCAACCTTTCTAGATTTTTTGAATTATGTTTTCTAAATTGTAAACTTTCATTTTACAAATTTAAATTTTATGGCTATCAGCTATTAGCTACGGTTCTTAAAAAGTTGTATGAGATCCATTTCAAAGTCTTTATGTTGCATAGTTTAATGATTACTATTAACAACTCTTTTGGAGCAAGTGTATGAATATATAAAATTATTTAATATATAGACCCCTTTTTTAAAATATTATCATATATATATATATAGGAGAATCTAGCTAATATATAAAAGGTTGAAGACCGAATAATTATAGAATTAAAGTTGTTATAGTTTTCTTTTCTTTTTTCTCACATCATCCCTTCCCCTTGTGTGTGTTTTATTAAGTGGGTTGTCATCTTTATTTTTTTATATCGGTAAGAATTAGGTCATTTAAGATAAATATTTTTTTATACCATAAAGTGGTCACTATTAATTAGTTAGTATATGTAATAATTTAATTTTTTAAAATTATTAAATCAAACTTTTAATATTATATATTAATTCAATATTTTATTAAAAAGTTGAATTAATAATTTTAAAAGTTAGATAATTAAATATAGTGACAAATGGTGACTGATTTTGTGATATAGATGTAACATTACTTGTTATTAAATTAAGAATAATGTCACATTTACATCATAAAATCTTTAATCATATATCAGTCACCATATACAATAATTGAATATTTAAAATAAAATTGATAGTTTTAAAAATTTAAATTATTATCCACTTGGCTAATTTTATGGCGAACACGTGTCTTTAATTAATTTTCCGCTTTTATAATTTGGACAGTTTTCCCTTGAACTAAACTTGTTTTTGTTAATTAAGACAAATCTTTATTCTTCTATGACAGTTGGTGCCAAGCTTCTCCTTTTGTTTTCTTTAATTAGGATTCTTAGTTTTTATTTTATTTTTTGTTTTTTTTTCGTCCTTAGCGTGTATATGGGTGTGTTCCCATTTTCCTTTTTAAATCCTTTTATTGGTGTTTTGGGTTTTCGATGATTGTGATTGTGTGTATTTCTTGTCGTCTTCTGTGCATAATTGAATATATTGTTTAAATTTATTTTAATTTATTTTAAAAGAAGTAATATTAAACTGCAACATTTTTAAAAGTTTTTTTTTTATATCTATTGACTTCAAACAAAGAAGCAAATATGGAGTTCACTTATTTTTTATTTAATTTAAATATGATATATATATATATATATGATACACGAAATTATATTTAGTTTTACGTTTAAATTATTAAAGAAATTATGAAATAAAAATATTTATATAAAAAAGAGTCAAATGAAAATATGTTATTCATAAAATTTATTTTGTAAATATAACAATAAAAATGCATAATGAAATTATTATTATATTAGTTAATGCAAATAAAATTAAAATATGATATTAGGGGAGTGTCTAAGAACTACTTATTATATAATATGAATATGTTGTTTTTAAATTGCTTTTGTAAATAATCATATATATTGAACCATCATATACCAATATATGGACTGTCTATTATTGTTTTTAATGACTCTAAGGTCAGAGTCAAGAGAGTCATAGTATCAGTGTCACATGAGTCAGAGTCACAATGACTCCAAAATTGACTTCAAACACACTCTCACATATTTGTACCTCCCTTACAACACACACTGACTCCAAAATTGGAGTGAACAAAAAATTGGCAATTTTAGGTAGTGTTGTGTTTGATTTTTTTGACTCTAGAGCCAGAATTAAGGAGTCAGTGAGAAAATGACTTTGTAAAGTGTTTGGTGCGAGGGTCACAGTGCTTGGTGCGAGGGTCACAGTGCAGATGGGTGGATAACTTTCTCCTAGTCAAACGTTGGTGTGATACATATTTATTATGTATAATATGTGTTTTTATTAGTATTTTAATCATATATGAGGGTAGGTGTGTTATATAAGAGGATATTGCATGAGTTAAAGCATTTCTAAGGTGTTTAGGGGCTTTCATGGAGCTCAGTAATCGATTACACGATCTGGCAATCAATTAGGAGCCGTAGATTTTTAAATCTGGGCAATTTTATAGGATGTAATTGATTACATCAATGCTGTAATCGATTACAACATGCACATAGTGAGTTATTAGTGCATTTTTAGTTATGTGTTGGCCCCACAACGTCTTTTTAATAGTGTGGATCGGTCCCTCCGTACCAAAACCCTAGAAAACACTATTAGAGTTACCTCTAACCCTCTTTCAAACACTTGTTCCTCCACCATTCTCTCTCACATTCAAAGCTCTAAGCCATAACCATTCCACACCACTAAACTCATCCCAAACCTCACCCCAATCATGAAAATAACCACATATTCTTGATCCTCTCACCAAATACCATCTATCTACCAATTCAATTTCTTCAAAGGGATCGTTTTTCATAGTCCTCCTATTGTTCGTGGGACTTGTGTGAGAAAGAGAAGCAGGGATACACATTGAGAAATGGTGTCATAACATAGCTTTGGAGGTCTTCAAGAGGTAGGGGTTTAAAAATGTCATGCTTAAGTGTACTATGTGTATTATGTAGCTTTTTATCGATTGATTTATGTAAAACCTTGTATGTTTTTCCCATTAGAGTTTGTGAAAAAGTTTATTTTACCGATTGATTTTAAAAAAGACTAAGTTTTACCGATTGGATTATGTTTAAAATTGACTTTTACCAGTTGATTTACGTATGTCTTTTCTTTCCTACCGATTGAAAAAGGTTTTAGATCAAGTTTTAGTCATTGACTTGTGAAAAACATGTTTTTGAAACCCTAGAATCTGATTTCTCGCGTTCGTAATCGATTACGAGCTATGAGAATTTCCAATCGTGAGTTAATCGATTACAGAGAGGGCGTAAACGATTATTGTAATCAATTACGTCGTTTCTATAATTGATTACAACACTGAAAATTCTATGAAAAAGTGTTTGTTGACCTTTAATGTGCTCTATTGTGTTCTATATTCTATATGCATGATATACTTGACTTCTTTACAACTCATGTATGATTCTATGAACTATATGCTTGATTTAATGATGATATTTTTTATCTTATATGATGATAAAGATAAAGATATTCTGATACAATATAAAGTTAAAGTTAAAACATTTTGTAGCCTTCAGAATGTGTTATTGAGGGTTGTAGGGAGGGATGACATCCTCAACGTGCAACATCCTCACTAAGGGAAGATGAACTGTACCTCCTCTCCGTCATAAGATTAGGATGATCTCATGCCTAGGGGCCGGATGTTAGGAGGAAAAGGAAGGGAGGGTGGCTTTGTCATTTCTGACAGATAAAAGTTAAAGTTAAAGACAAGATGAAAGAAAGTTCTGATATGTGTAGTCATGTTTTTTTCGTATGTGCATTGTAGAAACTAAGTCATGTATGTCACTTTATGATTATGTATGTCCACATGTATAAAATGAATTAAGGAGCACATAGGTTAAGGACGTTCCGGGAAAAAGATATTTCGAACTAATAATACTTGAAATGAATCTAGCATGCTTCACTTATTTTAAAACAAACCCGGGACGACCACCTCTACTGAGATACATCTCAATACTTACCCCTTATTCCCCCTCCCCAATAGAGGATTATATCGAGAAGAACGTTGGAGCTAGCGAGGAGCAAGTGAAGACTTAGTTATTTTACGCTTTCAGTTTGTTTACTTTCCAGACATGTTTTACTTTCATTTGATGTTATGGATTTGTTTACTTATATTTTTAAGTTTTTACCTTTGTTAGCCGACAACTATTTACAATTTCGTGTTTATCATGAAGTCTCATGAGTCTTGGTTTTGAGATTATGGGATAACACCTAGTATCTACTTATGTCATTGACTTTAAGGGAGTATGTTTGTAAATTATATGCATTATTGATGTTTCTTTTATAATATATGATTATGTTATTTTATATTAGCAAATATTGTACACGAAGAGCCCTTACTTTGATATCGTATTTTTTTCGAAAACTTTACTCCCGAGTATTTTTCGCATATTGTATTTTGAATAAAGAAATCAAGTTATGAAATCAGAACGTGACCCTCAATAATTGGCCTAAGATGACTTAAGCATTAAGGGTTAAATACTAAGGGGTTACATAAAAAAATAAAAAAATGCATACCAATAAGAAAGTTGATAATTTTTCTCATTCTATGCAACATAATTAAAAATAAAAAAGGGGTCATTCAAGTTAGAATCTAAAAAATTTATTTCATTTGTAAAATATAGTGGTGAAAAATAGAAAGTTTTTATCTTTAATAAAAAACAAAAATGCATTTCCATTGAGAAATTAACTGATTTTTCTCATTTCTCAAATCAAAATAAAACATTTAAAAAGATAAAAAAGAGTCGTTCATGTCATAATAAAAAATCATTCGATTAAAAAAAGCAAAAAAAAGTAGAGAAAAGAAAAAGCAAAATATTATGAGAGTTGTGGGTCTAAGTTGGTTTCACCATCCATCCAAACAAAGAAGAAGAAAAATTAAATTATAAAGAAAGAGAATTAAAAATAATGATTAATAAAAATCGATGATAAAAATAAATAAAAATATAAAAGATGATGATGACAAAGAATTTAAAAAATATAAAAGAAAGAAAAATGTGGAAGAGAATAAGGTAGTATAAGAGAAAAAAAAAAGAAAAAAGAAAAAACACGTATAAGATGATGAAGAGAAAAATTTGGAGAAAAAAATAAGAAGGAAGAAAAAAAAATAGAAACAAAATCTGAGCTCTTTGCATATTCACCTTAAGCTCAGCCAATAACGTGTCACGCTGCAGCAATTGTTCTTGAAGAGATGGGAGATTAGACGAGACTGGGGCATATCGCACAATAGAGGGTGGACCTTTGCCAAACATTACTTTATACGGGGACATGCCAATCGAAGAGTGCCACGAAGTATTGTAGCTATACGCGGCCCACGGCAACAATTGGAGCCAAGTCCTAGGATTATCTTGAGTATAGCAGCGAAGGTACATTTCTAAGCAACGAATGAGTACCACGGATTAACCGTCGGTCTCCGGATGGTAAGCGGAGCTCCGAGCTAGTTTAATTTGATTCCTTGCCGAGCACACAAGCGCTCCCAAAATCTGCTTGTAAATACTTTGTCCCGGTCCGACACTATCGATTGTGGAGGTCCATGGATGCTCACAATTTTGTCAACAAATGCATCCACAACTTTTGCAGATGAGTAATCAGCTGTTAGTGGGATGAAATGGGCGAACTTTGATAATCTATCGATCACAACCATAATAACTGAGTATCCTTGCACCGTGTGTAAACCTGTGATAAAATCCATCGCAATATCTTGCCAAAAATGAGCTGGGATTGGTAAGGGCTCAAGCAAGCCCGCTAGAGGCTGAGTGGAGTATTTTACTTGCTGGCAGATTAGGCAATGCGCCACATAATTTTTAACAATAGTGGGCATATGCTTCCAATAGAATTGGGCTGAGATACGAGTAAACGTTTTCTTCACACCTGCATGACCACCCAGCTAAGAATCATGGAACTCTTGTAAGATCTGTGACACTAGCTAGTTGAGAGGAAAAGGGAATGACTAATTTCTCACACCAATACCAGAACCCCTTCTTAAAAATTAATTTTGCGGACCTAATATCCGCGTCAGAAAAGTTTGTGGCAGGATCAAATGTTTGCAAATCAATATGTAATTGTTGCAGCATGGAACACTCTAAGGTGGACATGCTCATATACACTCTAGAAAGCCCATCAACTCCTTGATTATCATTCCCCTTCCTATATTCGATAGAAAAATCATATCCCAAGAGTTTAGGCAACCAAGCTTGTTGCTCCGGTGTTTGAATAACCTGTTCATGCATCTCGCGAAGACTTTGAATAAAGCGATGGCCCAAGAGATAGTGACGAAATTTGGCCACAATAGCAAGAATTGCTTGCATTTCTCTAGCATAAGCCGATTGGCGCTGGGCAATGGGGGATAAATTTTTAGAAAAATACGCAATCGGGTGGTTATCTTGACTGAGAATCGCTCTCACTCCTGTTCTCGAGGCATCCGTCTCAAGCACGAACGGTTTGGAAAAGTCGGGCAAGGAGAGAACTGGTGGAGTCATCAGCACTTGTTTGAGGATGCTAAGAGCGTCCTCAGCAGTCCCCGACCATTGAAAATTATCTTTACGCAATAAATCAGTCAGAGGGGCAACAAGCATAGCGAAATTCTTGATAAAGCGCCGATAATAGCTAGCAAGGCCAAGAAATGCTCATAATTGCCTAACAGAAGAGGGACTAGGCCACTCCTTAATTGCCGCTAACTTAGAATCATCCACGCGGACTCCCTCTCTAGAAACGATGTGGCCAAGGTACTCCACCTGTTGCTAACCAAAAGAGCACTTGGATAATTTGGCTACCAAACAATTGCTGCATAGGATATCCAGCACCTGGGACAAGCGGTGTAAATGGGAAGACCAATCCGAGCTGTAAATGAGAATATCATTAAAGAAGACTAAGACGAACTTCCGCAAAACAGTGGCGAATACTGAGTTCATCAATGATTGAAAAGTCGCGGGGGCATTTGTGAGTCCGAACGACATAACCAACCATTCATAGAGCGCTTGATACGTGCAGAATGCTGTTTTATGACAGTCCTCGGAGGATACCCGAATTTGGTGGTATCCGGATCGTAAGTCCAATTTGGAGAAATATTGTGCCCCAAATAATTCATCTAGAAGTTCATCGACAGTGGGCATTAGGAAGGAGTCCTTTACTGTGGCCGCATTCAACGCACGATAGTCGGTGCAAAAACGCCAAGACCCGTTTTTTTTTTTAACCAAAAGGACTAGCGATGAGAAAGGGCTATTACTTGGTCGGATAATACCATCAGCAAGCATTTCAGAGACAATCTTTTCAATTTCGGATTTCTGGCTATGTGGGTAGCGATAAGGGCAGACTTTCACCGGAGTAGTGTTAGGTAATAAAGGAATATGATGGTCCTGATCCCCATTGTGGTGACAGGCCTTTGGGAGGATGAAAAACCTCCGGGTAGGATTGCAACAACATGGATAAGTCAGGGTGAAGATCGGATGATAAGGAAACAGTCGCCATTGGTAGTTCCTGCTCAGACAATTGAACTTGTAGTGTAAACAATGCTGCGATACTGCCCGTGGCTTGAAGGCGCCTCAGTTGGTGGTAACGCGCGGGTTGCGGTGAATAGTTTTGCTCTCCCTGCAATATTACAAGTTTATCCTTAGCCATGAAAGTGATAAACCTCTCCTTATAGTTAACCAAGTGTGTCCCCGAAGTTTCTAACCAACAATCCCCAAGGACAAGTTCCTCTTAAGCGATTGACAGGACAAAGGTAGAAATGCATAGTAGATGGCCCTGAATTTGAATAAGAAACTCCTTCACCTCTCCTTCACATTGTAGTAATGCACCACTGCCCACTTCAACTTTAAATGGTAGAGCATGATGAATTGGGAGTTCCAAGTAAGAAGCAAGATGTGGATGAATGAAATTGTCGGAGCTACCCCCGTCCATAAGTATACGAATAAGTCTGCCTTTAAATCAATCTCGTAAAACGAATGGAGTGACGAGTCGGTTTACCCGTGAGAGCATTGTAAGAGAGATGGTGACGTTCGGAATCTCTTGGATCAGGTTCAGGTATTGGTGGTGTTCTCACTGTGTCCGCCAAATCTTCTTGGTCGGCAGGGAGCTCTTCTAACGACTGGATCAGATAGTAATGTTTGTTGGTACAGTGGGTGGACGAAAACCTTTCATCACATGTGAAACACAACCCTCTTTCTTGGCATAACTGGATCTCAGCATGGGACAATTTGCAGAGGTTATTTGGTTTAGTGGGTGTAGGGAGTAGTGCTGGAGTGGGGTTTCCTGGAGGTGGTGGTGGTAATATTGGGAGTGTGGAGACTGGTTTAGGTAGTATTGGGGTGAATCTGGATAACTGTGGAGTATATGAGGTATTCAGCGAACGTGAACGAGGAGCACTAGGTAGAAATCGATCCTCAACCAATTTTTCCAGTGCATAACCACCTGTAACAAGGAATGAGGGCAGCGAGACTTCACCTCCAGACGTAGTTCCGAGTGCAAACAACCCACAAAACAGTCTAACAACAGAGCATCATCCATTCCATAAGCTCTAGCAGCTAAATCGTTAAAAGCGTCAAAATAAATGGAAACCGAACTGGTCTGCTTCAATTTCAACAATTCCTCTCTAGGGTTATCATATTGTGAAGGGCTGAATTGCACTTGCATAGCAGAGGACAGGGAGAACCACTCGATAACCTGATTGGTCTTCTCTACGAGCTGAAACCAGGCGAGAGCTTTCCCCTGCAGATTCACAACCATTAGATCGAGCTTCTGATCCTCTAGAATGTCATAGATCTTAAAGAAGCGATCGGCGCGGTAGATCCACTGATGACATCATCCCCGCCCGCAAACCGAGGAAAATCTACTTTCATTTTGTTGGTGTATGCCCTAGAGGGCCAATCATAATTGTGTTTTTATTATGATGTTATGACATTTTTATATTTTATATATATATATATATATACATGAGGCATTTCATTAACCTTTTCTCACAGGTTATGGATATGTGATATCAACACATAGGTATAATTGTAGTATACTGGATTGACCCACCATGAGAACATCACATGGATCGTAACGTGAATGTCATAGATGATTCTCATAGTGATGATGGTGCATGTGATCCTTCGACTTGAAGTTACTGCAATCCGTTGCATGAGAAACTGTATGTTTTAATATCGTCAAACGTTATCCGTAACAGGATAATTATAAAGTCGATTATTGGACATATCGCGAATCATGTATGCAGATGTGAGTAACGTAGATAGGATTTGTCCCTCTCACATTATGAGAGATATATCTATGGGCCCCTTGATGAGTAGGACTGGGTAAATGCATGACCGTGCTGAAATGAATTAATGTGTGACATTAATCTCATTTAATTTTATCTGTCTACTCGGTAATCAAGAAACTAACGATTTAACTATACAAGATGACTAATTCCATGCTTGTGTTAAATCTAGATATTTGGACAAAGGGATTGAATTGTACAATAACATCGATCACGTAAAGGTTATGTCAAACCGTTGACTTCCTTATAACTTGGGTAACACTGATGTGTTGCTAGTAGATACCGCTCACTGTTTATATTATTAAATAATATTTAATGATATTGCCAACGTTATAAGAACCTATAGGGTCACACACTAAAGCGGTTTTAATTGATGCTTAATTAGATTAAATTAGTGTGACTAATTTAATTGCATTGGGCTTACATCATATGGGCCCAATAAGGCACAAACTAGGTTTAAGTTTTCTATGAGATGAGAGTGGAGTGTTGGCTATAAATAGCAACACATATGAGCCTAGCCTTACACACAAGAATTTTGAATTCACACACTCTCACTCAGAGAAAGCTAATCCTTGTTTTCTCTTAAATTCACTACTAGCATAGAGAGTCTCAGAGGAGCATCAAGGTGGACGTGTGACGGCCACAGCTGCTGTGTGGACTTCTAAAGATCGCCGCTGCTACTGCGATGGAAGGATTGACATAGCTCATTTCGTGTAGCTATCACGCTTCAACATGTATATCAAATATGATTTATGATATTTCACAAGGGTCTATGGGAGGGAATTGCATGTAAAATTTTTGTTTTCCGCTGCTTCTATATGCATGATTTCCCAACACATTTGTCTCTGTGGAGCGAAGCCGACCCCGACGAAGAGTCGTTGCCTTGTTTGAGGGAAACATTCTCCAAGCAGTGAGCAAGTTGGACCTGAATTGACGCCAAAGTCTGTGTAATCGTCGTTAACTGTTCATTATACCGTCTGCTTGCTCGGTTAGTTTATTGATGGCCGATTGCATCGTCTGCAGTTGTGTTGCGTCCGTCATGGCAACTCAATGAAAGCACCAAATGATACGGCTGCTGAAGGATACTCGACAAATGATATTGATTGGAATAATAATTCAAAGGGGACTATTGAGAATGTAAACAAATCTGTAAAAGTATTACAAAAATTGAAAGATAAAAAGCACCAAGAAGTTAATGCCACATGCAATGAAGTATTGAAGAGATAGATGAGCAGAGTTTTGAGTTATCAGAGAAAGAAACATAGAAGAATTTTCAGGTGAGAAGAGCTTACAATCCACACACACCCTTCCCCTAGCCCCTTTCTTCCTGCTAAATCATCTGCTGCTTCTTCTCAAGTTGGTTAGAATTTTTGTTCACTCCTTTGGCCATTTCCCCCTTTTACTGGATCGGTTGCCACGTGTGATTTCTTCAGCCCTTTGTTAACATGTGTGATATTAATAAAGGTAATAATAATATAAAATATATTAAATATTATATATATATATTTCTAAGATGACTTAATCATTATCTTAATATGTGTAAAAAATGAAAAATGAACACTTATTGAAGAAGATACGGAGTATTGAATGAAAAGATTCAAAATGTTACCAAGCTTAATTTTTATAAATTTTATTTCTACATGAAATTGTAGATTCTTAGAATTCTATTAAGAACGGTGAAAATCAGCACATGTGTGAAATTAGTGTCCCTCTCACTCTAATATTGGAATTAATATGAAAATTAAAACTCCATTATTGAGGATAAAAGCCAAATGTTTCTGTTAATTTTTATTAGTAAGTAAATTTGTTCAATTTACAAACTAATTTATCAGTTTTGTTCTTTTTATAGATTAATATGTCTGATTTCAAAATTGATGTGACCATTGAGGGTTTTACTATGGAAAATTAGTTGATTACATGTGTGGTAGTTAAACAACAAATCCTAGCCTAGACACACCAAGTACGGAGGTACAATGAACATGTCGAAAAACTCAACTAAGATCATTGGAACCAGGTGCCAACATTGTGTCGGTATCACCAACATTATTGTATTGTGTTGTTGCTTTTACCGTTATACCAGCGCAGCTAGCAGCCATAGGATTAACGAATTTGACAATGTCATTGTTTTTTCAATAATGTTTATCTCATAATATAAATACGTCCAACTAGTATTTAACATGTTATACAAAATACGTAATGTGTGTTACATGTATAGCATATCTAAGTATAACACACATTTCGTATTATGTATATAGTACACGTTAAACACTAGTTTGACGTATTTTTCTTGTATGTCATTTATTACTTGCTATTTGGGTCGTCTTCTTAATTATTCTCGTTATCTCTTATATCTGGTTCTCATTAATCCCCAAATTATTATTGTCACATCGTGATTAATGTGGTGGGACGCAAAAGTGGAAACGTTTAATTCTGGCCATTTATTAAATGAATCATGCTTGTGGATTATGTTTAAATGAATCATAATTTGCTACTCCCTCTGTCCACTTTTATTTATCTTTCTAGGAAATTTATTTGTCCACTATTATTTATTATTTTAAATTTTCAATGAAACATTTACAATCTTTTTCCAGTTTTATCCATACATACATTCTCTTTTTATCTCTTACAATTATTATTGTTCAAAAAACTATAAGGATAATTTTGTCATTGTACATTTACTTCTATAAAAATTTATGTGTTTTAATCACCTTCTTAATAAATATGCAATACTCTAAAACGTCAATTAAAAGTTGACGGAGGGATTACTGTTGAATGGAAATTGGAACCACAAGGAATTCCACATAATTGTTATTTGACCTTTGTTTTATATTGACCAAACCGTGTACTAACTCTAGTAGGATAAATCATAAATGATGTCGAATTTATATATTGGGTATTTTTTTAAATAAAGATTTGGGGTGATAGAAAGATATCTTAGCTTAAAGTAAATTAAGTCTCAAATTCAATTTAACATTTACTGAAAATCATGCATTTAAATCAACTAAAACAGTGAGCAATGATTTAAGCATGTGATTTATTAAATAAGAATTATAATTTGAGGAGTATGGTTGACGAATTGAGACTTATTATCCTTTAACTAAATGTAGGTTGAAAGTTCAATCAATGTTTAAAAGATCATACCGGACCGACAGGTTGAATCGGAAACTGCACCTATTTTCGGTCTGGGTGGAGGATAAAAACCAGTTTTTAAAAATTGATAAAAAATCGAAAAAATGATCAAAATTGGTCAAAATGATGAATCGGTGAAAAAAGTAGTTGAATCGGTCAACCAATTTAAAAATAAACTTTTACCTTTTTAAATTTAATAACTATTTTATAATAAAATATAATATATAATATAATATAATTATTAAAATTAAGGATTATTAAACCTCTTTAAATCTATTAAATGCTCTATATTTTAACTTTCAATCAATATTTTTAATATATTTTAATTTTTTTATAGCATATAATACATCATATATATATTATTAGATAAACATATATTTTATTATATACAGTTGAACCCCGATCGAACCTCTTAACCACTCCCCTATCCAATTCATCAATATCAGGTCGTTTTTAAAATACTGGGTTCAATCCTTATCTTAGGCATAAGGCATAGAAAAATTTGAAACTACAGATCAAGTGTCCGACTCAATCGAGGTGCACACCTACAAGTAAGCCAGTAAGATATTAGTGTTATCGTGATCCACGATGATTATCCCAATTGCAAAATCGAGAAAAGGAAGCTATATTATTTTCTACTTTACCAACCTTAGCTTGAGGTTTCAATGATGGATATGGATCTTAGTTATAGCAAGTTGGGGGTCTTGTCTCCAAAATAATTAAAAGAAAACTTATTGTAAGTATGTTATTGTATCGAAAAGTGTGGTCGTACATCAAGATTCAGCATTAGTGGTGGTGTTAACTGTCTTGCCAACTTCAATTCCTTTTCCCTTTGCCACTCTATTCTTCATAAAAACATTGGGATTTCGTGTTCCCTAAAGTGAGTGGATGAAAAGAAAATATAACCGACTGATTT
The DNA here is from genome assembly GCA_013621005.1 of Aeschynomene evenia. Lineage (NCBI taxonomy): Eukaryota > Viridiplantae > Streptophyta > Magnoliopsida > Fabales > Fabaceae > Aeschynomene > Aeschynomene evenia. The sequence goes on along the minus strand of CM024264.1, from coordinate 6,610,230 downwards.
GATTCAATGTCCAAAATGTCAAAAAAAGGTGCACTTTTACTTTCTGCATGATGCTGACTATAATATTTTATGTCATCCTTTTTTTAAAAAAAATATTATTAAATAAATTATAAATTATTTAGATGATAATTAAATTAAGAGGATTTCTTGTGTGGATAAATATTTAATATTTCGCCTATACATATAGAATATATTCTGATATTAAAAAATGAGTGTTCAAATGGAACACTTATCATATAATATTTGAATGTAACAATGAGTGGATGAAGTGTGTAAAAATCAACATTATATATATTTAATAATAATAAAATATATATATCTATTATTTTGTGTTTAGATGACATTTTTAATACATATATATAAAAGTTAATGAGATTTTACTATACTTAGCTATCATTAATTAATCAAATAGTGGAACAAAAAAGGTAATAAATTTTTTTTTCATTAATCCAATACAAAGGGGGTGCACGTACGTACCTTAAATTTTGAATAGCATCACACTACATACATATACTTAAGTGAATACAACATCAAGTATTCAAATTTCTCACAAGGTGGTTCAATACTTATATACTATATATACTCTAAGCTTCATTTTAACCTAGCTACTTATTAGGCAAGTCTTTCTTAAAGGCATTATTATTCTCATCACAATCAAGAAGTTCCTCTAACAACTTATCATCCAAGCATTCCAACTCAATAACTTGTTTATAATCCTCATTTCTAATACCAATTGAAGAAGATAAAGAAGTAGAAGAAGATGGCATTGATTCTAATAATGAGGAAGCTAAATTAGATGATGAAGTATAGTTCATAGTGGAAGCCACATTGCATGGATTAGGATATTCATTTGGGAAATTGAGTATGGCTAAAGCACCTCTCATTTCAAAGGCAGCACGATCATAAGCTCTAGCGGCCTCTTCAGCCGTCAAGAAAGTCCCGAGCCATACGCGGACACCACCGCGATTCGAGTCACGAATCTCAGCAGCAAACTTTCCCCATGGTCGCCGCCGGACTCCTCTATATCGAACTTCTCTTGGTGACTCATCCTTGACTTTTTCCTTTGAGTGATCATCTTCCATTATAATTATTTCTTTTGTTGTGTGTGATTTGAACAAAAATATTCAAAATGTTTATTTGAGCAAGAACAATGAGGCACATCTTGAAATTTATATATACTTGGTAGAGTGAGCAAATTATACATTTATGATGCCAATGCAAATTAAAATTCGATTACCACTCATAGGTTCAATGGATTGGGAATTGAACTATCAACGTGGTTATTAGACTCTTATGATGGAGATTGGTTTTTGAGAGTACAACGCATTTGGATCACAAAAGTGTAGTTGTGATGGCTATAAAGGCCTGACGAATGCGTCACCTCATGCTTCCAATTGTTTCTAACTTGTTTGGAAATTATTATTAGTAACACAAATGCTTGGGAACGACAATTTTTCAGTCAATAAAGTCCATTTAACACTTTATAACCCAAATAGCACTTTTAATCATGAGTATATTTTTAATGGGCTGGGTGATTGGGGCTCAAATTCCTATTTATTGGCTGTTTTGACTGATTTTTTGTTGTGCCTCTATCAATGCTCTACTTGTTTTGACTGATTCTATTTTAAGAAATTAATTAATGAGAATTGATTTGAAATTTTTTTTGGAGGTTAAGCACCTTAATTAAAAAAGGAAATATATGTTAGAATATAATAGTCATAATGTAACATAATATTAATTGATTTATTTTTTATTTTTTTTATCTTTGGTAATTAAAAAGATATTTAGATCACCTGAGATTATATAAATAAAAATAGGTTAAAAGCTAATTCTACTCCAAACATTCTTTACAACTTTTTTTTTTCCTCTCTTCTATGTGTCAAAAATGAATAATCAACTCTACTTTTCTCCACCTCAAGCAAAAGATGCAAGGTTAGAAAGAAAAAATATTATCAATCAAAAACTTCATTCAAGGTAAAATAGAGGTATTATCAAATAAATTTTGTGACTTATATGAAAAAGAAAAAATATGTTGCATTGATCTTAGTTTAAAGACATAATAGAAATGTTAGAGTGTGTTTTGCAACTTTGGTATGTCTCATCTTTTAACATATCTGAGTCAACTAACATCATTGAAATGGTGTTAGCGCATGAATTTGTAAGTATATGTACATGTGATATATATCTTAGAGCTTCTTCTGTATGTTGATTTTTATTATTATGCTTCATGCATGTAATTTTCTAAAATCTTAACATGTTGAAAATAGGGTATTGCAATCCATGTAACAATTGGAAAGACATTTGATATACAAATTTAAACCCCTAATATGTGAGAAGAGTGTATATATTATGTCTTATTTTAATTTGATGTAATATAAAATGATGGTTCTTTTCGGACTACAAGACATGAATATCGTCTAAACTTTTAATATAAGACCATTGTTAGCAACTGAGAGAGTGACAAGATTCACAACCCAACATTATCTAACCTTTTTAAAATATTTTATTCATATTTCATTTGTAATTTTTTCCCTCTCCTCTCTATAATTTCATTTATTATAAAATAAATTTGTTTATAAAAAAAAAAAATTAATAGTGTATCATTAAAAAATTTAATGAATCAAGCAACGAAAATGATAAATCACAAATCATTATAGTAAATTTTAATCAATTAATAAGATTTGAATACTTTTTGGTAAGAATGAAAATAGTTGAGCAATAAATCATTCAAAAATATTTATAAAAGGAAAAAATCAAGGAAATGAAAATTACCTAAATTAATTAAGGTTATTTAAGTATATTATAACTAATAAATTTCTATCATTAAAAGGTATATATATTATAGAGTAAAATCAGATATAAATGATTTTTTTTTATAAGATTGCATTTATTTAAATTGGTTAAGAATGAATATTCATTGTATATATTAAACTTTTCAGTTAGGGTTAATTAAAAAAAATGTTATTAATCACTCCTAGAACAACCCTGCAATTAACCTTTTATTTTAGAAAATAATTTGATTTAGTATGAAACATGATTTGATGTATTTTAATGTGAGTTAATACGATTTAATTTGATTTAATATGATTGATTCTCATTAATATCAATAATTATATTAATTGATTCAATAATTGTATGAATAAAATTTACCCTATATATAAGTTACCTTATTAATTGTATTTAGATGATTCAATATTATTGTGATTTGTGAGTAAATGATTGAATACGTAATTGATTCAATATAATATTATATTGTTCTTGATATGTGTTTAATAATTGAAAATGTTGATTTAGTATTATTTGAAAATTATTGATCATATCATATGGAGAGAATAATTTTTTAAGTATTATAAGATGTAATTGATTGGATGAATGTATGTGTATTAAATGTAAATTGAAAAATAAAACATAATTGATTATGCTCATTTTGTGGAATTCTACAACGAAGCTGAATTTAATTTTACAAATTAAGGATCATAATGAAAATTTTTTTATTGGAGTGATTTATAAGACGTTAATTTTATTTTATAAAGACTATTTTTGTCTTCACTATATATTATAAGTTGGTCAGACCATTTTGTATTGTTTGTCATAGATATATTATTTCTCTTAATTTTAAAGGTTCAATCATGTTGATTTTCATTTCTAGATAGGTTGGAATAGGCCAAACAATGATGATGATGACGGATAATTTTTTACATTTCCCACGATGAACTAACTTTAAAAATAATATGATGAAACAAGTCCAACTGAGTATATTCTTCTAATTCAATTTTATATGGTTATGGGTATATAAGGATAAAAAATTGAATAATTTGATTTATCTTTCATCATTCCTTTCATTTCTATTTAGTGCTATTTGATTTTTATTTTAAATTAAATATATATGATTTAAAATTTTTTAAATAAATAAATAATTATTTGTAAATTTTATCAATCAATGAAAATCATAATTTAAATCTACTTTCAGTTGATAATTTATATTAACAATATTTTAATTAAATGTCTAACTAATAGAGTAATCAATCAGAATGCACATTAATGCAACTTTACTAATATATATATATATATATAATATATATATATATATATATATATATAATTTATGTGATTGGATCATTTTAAAATTTCAATTTGAAAATGAAGTCTAACAATGATATCATTTGTCTCCCATAAATATATTTCAACCAAATAATATCAAAATAATGTATCAATAAAATTTATTACATCCATTTATAACAATTTCCCTATTAATTAATAATTTTTTAGATCTAAATTTTTAGTTATTAAAAATATATGATATGATTATAATAAAATAAAAATAAAAAATATATAAAAGAAATAAATGTATAACAAATATTTAATCATTCAAATCTTTGATTTATAAGTAGCTTTTATGAGTTTAGATTTTTTTCTATTTTAATCAATTGTAATTTTGTGATTTTTTTTAAAGTAATGAATATTAATTATAAATTTTGAAATTTATCTACAACATTAATGATAATAAATCAGAATTATACCTTAACATAATTTAAAAATTATAAGTGAAGTATTTAATTGTTACAGGTGAAATTCAATTTGATTGAAATTATATTTAATTGAAATAAATGTATAACAAACATTTTATTTCAATAGAATTATTTGTATATTTTAATACAAAATTATTTTTCATTAATAATTAATTATTATATAATATATTTATCTTAATTTAATATTTAATAGCTTGATTTCTATATTTTATTATTTCAAAAAATAATTCCCGTGCATTGCACGGGTAAAAAAATATTAGTATATATATATATATATATATATATATTCCTTCTTCTGAAATTGGATATAGAAGGTGAGATCAAAATGATATAGATTGGAGAGTTCTTACCTAGGTGTAAATTTATTAGAGGAATAATATGTGTATAGTAATATTATGGTTTTATAGATACATTAGCATTGAAGCTTGAACAAGTTATTATAAAGAATAAATCTATGATTTCTTAGTCATAAAGGCTTTTTTGGTTAAAAACAGTTTAGATTAGAGGAACATATGCAGGATAAAAGCAAACCATTAATCTTAATAAAAAATTATGGTATAATTTATAAATTGTAAATCAAATAGGATAATTCCCAAAATTTGAACCTAAATTACAGACAATTTGATACTATTTATCAATCATCTCTTCTAAAAGCTTAACCTAATCAGTCGAGACAAATGATTAATTTTATACTCTGCACACAAATGCTAAACACATAATTAATTTTATGTGACAAAATCAAAATCACGAAATGGACTCATGTATAGTCAAGTAGTAAAACAATACAAAACAAAAGACATTAGCTAGAGGTATTATTGCATATATTTAACATTATTATAAGTTAACCTGAGTAATTATGGTAGGCATTATCTATAATCTTTTTTCTGCCACTTGACTTACAATAATGCTTGTAGTACAACAAAAATACATCAAACTAGTATCCAGCGTGTACTATACATAAGATGTAATATGTGCTATATGTATAGCACACGTACATATAACACACATTACGTCTTATGTATAGCACACTTTGGATATTAGTTGAATGTATTTTTGTTGTACGACAATCATTATTGCTTGACATATACAATAATATAATATTTTAAGATCAGTTCAGTTGTAAAGTTCCAATTAATCTATATTATACTATATATTGTTAATTTTAGAGGATAAGATAGGGATCATGCAACTTAAGTAATTGTTTCATTTTCACCAAAATAATTAATTAAATAAATTTCACTCACCACACGTGAAGAAAATTTTATTCTAATTAATTTTAGCATCATGTCTTACATCAGGTTATAATAAGTTGAAAATGGAGATAGGTTCTGACCTTGTTGGCCTTTTCATGAGATACACTAGTTGTATATAAGGATGTCAAAATGGCGGGTCGTTCAGCTTAGCCCACTCAAATTGGCGGATTGGACTCAAATCTTACAGTAATGCTATATGGACTCTTCAAATGAGTGTTCCGTGTGGACATTTAAAAAAATTTGGCATCAAAGATCATTATTTTGACATTACGATATCATTATTTGACATCAAAATATGAATGTCCACATGAGACACTCATGGAGAGTCAATATATCATTTTCCCAAATTTTAGGATCACCAATTTAAAAAATTCCACTTAGCCCGTCCCACTATACCCGCGGGCTGTGCGGGACGGGGCAGGCTAGCTCGCCTAGCCCACCAAACCTTTTTTTTTTTCCAAAATCCTAAATTAAACTACCCATAAACTCAACTAGCTAACAATTGTATCGAGTATTCTAATTAGTAGTAACTTTTCAGGCGCTAATTGGCTACTGCCTTTACCTAGAAGGCAAACATTAAACTTTCTAGGATAAATTTTTTTATCATCTACGTTTTTTTCTCCTCCTTTAATTAATGATGAAATAAAATGATAAGAAGAGCACTATTCTTTGTAGTGAAATTATACAAGGAGTGATAGTTTAATCTTAACGACGTTTTTAATTTTGATTAGGGATGGCAACGGGACATGGCGGGGGCAGGGAGTATAGTCCCCATCCCCAGCTCTATGAAAAAAATTTATATACCCATTCCCGTTTCCCGCCTCGGGGGAAATTTCTCCCCGATCCCCGCTCCTCACGGGAATTGGGGATCCCATGGGGCCCCAAATGGTGAATAAAAAATTAAAAAAAAAAACTTATTTTTACCTAAAATAAAAAAAAATCTAATTTTGAAAAAACTAATACAATAATCATCAATCTTAAAGATATTGTTACATAAGTTCTAAAGATCATAAAAAAAAGTAAAATAAGTCTTAGACAACAAAATATGTCTTTGACAGTGGCTTGGTATTAAGATATGTGTGTGTTATGATTTGAGAAATATGAATGGAGAGAACAAGGGAGGGGCGCCGAGGAAAAAGTTTGATTAAGACATTAAGTTATTTTAAGATTTCTCAATTCTGCAAAAATGAAATTATATACGTACATATGAAATTATAAAACCCTCGGGGCGGGGAGCGTGCGTAGTCCCCGTCCCCGAACTACCCCTCGGGTAGATTTTTCTCCCCATCCCCATTCCCATGGGAAAAAAATCCCGAACTTCGGGGTTCCCCGCCTCCCCATCCCCATTGTCATCCCCGTTCCCCTTAATTGAGCACGATTATCCACTTTTGACACAAAGTTGAACTTTCAAAACCACACATCTCCCCTGAACCAAAACCCCACAAAATACAAAGTAGTAAATGAGGACATTCCAATCAATCAAAACTCAAATCATTGTAAAATCAAACTCAAATGAATGTTAAATCAAACACAATGTCACCCACAAATCAAAATGTGCCCAAAATCTCCTGCATATAGAAAATCTATTCGAATCTCTACCAACTTGGCTCTGATACCACTTCTTGGGAAACGAGTGAGCCTACAAAAGTAAAAATTAACATCCCAGTAAAAAAAATATGTGGAAGCCTAAGAATAAAAGGACATAAGAAAATTTATGTGGTTCGACAAAATAACATACATCCACACACAAATGTGACAATCAAATATTTCACAATAGAAATATAACAAAGATATAAAATTGATCACAATTCACTCAAATATCAAGTCCCAAATACAACCAAATATTTAACAAATGGTTTACAAACAAAATCCTCACATTATTACAAAAGAGGAACAATTCAAAAAAGTGCTCACAAATAATTTAATAAAATTCTATGATGTTTGGTCTACACTTCTCATTCATCCATTGGTGTGTATGAGACACACTCCCTACAATCTCTCTTCAAATCTCCTTATATAGAGATTCAAAAAGCATGTTTTCCAACCTCTCTAAAGCATATTTTATATTTTTTCTTCAATAATTTATTCCTTGTCTTGGAGCATGCAAGCATTACTGAAATAATTAATTTTTCCATTGCTGGACAGAGCAAACATTTATGACAGAGCTTGGAGACATACTATCTACATATAAAATCCTCATTTTGTAAATGTGGTTCTTATATGGGTCACCATCCGTCTCTTTCCATACCATAGTCTCATCAATGGATGGGCATTCGATGGACACATAATTTTATTTTCATATGTGCTCAACACGATCTGTTAGGATCCCATCTATTCACGCGTTGTGTGAACTCAGCCTACAAAAATATGAATTAAATTATAATCGTACAAGATAAATAATAAAATATAAGGTGCTTACACTTTGTAACAAAGAAGAAGCATGAGGGAATACATTCACAATTTTTTCCAACTTAGAATATTGACAACATGCTTAAGTGAGAGTAAAAATTCATAATTTTGTCACTACTTACCAAAAATGTGAAATTGTATAATCAATATGATGATCCAGAATTCAATAAGACAATATTCACTCAGCACTCTGTATTTTAACATCCTCAACAAATATTGTGCAAAATAATGTCATAAGAATAAATGTCATTGGCCACTGTTGATCAAGATAATCCATTTAGTCCCTACATTAGCAAGAATGTTTGCAAATGGTTTTAAATTACAGTTACTGTCATGATATAGTTGTGTTGCAATAAGTGCAATCATAAAAAAAATAGCACAAAAATGTCGTTTATGAGTTTGTGGATGTTATTAAAGCGACAATTATTACGTTTGGTGTGTAGTAGAGACCTCATGTTTCATACTTGGGCAATGACTACATGAAACGTCGTTAACATGACCACAATTACCATTGCGATACAATTGCAGTCGATACCGTAACAACAATATTGCAGCTACAATTACGGTTGTTAACCGCAATTCAAAACCATGATTGATTACGATTGTTTCTTTTTCTTGTCCAAATAAAAGTAATTCCTCTGGTAATTCAAAATAGCCCAAACCAAATGCCAGAATCCAATCTCTAGCCATAAAACAGAAGGTGAATACAAATAACAGAATGTGCTCTGCCACAAAAGAAAATTACTCAACCTGTTCTCTCCAAAGGTACGAATCAACATATCAGGACAAGGTGCAAATTCCATATACAAGTTCCTCTCAATATCTTCCAACTTTATCAAACACTCTTTTAGTGAATAATAATAACCATTTTTCACATCCCTTCTAATCCCAATTAGGCCATAACCAGCACCACTTTCATCCAAAACCCTAATCTCATCCAATTTTTCCTCACAAGATTCCTTCACAGAATGCAAAATCTCATTGGTGGAGCTGTATGCAATGCATATGGAAAGAACAAGACCAGAGTTTTTGGATGTTTCTGCCATTACCCTTTTTGCTGCTACCCTTAGATTCTCATTTAGAAGCTTCAAATCACCAACAAAATGAACCCTCATACCAAACTTGTTCACAATGTTGGTTTCATCATCATCATCATAATTGACTATTAACCCTTTAATCTTCTCTTGCATTAGGTCCATTAAGAAACTTGTTTCCTCAGGGTACCTCTTGAAATTGTCAATGCTAAAAGCATAGATTGTGACATATTTCACATCCAATTCATAGCAGTATTTTAGCATTGAGATTAGTGCTATGAAACCACTTTTGTGACCTAAACCTTTTACTATTTTATTCCTTCTGGCATATCTTCTGTTTCCATCCATGATGAATGCAACATGTTTTGGGATTGGACCAATTGATAGAACATGATAAACACATCTTCTCATTAAATTAAGCAATTTCTCAAACACCCAATTTTCTCGACAGTTATCATCATCATTATCATTATTTTTCATTCCTATATCTGAAATCTTGTAGTGCTTTGGAGTAAGCATGGGAAAACTCATCTTTTTGTGGGAGTTAAATTCAAATATGAATTTACTAATTTTTTTTTTGTTTTTTATTATTTTGTTTTATTTTTTTATTAAAAATTGTGTAAGGAAAGAAGAGTAAAATGAAAGTACTAATCAATGAAATAGAAAAGCACAAAAATTACTGTTTCTTTTTCTTTCCCCAATAAATTTGGAAAGCTCATGTATTTTTAAAGCATTCTCATAATGATTCCAAAAATATACATAAATGTGTGCCTCTCATAATATCTACATCTCAAATGAAGCTCCGAGGAACAATTTTGGTAGTCTAGGAATCATGAACTCGCCTATACTAATGCGCATTAACGTGTCCGACATGTGTGGGACATTGACAGGGGCGAAGTCACGTTTGCAGAACTTTTTAAAATTTATCAATTTAGTATTTTTTAATAAATTTTTAATTTTTTTTAATTGTTTTAATTTAGTGTTTTTTAAACATTTTATTTAATAATATTTATCAATTTTATATTTGATTAGTTATTTATATACTATAATAGATAATATGAAGTGTACAATTTTCTTTAATTTTCATAGTAAAATTTATAACGAATAATTACTTTAGTCCTAATATTTTTAATCTAATATCAATTTGGTATTAATATTTTTAATTTTGACATTAATTTAATTATTTTATAAAGATAAGAATCTAATAAAATAATTATATCAATATTAAAATAAAAATATTAAAACTCAAGTAATTTTTGGCCCCTCATGAACAAATTTTTTAGCTTCGCCCCTGGACATCGACACGTGGAGGACATGTGTCTGATACGCGTCCGTATGTGTCAAAAAAATATTTGTTTATGCTAGACATGCGTTAGACATGCGCTAGACATTGTCTAACACATACCGGACACGTCGTGACACATCATAGACACATGTTGGATACATCATGGACATGAAACATTTTTTTCTTTTTTGATTTTTTTCATTTTTATGAAGAAATATAAGATTAAATCCAACCTAAATTTACTAGGCTAGAAAAAGTCAAATTAAATATGTATTCTTAACCCAAAATAAGAGAAATTTTATTAAAAAATATTAATTATATATACATATATATGTTGTATCTATGTCTTGTAATTTTTTAGTTTTGCACAGAGACGAACACAGTGGGCAAGCATAGATCATGGCACCCAGAAAATTTGAAAAAAAAATTATAGTGAGAAGCTGAGAGCCATAGGTTAATAAAAGACTAAATACTCAAAATGTTCCTCCAGAAATACATCGCGGGACAAATTAGTCCCTCAAAATTTGAAAGTCCAATATTGGTCCTTCACATTTGAAAAAAGGGGACAAATTCGTCATTTCTTACATGTTCGTACAATAGTTTTTTTTGTTGTACAGACATGTACGGAAGGACGAATTTGTCCTCATTTTTTAAATGTGAAGGGTCAAATTGGATTTTCCAATTCTGAGGGATCAATTTGTCCTGCGATTATATTTCTGGAGGACTAAAATGGGTATTTAGTGGTAAGCGGCTTGTGGATGGCACAAGTGGTAAGCGGCTTGTTGTCCCTTAAGCAAGGTCTCAGGTTTGAGCCTTGTGGATAGAAAAAATCCTCGTTGGGAGCCTTACCTGCCATTCCCAGGTACGCGACCTGGGGCAAAGCTCCGGACACCGTGGGTAACAAAAAAAAAGACTAAATACTTATTTTTAGTCCTCCAGAAATATCATCGCGGGACAAATTGGTCCCTTAGAATTCGAAAGTCTAATTTGATCCTTCACATTTAAAAAATGAGGACAAATTCGTCCTTCCGTACATGTCTGTACAACAAAGAAACCATTGTACGAACATGTACGGAAGGACGAATTTGTCCCTTTTTTGAAATGTAAAGAACCAATATTGGGCTTTCAGATTCTGAGATACTAATTTGTCCCGCGATGTATTTTCTGGAGGACCATTTTGAGTATTTAGTCTAATAAAAATAGAACTACCAACAAGGATTGACACAAATGATAAGTGTCTTGTTGTCTCTTAAGCAAGGTCTCGGGTTCGAGCCTTGTTGATGGAAAAAATCCTTGTTGGGAGCCTCATCTTCCATAATCTCATGTACGCGACTCAGGGCGACGGATTAGTCGGGACGAAACTCCGGATACTCGGAAAAAAAAAAAAAACTGACTAGTGAGGATGAAAGCTCTTGTTTCAAATAAAAATTAAAAAAAAAAAACATAATTTCATTTATCCAAACTCCTGAGTGTACCCTGATCAAAAAGTAAAATCTAGACCCCCTTATGCTTATATTGTTCCTTTCCATTGTAACAAGCGCACATGCATGTTAATCTCTTATCTAGAACTATTCCATTTTATTTTGATGCATTTTGAACTAATAACTTTTTTTTTTTTACAAAAACTTAGGTGAATTTGAGACCGATTAACTCATTAAGCTTCAGTAAGTCTACTGAATTAATAATAAGCATTTACAGCGATACATAAAGATTGTCTATCAAATAGACCCTTATGAAATATTATCTCCGGTCCCTTTTAAATGGTTACTTTTGAGTTATCTATATATATTAATTAAGATAAAATGAATTTTACATGTATATTACAAAATTAGTTGCTATTAGTCATTATATATAATAATTCAACTTTTAAAATATTAGATTAATATATAATATTAAAAGTTGGATTATTAATAATTTTTAAAAGTTGGATTATTACATGTGATGATTGATAGTGGTTGATTTTGTGATGTACAAAAGATATTTCTATTAAGATAATCATTAAATTATATTAAAAATCTAAATATTAGAGTTAAATTTAAGATGATCATTAAATTCTACTAAAAATCTAAATATTAGAGTTAAATTTAAGATGATCATTAAATCCATTTTTCACTTTTTATAATTATTAAGAAAATGATTAAACAATCTTAGAAGTAGGTAATATTTAGTATAATTTATATTATTATCTTTATTAATATTATTTTTCATATTTAATTTATATCTTAATTTTCTCTTACTTATAGAGGTATCAATGAAAAAAATAATTAATATTGTCTAAATTTTTTAAATAGACAAATATTAGTAGAAAATTAAAAATATAAAATATACACTTATTAAAAAATAGATGAAGTATTAATTTAATGAGTATTGCTAGAGGCACACAAAAAAATCAGCCAAAACAACCAACTATAGGAATTTGGGCCACAATCACTCAGCCCATTAAAATTATACTCATGATTAAAATGTTATATGAGCCGTAAAATATTAAATGACTTTGTTGGCTGTTACTCGAGAATTTATGTAATTTAATTTACTTGCATGACTCATTTTTTCAATCCAAGACAAGATTACTTCTTTCTTTACACTGCCAATGCAATCATTAGCCAAAACTATTTATCCCTTGCCTCAAAGCTTCAATGCGCACACACCCACAAACACATACATGAACACATCATATTCCTCCTCATCCACAGCTTCTTCTTTTTCCTTATGGCATTCTTTTTCCTCATTGTTCTTCTCAGCATATTTGCCACTGTTTTCTCACTCATAAGCTACTTAACTTTCTTGACCAAATGCTGCTCAAACTTTCACCAATTCAACCCTCTACGATGGATCTCATCAATCATAAGAAGATCATCATCACAACACAATGAAGATCCCTTCATATCACTATCATTATTCTCTCCAACCGCCGCCGCGTGGCACCGCGGCAGCGGCCTCTGCGAATCCGCCATTAGAGAAATCCCTGCATTTCAATTCACAATAGCAGGGGAAACAATTGTGGATCAGAGTGTTTATTGCTGCATGGTTTGTTTAACAGAGTTTCAGGAACACGACATGCTGAAGATTCTTCCAAATTGTAGCAATGTTTTTCACTTGGATTGCATTGATATTTGGCTACAAAACAATTCAAATTGCCCTCTATGTAGATCTAGCATTTCAGGGGACACCCATTTTCCATTTGATCAAATCATAGCCCCAAGTTCTTCTCCACAGGATTCTCAGATACTTTCTAACATGGATAGTGATGAAGATTTTGTAGTCATTGAACTAGGTGGTGGTGGTGGAGATCAAGAAGAAGAAGAAAGGAATGACACAAGAGAAAGAAGCATTATCTCAGAGAATATTGGGAACTTGAAAGCAAGGAAGTTTGTTCAGAAATATTCCATGATGGGAGATGAGTGTATTGATGTAAGAGAGAAAGATGAAGAGTTCTCTGTTCAGACAATTAGAAGATCTTTTTCAATGGATTCTGCAAATGATAGACAAGTTTATTTGGATGTTCAAGCCATAAGACTACAACAACAACAAAAGAGGAATATTCAGAATGAGGGTAGTGTAAGTGAGGATTGTAATGGAAAAGGAAGAAGATCATTTTTCCCATTTTGTTATGGGAAAGGATCCAAAAATGCAGTGCTTCCTTTGGAGAACTATGTTTAAATGTAACATGATGTTCTCTTCCTTGGGGGAGGATTGCTATTTTGACATATAATAGTGTCATCCACTCATTTTTTACTTATTTAAAAGTTGTAACTTTTATAAAAATGTTGGCAAGTTGTCAACATATTCATAAAAGTTGTCAACTTTTTAAATGGGTGGAAAATGAGTGGATGTATATTATTGTATGTACAAGTAGCATTTCTTTTTTTTTCTATCTTTTTCTTTTTTCTCTTTTGTTTTTTGTTTTTTTATTTTTCAAAATTTCCAGTTATCACAATGAAGTAAGATCTTTTAATCTGAGTGATGACTTAATTGCATGTTTGGTTGCACATTTGGGAGGGTGAAAATCGATTCTAAGGACAAGGGTGTGGAATAGATTCTAGCAATTTAAAATTATTTTTGAGTATTAAGATTTCAAAATCCATTGGGAAGAATTGAAAATTTTTTAAGGTAATTTTTATATATTAGTTGATAGTATAAAATAATTTTTTACCGTCAATTATATAGAAATTAATCTTTTTTTTATGTCAGAATTAATTATACAAGTACAAAATCAAATATGCTAATAAAATAAAGTAATTTATATCTAGTAGTTGCTTTGAAAATAATTCTGATATAAAGTAAAAAAATTTACTTCTGTTAAAATTAATTACTAGACAAATTGATTTTGATATCAGAAACTAAACACCATAAAAAAAAACAACAGTACAATGCTATTTTAATATCCAAAATTTCTAAATATCCAAACTTATTATTCACAAAACATATATGTCCATTTATTTTATCATTTATTTTTTCTTTTAACTCACTCTTTGTTCATCATTTCCTTCATATTTTTGGATGTCTACGTCCAACTTAAATATTAAAATATCACTTCCCTAAAAGAAATTATAGAAACCAATTTTGGGTGCTTAAAATTTGAGTCCAATCACCTACACAGAAATCCAAACACGTTTTTTGACAGTAGAATCACTTTTGCAGTAATAGTTAGTCAAATAGTGACAGTGAGTCACACAATGGGATAAGGATTAATATTGTGAGGGATTAATATAAAGGAATTGTCTAATCTCTACCATTCCTCAAATCACAAGAAGGGTTAATATTATCTCAAGTTTTTGTGTGCTTATACTCATATTATATGAATGCAAATGATTGTGAATGATTGTTTGCTGGCTATTATCCCATACTCATGATTTTTATTGGATACTAGTACTTAACTAATTGTCACATATCTTCCCCTCATGCTTTGGTGCTCATGATCTCACTTCATTTCTTTGATTGTATTTGGCCCAAAATGTGAAAGAAGAATGAATGCTCTTCTAATATTAAAAAATCAATAATGTTTGTCGTACAATAGAAATACGTCCAACGAGCATTTAATATGTGTTATACATAAGACATAATGTGTGCTATATATATAGCACACGTATGTATAACATACATTACGTCTTATATATAACACACGTTGGATACTTGTTGGACGTATTTCTGTCGTACGACAAACATTATTGATTAAAAATTAATGTGGTGATTATTTTAATATCTAAGAGTTGTGATTATTAAGTGTGATGGTAAAGTAAGGGTAAGTGAGTATTACTATCTTATTCAAGAATTATAAAAATAGATGTCTTATTTTTCTTTTAAATGTTAACTTTTTTTTCATAACAGTATAGAGCAAAAAAATATATTAAAAACGAGTGTTAATGTGATATCGGTAAGTTAGAGGTAAATCTTTTTCGTCCCATTTTTTTTTTTTTCATGTAATCTGTTATTGTAAAAGAGAAGACTAATATAAATTATTTTAATTAACTCTCTATTCAAATAGTGACATATATATATATATATATATATGTTTATTTTTCTTGAAATAAGTAATTTAAAAATTAAAAGTATATACTTTAAAAAAAATCATTTTTCATTCTTTGATTAGATTATTAGAAAAATGGATGAAAATAAAGAATTTGATATCATTTTTTTATAGTAAATAAAAGTTGAATTTAAGATCACCATTAAACTCTTATGTGAGGGTTGTAACACATTAAGGTATGTTTTCAGTAACTTTGAAGTTAGAGTCATGGAGTCAGTATCATAGGGGTCAGAGTTATAGTGACTCCAAAATTGACTCCGAACACACCTCATATATTTGTGCCTCCCTACCGGCACACACAGTGACTTCATGCAATACACATTGACTCCAAAATTGGAATGAACAAAAAGTTAACAATTTTATTCACTGAATCACTGTGACCCTCGTACCAAATATTTAACAGAGTCAATTTTTCAATGACTCTCTGAATATGACATAGTCAAAAAAATAAACGAAGCCTAATAAAATTCATATACCCCGACAAAGGAAATTGAGAAGGCATGAGTCATGAGTAGCAATGATATGAATATTGAGCAAGCGCAAAACACATCAATAAATATGGGGATTGATTTTCACACTATGTTGTTGGCATTCCATCTCCATCGACTTTATCCATGTTCCTCTCATCCACGACCATTCCCATGGCTCAACATTATTAGACCTTTCATATTGTCTCCCTACACATCCCATGAATACTAATGTATTTGTTCCTTGAAAATGAAGATCAAGGCTGCCTTTTAATGGGACAAGAGACAATTGTTTTTGTATCTCATTTGGTTGAAAAGATGGAAATAGATACATAAAAATTTTCCATCTCCCAAATGGAAATTTAGCTTTTTTTTTTTTTTATATCTCCATATACTTTGGATAGAGAGACGAAAATGAGACATTTCTACAATAGTATTCCTATATAAATTTTATATTTATATCTATATCCAACAACTTTCAATGGCACTGGAAGTCATAAATATCTTTTTATTTTGCATATATTGCAAATTCCAAACATGATACAAAAACAGTTGGGTGAAAAAGAGGTGGATGGTACTATTGTATGTACCAATAACATTTTTTATCTGAACATAATGATATGAGTTTATAACTTCAAGTTACAGTAATTACCTACATAAACTTGTAATGCAAGGGAATCTCAAAACCAGCAACTAATTACCAACTATGAATACCATAGAAATTCCTTAGAATATGCAAATGGCAATGTGAAATCGAGTTTCTTTTAAGCTTTCCTGGATCGATGTAATGAGATTTCAGGCAGGGAGCTCCTGGAAGCTGCTGCAGGTTTATGAGGTAAGGGCAAAGCCTTCTTAGGTAACTCGTTTACCGAGCCATCACGAGCTTTTCTCTTCAATTGCTCGAGAAGTCGTTTGGCCTCCCTGAGTTCTTCCTCTGCGCTCGCTCCGTGGCTTTCCCATGCGTCGATAACTTGCTGTTGAAACTCGATGGCAATTACATAGCTGCAATTTCAGGATACAATTTGTTAAAAAGATATACAATATTTCTCTTCGGTGCCAGATACTTATCAGTTGCCAAAACCATGACAAATAAATTAAACAGGAATAGATAGTTGCCTAGGAAGCACAGTCACTCCTACACTAAAGGGTGTACCATGTGTTTGACATGTGGGTGACACCGACACTCGCATCCATCTGATCAAAAAAATATAAAAAATATATTTTTTTAACTCAGATACACGTCGGACACACATCAGACACTGCGTGACACGCGCTAGACATGGGGCGACATGCAGTGGACTTGGTTCGACACACCATGGACATACTGTCAACACAACGCCTTTTATATTTCTTTTAAGAATAAAACTTAAGCCCAAAGTCCCAAACTCTATCCAAGTTTACCGGACCAAAAAAAATTCAAATTAAATATGTATTCTTAACCCAAAATAAGTGGAATTTTATTAAAAAATATTAGTTATAGATGCATATATATGTCATGTTCGTGTCCTATAAGTTTTTAGTTTGGTGTGTGTCCGTGTCAATGTCCATGCTTCTTAGATAGTTACAAATTCTTGCTCATTCCATTCACTGAATTTGAGAGTATTGTTACTCCTCTATTAAGAGAAGCTCTGAAGTGGGACCAACTAAAGAACAAATATAAAACACATTTCTCATAATTCCAAATTCCAAAACACTATTATGTTCCAAAATAAACATCATATCATTTTCATCACTCTCAGTCCAAATACATGTAAAGGACAAACTGAAGAATGAGAAAAATGTATGCCAACAATGTGCCCGATAAGATCATTCATCAAGTAAGGATCCCACAGGCGAGTTTGCTGGGATGCAACTTCCACAACTGTAGTTTGAGGAAGTCGCATTGCTATTGCAAACGAAGAAATTGCCTCAAAATATTCGTGCCAAACACGGTTTTGAGACAGTGTGTGTTTGCTTGTATGAAAGATCAGACAACAATTTGTAAGGGGGAAAAATAAGAGAAGGATAGTAGTGATAAAAAGGACTGAAAGATGGATCAAGGAGAACACAATTCAGACAAGTTATAACAAGTAATTAGATATTGCAAGTTTGTGAATTGACTGAACCATAACAGAAGCTAAACCTGCTTTTCAGAATCTCTCTCCGTATTGGGTCCATCACAACAACAGAAACAAAAGGAGATTGAAAAACCATTTCCAACAAAAACCAACCGCTCAAAAGTGTGAGAAACTTAAAAAAATATGAATTAAGTTCGGCAGAAAGTTCAGAATAGATAAAAGAAGCAAAACTTTGGCTGCCTATCAACATTTCTATGTGTGAATATGGGTATGGGGTCAGGGCATAATTTCTTACAATCAAGATCTACCCTCAAGGATTTCAACCTTCAACTCCACTAAATTTCATCTAATATTTGAAGAATAGTTATCTGTACTGTGCAGCCAAATATTTAGGAGAGGACAGTGGTTTACAAAATGACTAATCACTGTGCAATCTTTCTCTGTGGTTTACAAATAAGAAAATACATGAGGGCGTATTAATCAATGTACATTCTTTCTTTGTGATAATCTGTGGAAGTTAAAAGCATGACAATTCTGCCATCTAGGAATTTCACCGAAATTGTTTCAACGGAATTTGGATTGCACGTTATTGTACACAGGTTCAAAAGTTAAGCATTTAGATAACTTGAGGTACTTAGATCATTGACATCATATGTTATATATTACTCGCCAAAAAAAAGTTATTTTCAGAACCAAACAAATCTAGACAATAAGTATCAAGATTTTGCGTCAAACCAAGAAAATCATCCTTACCTTCCCATCTCACCATAAGCCTTTGAAAGGTTCTGACATGATTCAATTGTATCTACATGATGTGGACCAAGGGCTACTTCCATGATATCCTTTGCTACCGCAAACATCTGCGCTGCTGACTGAGGCCTATCCAACTCTAAATACGCTGCTCCCAAATTGTTGTAGATGTAACCAACTCCAAAATGCTTGGAACCAAAGCTATCTTTCAATCTTTCAGCAGCACTTTCCAAATAAGGAATAGCCTGCTGAACCTTACCAGTCAGCAACAACAACCACCCTATTCTTGCAGAGACACTTCCCTCTGAGTGTTGCTCTTGTGGAAGCTTCTCGAGCAAAGCTAGTGCCCTCTTCAGCAAGGAGATCGCGGTTTCAAACTCATTCATGGTTTCATACTGCATCGATATCTCTGAGTACGCCTCAGCAACTTCCACTGGAGATATACTTTCTCTCTTGTCAAGAATCCCAAGACAAATCTCCAAACACCTCTTGCAGTCCGCAAACTTCTCCTGATTGCATAAAGCCTTTGCCATCGACAACAGCACAAGCGCTCGAGTCTCACTGTCCTTATCTGTCTGCTGCACAACATTTGTCAAAGTACCAACAGCCTCATCATATCTCCCTAACGCAATCATCATATTCGCAGACTCAATCTCGGCACGCAACAAATCGTCATTAAGATTCCAATTCTTCAAAATCCTCTGTGCCAACGCATTCTGCTCCAGCGCATTCTCATGCTCATCCAGCCCACTATACACAATCCCAAGAAGCTTCCTATCGTGTGCAACCTCCACCGAATTCCTCCCCAACTGCTTCTCATGTATCTCCAGCGCCTTCAAGCAATATGGCAGCGCCTCCTTGAAGTTCAAAACCGCGACATAAGCCTCAGCCATTTCGCGGTTCGCCTTCCCCAATTCCACTGAATCCTCCTCAAAAGTCTCCTCCTTTATCTCCAAACACTTCTTAAGATTCTCAAGTGCCTCCTCCCTCCTCCCCATGGCATTCTTAACATTCGCCAGTTCAAGCTGCACCGCATGGAACACAGGCCTCAAATCATCAACACTAGCAACACCCTCACCTTGCAACCTACCCAACACCCTATTAGCCCTGTTAAGGTACCCTAAACTATCACCAAACCTTTTCAAACCAAAATTAACAGACCCCAATAATTGCAATGCCATTGCAACAGGCAAAGAAGGGTTTTTATCACTGTCCAAAGCCTTCAATGCTTTAAGAGCAAAAGAAAGTGCTTTTTCAGGGTCCTCACCTTGTTGGTCAAGTTTTAGGCCAATCTTCAGAGAAGCCAAACCAAGCTCTCTCTCATCGAAAAGAGTTTCCATTTCGTTGAACAGCTTCACCATCTCCGAGGTTGTCTCTGCTGACTCAAAAGCATCTTCAAGGTCCGATTTTTCCTTCAGTTTGCGCTGTCTCGAAGGGACATGAGAGGATTTTTCGAAGAGGGTGCTTATGTTTCGAATTGGGGTGGCGAGAAAATCGGTTTTCTCGGCAAAAAATTGGTGGGTTTTTGAGAAGGGGTGGTTTTTGTTAAAGGTTGCTTTGTTATTGGAAGTGTGTGGGTTGGAAATGAGAGAATAAGCAGAAGTGAATGAGGAAATTGATCTGGTTCGACGAGTAAGGTGAGAGAACAACGCTATTGATTTCGAGAGCTTTCTCATGGTTTTTTCGTTTGTGATGTGAAGACTTGAGTTTTTTTTTTGGTCTGGTTTTGTGTGTTGATGGCGTTAAACCTTTGCAAAACCCTGCACCATTAAAGGAACGATCACCGAGGAGGGTAGGGAAATGTTAAAAGCAGTGACAGGATGTTCGGAACTTACTTATATAATCTCAAAAACTAGAAACCTCCGCATAAAAAATTCAATAAATATTCTTAATTTTATAAAATAATATATTAAAATGATTAAATTACTCTAAAGCATTAATGAGAAAGAAAGATGATTAGTGGTCTCTTGGAGTAATATTCAAGAAAGAAAGAGAAATGATAATAGGAATATAATAGGTATGAAAAAATTTAATTAGCATTGGAAGTTGAAAACGACAATCATTGTGGAATTTTTTTTTCTCCCTAAAACGACTAATATTTTGGAATGGAGGGAGTATTATTTTTTTTAGAAAAAACCCCCAAATTAGTCCCTCCAGAATTTACAATTAGATATTAGAGTATTGCTAGAGGTACAATAAAAAAATCCGTCAAAACAGTCAACAAATAGGAATTTGGGCCACAACCACCAAGCTCATTAGAAATATACTCATGATTAAAAATTATATTTGGGTCATAAAGTGCTAAATGAACTTTATTGGTTGTTTTGGCTGGTTTTTTTGTTGTGCCTCAAACATTTGTGTAGATATTATAGTCCCTCCAGAATGAGAAAGTTAAGTGAATTGATGATTTGGAACATCAAAACAGCTTCGTTTAGTTCATGATGATGGTGATGTGTTATTAATTGGTTACTGCCAGATCATCATCCCGGTTTGATAAGATTAACAGAGAGATTAATAAGTTCGACGTCTAATATGTGCATGGACTAATTTTTACTCTCTCATGGAGGGACTGAAATGTCCGATTGTCGTTCCTGGAGGAACTAATTTGAGCGGGGTTTTTTTGTCTATTTTTTTAATCAAACCGTTTAGTCAGAACTTTTTAGCAACAACCCAGCAGCTGAAAAGACACCGAAATCCAACATAGGCCCAAATAACACTTCACCTTCCATCAAACAAGGCCCAGTAAGCTCACCAACGCATCACAAACTCGCGGGAAGTAACGGATCATTTTGGCGGGAACCAACGCGTCACCTCGTTCCCGCGCTAAACAGTACCCTACTATATAAACCCTCCACCCCTAATTTTCATTATCACTCCTAATTTTAATTTTTCATTTATTCTTCACAAATATTCTCAGATCCATCGTGCAGATCGAAGCGATAAAAAATAAAAGCAAGCACGATGAGATCTTCCTCAGAAGCTTCTTCAACTCCATCGTTCAGATCGAAGAAACCCAATCTTCGCAGCTCCAAGAAAACCCAATCTACAGACCAAAGTCCACTCAGCTCCAAGACCCCTGAGCTCACGCGCCACTCCACGCGCCGCACGCGCAACCGCGGCGTGGCGCTCTCCATATCGGATGTGCGGAAAGCTGCTGAAAGCCTTCAGAATCGCGACAAGCTTGAAACGACGCCGCTTAGTGGAACTGCAAGACGCCAGCTTTTGCCTTCTTTACCAAAGAAGACCAGTTCCGATGAAAAGATTCCTGAAAAGTATATCTATTTTTTAATTATTTTTATTTTTATAATTTAGATGTTTGGGTTATTGGTAAAAAAAATTATTTTGTTTTTTTGTTGTTGATTTTTGTTTTTTTTTTTTTTGTGTGTGTGCAGATATGAGATTTTTGGTGAGTTTTTTCACAGCTTGGTTTGTTCGATTAAGTTGTTACGGATGAAAGGATCCAGGAGTTCTTTCTCGAACATCAAAGAGCAGATTAAATGCTTAACTGATAGGTATGAGTTTGTGTATAATTGAATTGGTGATTGATATTTTGCTCTGATAATAGTTTGTTTGAGTAAAACCCTATGTTTTTAGGTTATAGATAATTATTGAATTAATCTTTTGATGCTTTTGATATTTGTAGGGTTAAATTAGGGTTTTGCTTATATGTTTACTTTTCTTAATTAGTTGGATCAAGCCCTGTGATCAATGAATGCACTGTGAGTCTCAATTTTGTTTTTCCTGATTCTGATTTGTGGTTTGTTCAGGAGGTTTACACATGGTAATTTGGCTCAATTGAAATTTCTTTTTCCTGAGGCAATTGAGATTAAGAAGATACTAGTGCTTGATGAACGAACAAGTTGTATGATGCCGGACCTGCATGTTACTATAAATCATGATGTCGTGGAGGCTGATCATGGGGGCAAGTTGTTGAGGAAATTGTTTCAGTCGAGGCTTATTGAATTTTGTAAATCTCATCCTGAGGTATGCAGGAATTCCAATTAGCACATTCGCTTGATGATATTTGTTGTGAAAATTTTGCTGATGACTCTTTTCCCTGATTGAGATTTTAAGTTTTAGCCTATGTGACTTTTTTGGCCTAAACTTTAAGAATTATACAGTGGAATCTAAACGAGTCCTGGTGAAGTTTGCGATATCTTTGCAAATGTAATTTAAATGAGTGTTTGTACTGCAATTGAAATACTTCTTTTTCAAATTATATATACTATTTGGTCTAAAAGATGCTTCTACATGTAGGATACTGAAATTCCAGAAGAAATTCTGCCTGAGCCATTCAATCACCCAAAGCAAGAACAATCTTCTGCCATATTGGGAAGACCGGCCTCAACAATTGCTACGGAGACATTATCTTGTCCTGATGCAGTTCTCCCTTCAGATAATACAGAATTTAGTAACAGAGAAGGCGACTCTTCGTTTCCTGTGAGGACCTCAATTGAACCACTTAACCAGCAACCAGCAGTAGCTTCTCATATGTCGAAATCATTCAGAAGGCGGTTTTCTCTGAAACCTAAGGAAAATGTAGCAGATATTGCACAGAAAAAATTGCCATTAGATTCATTACAACCTCTAGTTTCAGAGAAAGAACCCATCTCTGTATCTACTGAAGTATGCCCAACAGTTTGTGCTTCATCTGCTGCTCCATCTGCTACTCCAAGCAAAAGCATTGATAGTTCAGAAAACAAAGAAGTGTCTCTCAAAAGCATCAGTGCAATGTCAACTCCTGCTAAAATTGTTTCAACTCCTGCCAAACTTGTTTCAACTCCAGTCAGACTGATGAGCGCCACACCTGCATTGCCTTTGCCTAAGAGATCACTCATGAGGTCAGATGATAGCCCTTTCAGCTCACCTAACAAGTTGGCTAGGCGCCCACCTCGATCCAGGTCGTTGAAATTTGACACTCCAGTTAAAAACAAGGAGACAGAAAATGAATATGAAGATAGTGGCTTATCGCTTGATGACAATATTGATGATATTCTCCCAAAGAACAAGGAGACAGATAATGGATATGAAGATGGTGGCTTATCAATTGATGATGATGTTTACGATATCCTCCCAAAGAACCTTTTGGATTCGGTATGCCTTAAGAAATTTTGCAGCTCTTTGATTCTTTATGTTCCTATGCTGGTTAGTTTTTTTTATTAGCCTAACTGCAAAAGCATGTTCTTGCAATCTGCAAAGTTTTACAGCTCCATCATCCATTCGACACTGAAAATGCTTCTCTTTGATGGATAAGCATGCTATGTTATTGTTATGTATCTTTTTCACCAATGCCTAAATTGTATATATGTATTAGTATAATCATTTGCTAGAGTTGGATCAAGAATAACCATGTCTTTCACTTTGCAGATTAGAGAAAAGGAAATTAAGGCTATGGAGGAAAGAAATCCAGCTATCTCGCAAGCAAAGAGACGGCAAAAAATGATCGCCAGGCTCCCTAAGCTCTTCAACATGATTCATCTCTTATTTCAGTCAATAAACCGATCTGTTATCACGAAAGAGGAGCTTGTGAGCAAGATAATCACAGGCCATTGTGATATTGTTGACAGAAGTAAGGAACTATTCTGTGCAAGATAAATAAATTGATTGGCTATTTCAGTTTTCTAAACACTAAATTTTCCGATTTGTCGTAATCTCAGGAGAAGTTGAAGAACAACTAAATTTGTTGCTAGAACTAGCACCAGAATGGATTTCTGAGAAGTTGGCCTCTAGTGGGGATTTTCTTTTCGGGTAAGTTTTTTTCTTTATTTTTTGTTTAGAACATTTTTCCTATTCTTGACAAACAATTCCAACTATATGTACCTTTAAATTTCAACTGTTTTGATGATTTTCTTTCCTTTTTATCTTTTGTAGCATAAATAAAACCGTGGATGCAAAGGCTATACGTACATCACTTGAAGAAGCAAAATGAGCCAAAATCAAGCAATGTTCTTAGAAGTAGTGTTGGAGGGTTTATACAAGCCATGATTGTATATTGTACTTTTTTCTTTTAGGTTTCTTGTAGATTTTTCTATCTATGTTCTCTTGGTATCTTCTTGAGGAGAAATTGACTAAGCATTTTTTGAGTAAATGGTGCATGTCACAGGAAGCTAAACCATGAAATTAAATATATCAAAAGGGAACAGTCCCTTTTTCTAGTTATGGTAGCTTGGCAATTTTTCTTTTTACTTTTGTACAGAGATTTTTACTACCCATCTTAATTCTTAATTCAAGTTTATTATTTCTTGGCGATTGGATGAGTGGCTTTTATGAATTGTTGGTTTATTATTTTCATTCATAATCTATTAATTACTAAAAGGAGAAAATATATATATATATATATATATATATATATATATATATATCTATACATAGGAGTAATATTTACGAACCTTCTGCATTAAATTTCTTGTCAGGTGTCATTTTCTCAGATTTTTCAATTTTTTATTTTTAAAAAAAATTCATTTAATTTCTATTCTTGATTTAATATATTCTATCATTAAATATAATAGTTATTATGGTAATTATTGATAGGAGATACTATATGATTGATAATTATATTATGGTAATTAATGACAGGAGATATCATATCAGAATATAATTATGATTTGTTAAAAAAGGAAATTTTTTTATCAAACCTTCCTATTCCTCTTTTATTATATTAATTCCCTTTTTTATTCTATTAATGTGTTATATTCGATGACTTAATATATGTATATTTTAGATAGTATATTCGTTTTAAAATCTTTCAGGTAACTTTCAATCAATATTTTATTATCTGTTTTTTTATTTCATCACTTTTATTACAAGATATATGCACTAATATATTCATCACTTTTGTTTCAAAATTATTTCAAAATTATGTATAGATTGATATTATAAACTATACGGGTATAGAAATCAAAAGTGAAATAGATTATAGGCCCTTCTTATTACAAAATCACTAAATGTATAGATTATTCGCATGAATTATAAATATAATAGATTTGATACTTTCTAAAATATACAATTTTTTATTTTTTAAAAAAGTTCACTTAATTTCTTATCTTAATTTAATATATTCTATCATTAAATATAACAATTATTATGATCATTATTGATAGAGATATTATAAGCTTGATCAATTATATTATGATAATTATTGATAGGAGATATTATAGTTGAATATATCCATGATTTGTTAAAAAAAAGAAAAAAATTATTTTTTAACAAATTTGTTTCAGAATTATTGATTGATTAAATTTCTTATTAATGATTTTTTTTAAAAAAATTCTTCGGTTACCTGGTTACCTGCCTACTATTCTACTATACATTTTTTTGCTACTCTATTTTAATGATCATCATTTAAAAATTTACGGTGTTTATATTCTATTCTAATTTTAGTATCATTTCCCTAATCTTTTAATCCTATATTTTTTTATGACGATGACTGCAATGGCTGCTCGATGTGACCCACTCAAGATATCACTCTTGTAGGGACTGCTGGAGGTCAAAGGTCTGTGTTGTGTAACTTTAATACTAGAGGTTAAAAATTCGTGTTATGATCATATTAGTATCATTTGTGTTCATCCCGTGCATCGCACGGGTCAAAATACTAGTGTATATATATATATATATATATATATATATATATATATATATATATATATATATATGCGTGTGTGTGTGTGAGAGAGAGAGAGAGAATCCATTGAGTTTCTAGTATACTTTTCTAGGTATTTTTTTTTAAAAAAAATGTTCTTTTCTACCGGTAATGAACTTTTGTATTTTTTTGGTTAATTAATAAACATTATTATATAATTAAATTAATAATTTTATACTGCTATATAATGAATATTAAATCCCTAAAAATAGCTAGCTCTTATAATAATTATTTTAAAAATTATGTGAAAGTTACAACATAATATATTAATAAAATAAAATATTTATCTAAATGTTTTAAATTTAAATTAATAACTACAAAAAATATAAACTAGTTTTGACGATACAGAATAATATTTTACCAATAAATTAATGTATCTTGAAACATCATTCGAAACAAATATGAATTAAAATACTTTTTTTTAATATGTTATAAATAAAAAAACTATATACAACTAATCAACAATAATAATATATATTTTTAAAATTTAAAAATCCAAACAACAACATAATAGCTACAGTATAATCAGATAATAATAATCATTTGAAATAAATAATAGTGAAAAGATTAAAGACTAAAGTAGCTAAATCTCTCCATTATTGCACGGAGAAAAAGGAAAAGCATACTGAAATAATTGACATGAATTTGTGTGGACACCATAAGCTTGTGAGGTCAATGTCTTTTGCTGCAAAAAAATCACAAACATCATAGGAACTGCACTGTTCCTTGTGCTCGAGAATTACTACACACAGCAAGAACTTCAAACATGGCTGCAGAAGTTGTTGGTGGAGCTGTTCTGTCTTCCATTCTCAATGTTCTGTTTGACAGAATGTCCTCCCCTGAGGTTGTTAACTGGATCAAAGGGAAGAAGCTTGACCAGAAGCTGCTCGGAAGATTGAAGCCAACTCTTTATTCTGTTCAAGCTCTGCTCAATGATGCTGAGAAGAGGCAG
Source organism: Aeschynomene evenia (assembly GCA_013621005.1). Lineage (NCBI taxonomy): Eukaryota > Viridiplantae > Streptophyta > Magnoliopsida > Fabales > Fabaceae > Aeschynomene > Aeschynomene evenia. The sequence goes on along the minus strand of CM024264.1, from coordinate 6,582,328 downwards.
ATCCAAGAGAGAGCCGTGAAGGATTGGCTCGATTGTCTCAAAGATGCTGTCTATAAGGCTGATGATTTGTTGGATGAAGTCGCCACCATTGCTGCCACTCGAAAGGACCCAGGTAATAACTTCCTGTCTCGCTTTCTCAATCTGCAAGATAGGGACATGGTTCATAGGATTGAGGACATAATTGAAACCCTAGAGTCAATTTTGAAACAAAAAGATGCTCTTGGTTTGAGGGAGAACTTGTCATGGAGGAAAACCACATCTCTAGTTGAAACATCTGATATATATGGCAGGGAGAAAGATAAGGAGGCTGTGATGAAATTGTTGTTAGATGATGATAATAGTGAGGGTAAAGTATTTGTGATCCCCATTGTGGGTATGGGTGGAATAGGGAAAACTACTATGGCTCAACTGGTTTACAATGATGAGGAGGTGAAGCAAAATTTCAATTTTCGAGCTTGGGTTTGTGTGTCGGAAGAGTTTGATGTTGTTAAGGTGACAAAGACCGTAATAGAGGCCATAACTTCTAGTTCTTGTAAAATGAAGGATCTGAATTTACTCCAGCATGATTTAAAGGAAAAGTTGTCAAGAAGAAAATTCCTAGTTGTGCTAGATGATGCATGGAACGAGAACTATGATGATTGGAACTTGCTTCTGAAACCTTTTCGGGATGGGGTTAAGGGAAGTAAAATTCTTTTGACAACCCGAAATAGAAAGGTTGCCTCTGTGGTGCAAACTGTTTCGCCTCACGAACTAAGTCTATTGTCCAATGAAGAATGTTGGTTAGTTTTTGCAAAACATGCATTTCTTTCTACAAACTCCGCAAAGGATCCAGCACTGGAAAAAATTGGGAGAGATATTGTTAACAAGTGTAATGGATTACCCTTGGCAGCAAAAACACTTGGAGGATTATTGCGAGGAAATTGTGATGCGGGAGATTGGAATGACGTATTGAAGAGTCAGATTTGGGATTTTTCTGAAGCCAGAAGTAACATTATTCCCGCATTGAGAGTTAGTTATTACTATCTCTCTCCATGTTTGAAGCAATGCTTTGTTTACTGTTCCTTGTATCCAAAGGATTTTAAATTTGATAAACATGAATTAATCTTGTTGTGGATGGCAGAAAACTTTTTCCCGTCAACAAGTGGAAAGACTTTAGAAAAAGTTGGCTATGAATGTTTTGATGAATTAGTTTCTCGTTCATTTTTTCAACTTTATGATACTAGTGATGACAGTGTGTTTGTTATGCATGATCTCATGCATGATTTAGCAACATTTTATGCTGGGGAATTCTATTTTAGAGCTGAAGAACTTGGAAACGCACCCGAGATTGACACCAAAACCTGTCATCTGTCCCACAATGCCAAAGGCAATTATCCAATGTCAATACTTTTGGCTGCCTGTGATAGAGTTAAACATACAAGGACATTTCTTGAACTCAATTTGGATCCGTGGATTCCATTCAACATGGAAAATACTCCTTGTATCTTTCTATCAAGGTTAAAGTGCTTAAGAGTTTTGTCATTCAAATACTATCCTCTTGACACTTTGCCCGATTCAGTAGGTGGGTTGATCCATTTGCGTTATTTGGATCTCTGTCGTACACGTATTGTGATATTGCCTGAGTCATTGAGTAAATTGTACAATTTACAAACCTTGAAGTTGAAGTATTGCTCCAAGCTGAAGATGCTTCCAATAGGCATGCAAGATCTTGTAAACTTGCGCCATCTTGATATGAGAGGTACTAGTTTAGAAGAGATGCCGAAAGGAATGAGCAGATTGAAACATTTACAGCTTCTAAGTGACTTCGTAGTTGGCAAGCATGAAGAGAACGTAATCAAGGAATTAGGAGGACTTTCAAATCTCCATGGCTCTCTTTACATTTCCAAGTTACAGAATGTTATCAACAGTGACCAAGCTTCAAAGGCAGGCATGAGTGATAAAAAGCTTATTGAAGATTTACATTTGAGGTGGTCATCAGAAGGCGATATAGCTGAATCCCAAATTGAAAGAGATATACTCCATGAGTTACGACCTCATGTGGACATGAAGAAGTTGAAAATCTTGGGTTACAGGGGCACGGTATTTCCGAATTGGTTAGGGAGTTTTTCCTATCACAATATGACTCAATTGAGACTCAAGGGGTGTAGGAATTGTTGTATGCTTCCTTCACTTGGACAGTTACCCTCTCTGAAGGAACTATATATTTCAGAATTTGATGGGCTGGAGATCGTGGATGCTGAGTTCTATAAGAATGGTGACTCTTATTTGGAGACCCCCTTTCCTTCCCTTGAGACTCTATATTTTTCAATTCAATGCCTTTTCTGGAAGGAATGGAATTCGTTGGAGCTTGATGCTTTTCCTCGACTTAAGAAGCTTAAGATATATGACTGTTCGATGTTAACCGACGAGTTACCCAATCAACTAGAGTCTCTGGAAAAACTTGTTATTGAGGGATGCAAGCAACTCAGCTCTTTTGTCCCAAGGGCTCCTGCAATTAAAAATTTGAAGATAAAAGGCAAGAACAAAGTAAGAATAGGAGGGGATCTGCTACCTCTTTCATCACTGCACTCTCTAAGAATTGAAGGAAGCCATCTGTTGGAGCCCGTCTTGGAGGCCATTACACATGGACAACTAACTTGCCTTCGAGATTTAGAAATCAGAGATTATTCCTCCTCAGCTGCTATATCATTTCCAGTGGGCTGTCTACCTGCATCGTTACAATCCCTGACCATCAAGAATTGTGGCCAGCTAGTATACCAATTTCAGCATCAACACGAGTCACTAAAGTCATTAACAATTCATGGGTGTGATTCACTCACATCCATCTCGTTGGATGCTTTTCCAAATCTCACGACTCTCGATATCTGCAGGTGTGAAAATATGAAGTCTCTTGAGGTGTCACAGTCTCTTTCAAGTCTCCGTCGTCTAACAATCTTTGACTGCCCGAGCATCATATTCTCCCTGCCAGGGATGTTTGCACCCCAATTAGAGTCTCTTACAATATTGAGATGCCCAGAACTTGATCCGTTTCCAAATGGGGATCTGCCACCAAACTTGAGAAGACTTCATATCAGCCACAAGGATAAACTAATGAGCATCCTATCATCAGTGAACTCGAATAGTCATTGTCTTACCCATCTGCATATCTATAATGACTGTGATAGAGTGACTTCCTTCCAAAAGGAGGGTCTCCTGCCCGCCTCCATTGAGTATCTGTATCTGTTCAACATCCCAAGTTTGGAGACGTTGGACTGCAAGGCTCTTGCCCATCTAACCTCCCTCCAAAGATTAGAGATTTTAGATTGTCCGAAACTGGAGAATGTGGCTGGAGAAAGGTTGCCTGCCTCTCTAATACTATTCAGCATCTTTGAATGTCCTTTGCTGGGATAACGGATTGAGATGAAGGATCCACAAGTTTGGCCCAAAATTTCCCACATCCCTGGCATTCAAACTGAATGGGAAAAATGGATTTTTTGAACCAAGACGATCTTCAACAGGTATTTGTTTCACTCACATCCAAATCCATTTACTGTTGCCCAAATATATTCATTTTGTGCACCAAAATTTCCATTCTCTCCTTAACAAGGATCATTCTAAAATTATTTTTGCAATAAATTCACCAGCCTCTTTCCATGTAAAAAGTCAGTCATGAATTTTTTGTTCTTCATCAGGTCTATTGTTATAAACTTACTCACAATATGTTTATTGCATTCTCAATTTTGTTTGTGCTTACAAACCAATTCCCTGTCTTGTTCACAGGCACGCCAAGCTTCTTATGCTTTGCATTTTTAACAAACCAATCTGGCATAAACACAAATTTATAAATGCTTATGTGCTCTAATGCGTTTACTAAAGTACTTACCCGGCCTTTGTGCAACTATAACATTTAAACAAATAGTTTAATTTTGATACACTGACAGTGTAAAGGTATTTTACACTGTCGTTCAATCAAAACTTTCCGTTTGTATGACTTTTCAAGTAGTGGGAGAGAGAAAACAGAATCATGGTTGACCTGACAACACATGATTGGATGACTGTGTAAAAAAATGGTACACTGACAGTGGATGAAAATTAAATCCTTTGATATTATCCATTTCACAGACATTGCACCCGTTTGGAAGAAAACTGTCTTCGTTTTTTAAATCTAGTTTGTAGATTGAGACTCACTTAACATTTGTTGATTTGAATGGAATCGACTTTATAACATATTTGAATCAAAATTTAAAAGTGATAAAATTTATCCTTCTATACTGTAAATTCCTTTATGCAGACTAAAATCTGCAGTTATTAATTGTTAAACCTCATGAAAGAAACTATAGTTGCAGAATTTTTTGTTCAAGATAATATAGTTATTTTAATAAATTTTTTTATAAAAATTATCTCAATTTTCTGCCTTGTATTTCTTTGCTACATGAGTATGTAACTATAATCACTATATTTATTTCAGAGTCTTGCTTGTGACATGATCAAATGAGGTGCTTGGTTCTTCTGCTCCGAAAGTCAATTTGAAAATTTATTTTGAATCTTGGTAACATTATTGTCCTCTTATTAGTTATTTGGCCTTTATAATACTTTCAAACTTCTTTCGGCTATCTTAGTATGAGTAACCTTGAATTTGCAGGTTCAACTAAGAGCCAGATCTGTACCTGAACTGTCGTCTCCTGAAAGAGAACATCATATATGATGGGCATGGCTCTAGAGGTATATCCTTAAATTGCATTACTCTAATTTCTTCTACCACTCCTTATCATATACACTATACCTTTTTCATGCAGCTTTTCCATGGCAGTGGAATAGATAATTCCCTCGGTCAAGGTTTTGCTTTTGGTTAGTTTATTTAGTGTTGTAGGATTCATAGAAAAGAGAACAGTGTTAGTAGCCATTAAAAGGTTCAAGTGATTGTTCTTTAAATTCATTTTTATTGGTTTTACGTATGCTATTGTATGGGTTTGACCCTCAACAAAGGAATTTAGTTTAGCATGTCAAAAGATTGTTGCAGAATTATCAAATTACCATATCATACCTTCTCTCACTAGGTGGGGTCGGCTACATGAATCAAACAGCGTCACTGTGCCATGTTTTTGCTTTGATCAATACCAAAGGATTCGACAAATTTTTACATTGGCTGTTGAAGACCGAACACTACTCTCCTTTTTTATCCAGACTTGGGACCGGCTATCTAAAAACATAGGCAGAGTTTGTTGCAGAAATATCAAATTAAATTACTGTAAGCACTCATATAATTTTTGTCTTCTTCTTCTTCTTCTTTAATCTGTCCTATTGACAACTCAATACATTTTGTTCATCTCAAGGAAGAACTGGAGATTGAAGCTGCTGATGGCAGCATAGTTCAGACAAGCCAGAAGGGGAATACTGAGAAATAAGAAGAGAAGATAAGGGACATTTCTATAAATCGTTATTGAGAAGAAGTTCTTGATGATGTTCAAGGTCCTTGAGAATGCCAAAATGTTCAGGGATACTTACTGCCATTTCATCCAAAGAATTGGTTAAGAAACCAGATGTCAAGGTCATTGTGAACTTCCAATCAAGGAGGAATGGTGAACATTTCTCTAACAGTGAAATTTTACTAAATATAATCTTAAAAATTCACGAGATTGATATAGTGAAATATGATAGAATTTTATATCTAACATGTTGCATATTTTGATCTTGAAATTAAATAAATATAAGTATTTTTTTTATGTGTTTTCCTCACTTATCGAAAAGGTTTTAGATTTTCTATGTCTTGGACTGAAATGTCATCCACATTAATCATTTTCTTTACAAACAAAATATTAAAATTCCTAAGTATCCTAACCATAAATTCTTTATTCATATCATTAATTACATGGTGGATCACTAAAATACTAAGTTTCAATGAATTTCACTTTTCATGTCTTTAATCTATTCAAATATATAGTATAAATTAAAATCCAATAACTTATTTAAAACTAGTATAAAGAACAATCACATCTGAATCTCTCCATATCCTAACTTTTGCGGCTAGTGCTTGGAAAAAGTTTTTTGCTGCAAATTAAAGGCCTCAACATTTTTCAAAATTTTCATGATTACATACGGCAAAGAATGCTGTATTGTCTAACGACAGAACAAGAACTAGTGTATATAATCCTCTCAGTCTCAACAGTCCATTCACATCCATTGGATTAATTAAAAAAGAAACAAATTATATATTAATTGTTTGAAAAATTAATCTGATTATATATATATATCATTTTTATTGCTCTGAGATCAAAGTTTTTATAAGGGAATATATATTTCTGAACTCAAAATATGAGATTTTTTTACATACAACAAGTCAAATCCAATTTCATTATTTTTAATGTGTGTCTGTGTCCGTGAATGACACGTGGTGTGAGACTCTCAATAAAAATTCTTTTCATTCACAAAAATTAAATTTAAAACCTTACTCGAGGAACAATGATGAGTCACTTTTGTCAATCCTATTAATAAATATTTTTTATCTTTACTACTTTAATAATTTCTTTTAGAAAATCCTAATATATCAATTGTATTAATTCTCATGGTTTATAACTTTATATAATATATATACCCTTTGAGCTTGAGGTTGGTCCAATGCGATGAATTTAGGGGTGGCAATCGTGCAGGGCGGGGGCAGAGAGTACCTTCCCCACCCTCACCCCCACCCCCGCGATCCTGTTTTTCCTCACCCCCACCACGGGGATTGTTTTCCCCCACCTCCATTTTCCACTCCCCACAGGGACCCCACAGAGAATTTTTACATGTGCAAAAATATTTTTCAAAAATAAAAAATAGAAAAAAAAATATAAATAATAAAATTTTAATTACTTCAATCATAGTATTGATAATTCAGAATTTAAATTTAACATAATAGTTCCACAAACATAACTATTGAACAATTTTAAAATGATAATAAAATATAAAATGACCATAAATTAAAGATATTTTAATTAGGACTAACACTCGCACAGAGCAGAGACGCCAATGGAGACAGAGCAGTGGTGATTGTTAAAATTTGAGGTTAAGGAATGAGAATAAGTGAGTGGAGGTGGGGTTGGGGTTTCTTTCTTTCTTTCTTAATTGTGTTACTTCACTTTAAGTTAAGGATTTATTCATTTTTTATTTTCAACAGTCCTAAGTTCAATAAGTTTAGGAATTAAGGTTTTTTTTAATATAAGGTATTTAAGTTCAGTTGTAGGATATAATTTAGATCACATGGTCCATATATATTTTTTTAATACTATAAATTACTTAAATCTTCTTCAAATAACATAAATAAATATTTTACATAAAAATATAAATAAATATTTTAAAAATACTATTTATGCAGGGTGATGCGGGGTCCCCACGGGACGGGGAGACTGATCCCCACCCCCACCCCCACCCCACAGGGGAAAAAATCTCCACATGCGGGGCCCCAAGCAGGGCAATCCCCGCAGGGTCCACATTCCGCGGTGGTCCGGTGGTGGTCAGACGGCGATCCGAGGAAAATGTCATTTGAGCTACACCTCATTGGCAAAAAAAAAAAAAAAAACATTCATTACCCAGAAGAGTTTTGCTATTTGTATATAAAAAATAATATGTATTTTTTTATAATAAAAAAAATGATATGCATGAAGAATAAAATTTTAAATGTTAAAAAGAGATCATATATATCAAATTCTGAATGTAAATAAATCAACCCTTATATCCATATACTTAAAATTTGATAATAAAAATAGAAGTGGTACAATGTTATAAATATTTATATTTCTCTTAATAAGATATGTATGTAATCAGAAAAAATATATATCAAATATCATCGGACGAAGCTAATAACTTTTGTTGTACATATCTTATTAGTAATAATTTGAAGTCTATAGTCTTTGTTTTATTTTGTTTAAAGAAAAATTAGTGAAATCTCACTTTTTAAAGCCTATAGCCTTCAATTTCTACTATAGGTAAACAAATCATAAAATTATATAATTTGAAGTCTATAGTCTTAGTTTTACAGTGTTTCTAGAAAAATTAATGAAATCTCACTTTTTAAAGACTATAACCTTCAATTTCTACTATATGCAAAAAAACCGTAAAATTACATAATTTGAAATCTATATTCTTTATTTTATATTGTTTCTAGAAAAAAATTCGTGCAATCTCACTTTTGAAAGCTTGTAGTCTTCAATTTCTACTATAAGAAAACAATTCAGAAAATTAGATAATTTGAAGTATATAGTCTTTGTTTTATAGTGTTTCTAGAAAAATTCGTGAAATCTCACTTTTTAGAGCCTATACCTCCAATTTCTACTCTATATAAACAATTCAGAAAATTAGATAATTTGAAGTCTATTGTCTTTGTTTTATAGTGTTTCTAGAAAAATTAGTGAAATCTCACTTTTTAAAGGCTATAGCCTTCAATTTCTACTACATGCAAATAAATCGTGAAATTACATAATTTGAAATCTGTGGTCTTTGTTTTATAGTGTTTCTAGAAAAATTCGTGAATCTCACATTTTAATGTCTATAACCTTCAATTTCTACTATATGCAAAAAAAAATTGTGAAATTATATAATTTGAAGTCTAAAGCCTTTGTTTTATAGTGTTTTAAGAAAAATTAGTAAAATCTCACATTTTAAAGCCTATAGCCTTCAATTTCTACTACATGTAAACAAATCATAAAATTACATAATTTGAAGTCTAAAGCTTTTGTTTTATAGTGTTTCAAGAAAAATTAGTGAAACCTCACATTTTAAAGCCTATAGCCTTCAATTTCTATTATATGCAAAAAAAAATCGTGAAATTACATAATTTGAAGTCTATAGTCTTTGTTTTATAGTGTTTCTAGAAAAAATTAGTGAAATCTCACATTTTAAAGCCTATAACCTTCAATTTCTACTATATGCAAAAACATTGTGAAATTAAATAATTTGAAGTCTAAAGTCTTTGTCTTAAAGTGTTTCAAGAAAAATTAGTGAAATCTCACATTTCTAAGCCTATAGCCTTCAATTTCTACTACATGTAAACAAATCATAAAATTACACAATTTGAAGTCTATAGTCTTTGTTTTATAGTGATTCTAGAAAAATTAGTGAAATCTCACTTAAAGGCTATATAGCCTTCAATTTCTACTATATGCAAAAAAAATCGTGAAATTACATTATTTGAAATCTATAGTCTTAGTTTTATAGTATTTCTAGAAAAATTCAGGAAATCTCACATTTTAAAGCCTATAACCTTCAATTTCTACTATGTGTAAACAATTCAGAAAATTAGATAATTTGAAGTCTATAGTTTTTGTTTTATTTTGTTTGAAGAAAAATTAGTGAAACCTCACATTTTAAAGCCTATAGTCTTCAATAATTTCTACTATATGCAAAAAAATCGTGAATTTACATAATTTGAAGTCTATAGTCTTTGTATTATAGTGTTTCAAGAAAAATTCGTGAAATCTCACTTTTTAAAGCTTATAATTTTCAATTTCTACTATAAGTAAACAAATCATAAAAGTACATAATTTGAAGTTTATAGTCTTTGTTTTATAGTGTTTCAAGAAAAATTAGTGAAACCTCACATTTTAAAGCCTATAGGCTTTAATTTCTAATATAGATAAACAAACTATAAAATTATATAATTTGAAGTCTATAGTCTTTGTTTTATAGTGTTTCTATAAAAAATTAGTGAAATAACATTTTTTAAAGCATATAGCCTTCAATTTCTACTATAGGTAAACAATTCAGAAAATTAGATAATTTGAAGTCAATAGTTTTGGTTTTATAGTGTTTCTAGAAAAATTAGTGAAACATCACATTTTCAAGCCTATAACCTTCGAATTCTATTATATCAAAAAAATTGTGAAACAACATAATTTGAACCCTATAGTCTTTATTTTATAGTGTTTCTAGAAAAATTCGTGAAATCTCACATTTTAAAGGATATAACCTTCAATTTCTACTATATGTAAACAAATCATAAAATTACATAATTTGAAGTCTAAAACCTTTGTTTTATAGTGTTTCAAGAAAAATTAGTGAAATCTCATTTTTTTTAAAGCCTATATAGCCTTCAATTTCTACTATATTAAAAAAAATTGTGAAATTACATAATTTGAAGTCTATAGTCTTTGTATTATAATGTTTCAAGAAAAATTCGTGAAATCTCACTTTTTAAAGCCTATAGCCTTAAATTTCTACTATAGGTAAACAAATAATAAAATTACATAATTTGACGTCTACAATCTTTGTTTTATAGTGTTTTTAGAAAAATTCGTGAAATCTCACATTTTAAAGCTTATACCCTTCAATTTCTACTATATGTAAACAATTCAGAAAATTACATATTTGAAGTCTATAGTTTTTGTTTTATAGTATTTCTAGAAAAAATCGTGAAATCTCACTTTTTAAAGGCAATAGCCTTCAATTTCTAATATATTCAAAAAATCGTGAAATTTCATAATTTGAAGTTTGTAGTCTTTGTTTTATAGTGTTTCTAGAAAAATTCGTGAAATCTCACATTTTTTGAAGCCTATAACCTTCAATTTCTACTATATGTAAACAATTCAGAAAATTACATAATTTGAAGTCTATAGTCTTTGTTTTATAATATTTCTAGAAAAATCAGTGAAATCGCACTTTTTAAAGGCTATAGCCTTCAATTTCTATTATATGTAAAAAAAATCGTGAAATTACATAATTTGAAGTCTGTAGTCTTTGTTTTATAGTGTTTTTAGAAAAATTCGTGAAATCTCACATTTTAAAGCCTATAACCTTCAATTTCTACTGTATATGAAAAAAATTGTGAAATTACATAATTTGAAGTCTAACGCCTTTGTTTTATGGTGTTTCAAGAAAAATTAGTGAAATCTCACATCTTAAAGCATATAGCCTTCAATTTCTACTACATGTAAACAAATCATAAAATTACATAATTTGAAGTCTATAGTATTTGTATTATAGTGTTTATTTAAAAATTAGTGAAATCTCACTTTATAAGGGTTATAGCCTTCAATTTTTACTATATGTAAACAATTCAGAAAATTAGATATCTTGAAGTCTATAGTCTTTCTTTTTATAGTGTTTCTAAAAAAATTCGTGAAATCTCACTTTTGAAAGTCTATAGCCTCCAATTTCTACTATATGCATGTAAACAATTCAGAAAATTAGATAATTTGAAGTCTATAGTCTTTGTTTTATAGTGTTTCTAGAAAAATTCGTGAAATCTCACATTTTAAAACATATAACCTTCAATTTCTACTATATGTAACAAATCATAAAATTACATAATTTGAAGTCTAAAGTCTTTGTTTTATAGTGTTTCAAGAAAAATTAGTGAAACCTCGCATTTTAAAGCCTATAGCTTTCAATTTCTATTATATGAAAAAAAAATCTTGAAATTACATAATTTGAAATCTGTAGTCTTTGTTTTATAGTGTTTCTAGAAAAATTCGTGAAATCTCACATTTTAAAGCTTATAACCTTCAATTTCTACTATATGCAAAAATATTATGAAATTAAATAATTTGAAGTCTAAAGTCTTTGTCTTAAAGTGTTTCAAGAAAAATTAGTAAAATCTCACATTTTAAAGCCTATAGCCTTCAATTTCTACTACATGTAAACAAATCATAAAGTTACATAATTTGAAATCTATAGTCTTTGTTTTATAGTGTTTCTAGAAAAATTAGTGAAATATCACTTTTTAAAGCATATAGTCTTCTATTCTACTACAGGTAAACAACTAATAAAATTACATAATTTGAAGTCTATAATCTTTGTTTTATTTTGTTTCAAGAAGTGAAATCACACTTTTTAAAGCCTATAGCCTTCAATTTCTACTATAGGTAAACAAATCATAAAATTACATAATTTGACATCTACATTCTTTGTTTTATAGTGTTTTTAGAAAAAATCGTGAAATCTCACTTTTGAAAGCCTATAGTCTCCAATTTCTATTATATGTAAACAATTCAGAAAAATAGATAATTTGAAGTCTATATAGTATCTTTGTTTTATAGTGTTTTTAGAAAAATTCGTGAAATCTCACATTTTAAAGCATATACCCTTCAATTTCTACTATATGTAAACAATTCAGAAAATTACATATTTGAAATCTATAGTCTTTGTTTTATAGTGTTTCTAGAAAAATTCGTGATATCTCACTTATTAAAGGCAATAGCCTTTAATTTCTACTATATGCAAAAAATCGTGAAATTACATAATTTGAAGTCTATAGTCTTTGTTTTATAGTGTTTCAAGAAAATTAGTGAAACCTCATATTTTAAAGCCTATAGTCTTCAATTTCTACTTATTACTTGCCAACCTTATCTTTGAAGGTCACAATATTGGATTAAGCACCTTTTCTTCCAAAAATTACGTGTGGTTACAAAAGGTTTATTTGAAGGCTTTCATGTGGTGGTGCCGTGGTGGTAGGAAATAAAAATATTTTCTAGTGTACAAATTATAGTTTTATCAATTTTTGTAAGAATTTAATTTTTATATATGAACAATATAAATGTTTTTTTATATATTGATTAAATTATATATTGTCATATTATTTTAATAATCATATATAAATAATTTTAATTTAACTAAATAATTATATAAAATACTTATATTATGGTACAACAAAATTGATGACTTTTTTTTGTTACCTAAATAATGCTTGACTTTTCTTACAACAGTATCATTGAAGATTATTACAAGTTGTAGGATATGGTCAATATAAAGTATAGCCAAATAGTAATAACTTAATTATAAATATTGTAGCCGAAATGTAGCTTTATTTGGTGAAAGTGACAACTCAATTTCGACCATTTTAACAGTTGTAGTTATCATCTAGAACACTAATTATTAGTTGTGTCGATGAATGGACTACAACATTTTACAAGTGTAATTATGATATTCCTTATTGAAGTTAGAAATCCAATTCCTAATAAGTCACAAGATGACAAGAATCTAGTAACTTTTTTTCTTTCTTATCTTTTTTAACACTCAAGGACTCAAACATTATTACTTCAACAACAACATACAAAATTTTATAAAATAAAAAGTGGGATTAAAAGGTCGTTTAAGGTTAATTAATTAGTACAGTTCATCATTGGATTCCTTGTTCCTGTTTTATTGCATTCTAACTTAATCAGCATATATCCTGGGAAAGGAAACAAACAAAAAAGTTCTAACCAAGAAAAGAAAAATAAAAAAGACTCTAACCAAATAATTGTTCCATTAAAATCTTTTTATTGGAAAAAGAAACTTAAGGTTCTAACCAAATACTGTTTCATAAATTTAATTTACCGAACCGTTAATCCTTATCTAAACCCAAAAACATATATATAAGCTATCAGTTATACGGGATAACATAAGAGTAGTTATATAATTAACCTCAACTTTCACATTTTACAAAAAGTACTCCAATTTAGACAATAAAAAATTAGTTAAATTTAATCAATACAGAAATTTTGTATTATAATTACTCAATTCATAATTTTTTTTAAAAATAAAATTTTGGCCAAAAAGTTGTCAAATGGCCTATTGACTCATTTGACTATTTTTCATTATTAATCAAGTATTATTATTTTAAATGGATCTCATTTAGGCTGAATTTGGTAAAACTTTTTGTTGAAGTGATTCTATTCACAAAAAGCTAGAACTTCGTCTATTTTACATTTGTTAATAAAAAAGTCAAGCAACTTTTGTTTCTGGCTCTTGAGAGCAGGGACGCTCCTGGAAGTCATTAAAACTAGTTTTTTAAAACTAGCTTTGACTCTCTGAAAATGAATAAAATATATAAATAACTTTCATTTATATAATCTATTATATTTTAATATTATGTATATTATGGTCATTTTATATTTTGAGAGTCACTTCTACGCTATTTTATCAAACATATAATCATGGATCATGCTTATTGAGAGTCATTTCTACACTATTATTTTACCAAACAATACTGTTATGACTCTCTAAGTAGAGCAATTTTTTGAGAGTCTAAGGAGCTCAGATTTTCCTATAAATGTTAGATCACAATATCCAAAATGATAAATTATATTAAAATTTAAAATATTACAATGAATCTTATGTATAAAAACATAAAAATAATCTTTCTAACATAAATATTTCTATTTTTATTACTTTAATAATTACTCTAAAAAAAATAGGCATTTTGATAAATTTTCAAGCAAGATTTTGTTTAATAAAAATTAAGTTTCATACACATTTAAAAGTAAAATCCTTGTTGCTTAGCTTCTAACTAAAAGATAATTCATTAAGCAAGGTATATATAGTGGCCACTTCACTTATTCATATATATCATATCTTTTAAAATAGGGTTTCCTATGGGGCGTTCTATTTGTCACGCCCATCAATATTGACTTGGAGAGCAGTGAGAATGATCAAACTATTACTCATGTAGTGATATCCTTCTAAGATTAGGTGTTAGTAAAAAGCTCAACTACAAGATCTACTTAGGATGATTTGGCTTCCAATTCCATGTTATTAAGATAAAGAAATTTAAAAAGGAAAAGAAAACAAAAAAGAAAAAAGTCCATTTATAGACATGATGAAAGGTTGTGGCATTTGATGAAAATTTAATTGAATGCAAACTCATGAATCATAGCTAATGAAAAAAAGATTATTATTGTCACAACATTATTATTTCCTTTACTATATGTTGATGCTGGCATTGCAAAATCAAAACACTTACCTAATGGACCAAAACATGGAATTCAATTTATAAGAAAGTGAGAAAACTCAAATCTTTTATGAAAAAATCAGGAAAGGTAAAAAAGAACACATGAGAAAATCATTGTTGTTTGTCTCTTTGCATTCATGATAGTGTAGTAATTTCTTAGCTAAGTTGACTTTTTTCAATGACCAATATTGATTACCCGAGCAAGCTCTTGATCACAATAGATTAAAATGATAAGAAAGGTAATTTAATATAGGATTTTGCTTACTAAGTGCCCTTAGAATATTTAAAATAATAAATCTTAGTAAAATTTAAAATATAATTATAGATCTCTTGCATTAAAAATATGAAAATACATGTTCTTAAAATGAATTTTTCTACTTTTACTACTTTAACAAAGGATTAATTTGTCCTCTAAAAGATCTTCTTTAATGACGTGGTGCTTTACTGTAAGATGACAAAGTTAATCGTCCACGTAAAACTAATCTGTAAGGGTCACTTGACAAAGGGACAGATTTGTCTCATGAAATACAAATTCAAGAATTACAAAACAAATAAAATTTGTTTAGGATGAATATAAGCACATTAAAAAAGATTATGGACTGATTTGAATATTTACTCCAATAAATATTTATAAAAGAACGCATATTTATTATCTGAACTCAATAAAATGAGTGATAATTCAAACCTACAACTTATCAAGTACTAAACATTTATATCAATCTTTCACCTTACAAAGGCAATAATTTTAGTTCATAGTTTTCATTGATTCGGCACTTGCAAAATTAATAGTAATAATGATTTTAAATTTGTGCATTTGTTCTATATTTTATGGACGATATAATTATTTTGGTTGTGGGTTTTGACCAAGATAAAAATTTCAAAGCGATATGTAGAGAACCATTCGATTACAAGCAACACATCCTCTTTTGCGGTCAAATTTTGGAATGACAGATGATGGGCCATTATTATTATTATTATTATGATCGAAAATTGAGGAAATCCAGAAATTGCATGTTTGTTTTATTATTAATTAAGAAACAAAACAAACAATATTTTTTTTACAATAATGCTAGTGGTACAATAGAAATACGTCTGACTAGTAATATCCAATGTGTACTATTTATGATATGAAATATGCGTTGTATGTATACCACACATATGTATAGTACACATTTCATATCATAAATAACACACGTTGAATACTAGTTGGACGTATTTCCATTAATATTGATTTTTTTACGTGATTGTGACTAGGTATTAACTAAGAAAGCAGGTAAACTTCTATATGCTGTTAGCTACTGCCTTTTTTGTTTGGTTTGAAGAGTATTCTGTTACACGACAAAAGAGAAAGTAATTCAGTTAAGTACCAATAGAAGATCAAAAGTATACATTTCTCCTAAAGATTATTATATATATATCTCTTTTCCGTACATAATCTTGAAATAAAATTTAAGACCTTATTCTCAAGAGAATCAAGTTTTTTTCGATCAGAATCAAAATCAGCACCTTATTACAATCAACTACGTACAAATATAATAATGTTGGTCGTACAATAGAAATATGTCAAACTAATATCCAACGTGTGCTAAACATAATATGGAATGTGTACTATAATGTATAGACACATTTCATATTATGTATAACATACGTTGGATATTAGTTGAACGTATTTCTGTTACTAGAATTATTGCATTAGTATTGTACTACCTTTGATCAACGTTGTAATATAAAAGAAAATCTAATGATTAGAAATCAATGCCAATAATCACTTTTCAATATGTAGCAGCGTTAAAAACAAATAATGGGATTCCAAATATGATGCTGAGTTGGTGAGTGGCAAGGAAATGTACGTACATATATATATTTTTTTATAATAAAAAATTTAGATTATATTAGACACATCTTATTTAGGGACAAAACATATTATAAATCTTAATGAGAGTGTATAATGAAATTTATAGATAGTTCACTAAAGAGGATTCTTAATATTTGAACTCAAACCACGCTTAGCATGGACGGAAAACTGAATTAAATGTGTCAAAACCCTCGTTAGCGAAATATACATATTTTAAGGTAGTGATAGGATAAGAAACATCTAGGAATATAAAAAGAATTTAATTTGTACATGATGATCTAATATTTTTTAACATGGTAATTTAGTTTTTTTTTACTATAGTAAAAAGTCGTACAAATAAAAATATTTTGATTAATAAATATATAAAATATTTTATATTAGTTAGTTCATCAAATTAAAATTATATAAAGATGTGTGATATTTCAACTAGGGTGTATATGGGTCGAGTTTGGCTAAATTTGACAACTTGAAATTAAGACTAAGTCTATTTTTTAAATTTGAACTCGACCTAATGACGAGAGATCGAGTCATACTGGGTCAACCCGATCTTTATAAGACACATGAGAATTTGGACAAAGTATATCATATATTTATATAAAAGAGTATTGCTATATGTACAATGAAAAAACAGTCAAAATAACTAATATGTTATGCATAACAAGTATTACATAACATATATTACATGTTGCACACAACATATATCACATATTATGCACAACAATAATATCACATATTGTAAAGAAAGATGATATTGCAACATGTGATATATGTTGTAAACAATAATATACATAACATATATGATATGCATAATATGTAATATACGTTTGTGCATATATATTACGTATTATATGTTATGCAATGAGATTATCCCATTTATAAAATACTATAACTAAGAAATAAAATTTAAAATCTATTTTACAATATATGTTTAAAAATAAAGCCTATATAATCTATATAAGATAACATCAAATTAAGTAATAAAATATATATCAATAAAACTTTAAAAATTTATTATATGTTACTAATTTTATATAAAAAAATAATCTAAAAATAAAAATTACTTCAGGTCGGGTTGGTCGACCAACCCGGTCGACCAACCCGAAGCCAATAACTGGCCCAAAAAGTGCATTGGGACAAAATTTATGACCCGAATTAAAAAAAAGTACTTCTAACTAAGTCGAGTTGGCGGGTGAGGCCAGACTATGAACACTCCTAATTTCAAAATATAAAATAGTAAGTACATTCTACATACATCCATATCAAAGGTTGAAAAATAAAAGTGTGAATGTTAGAGTGAAATAACATTAAAAATCCAATAATAGAAAAAATATAAAAAAATTATACATATTGTTATGGTTATTTTAAATACTATTTCAATAAAAACCATTAACATTAGTGAAACAAATGTACAATATAAATATTTATAACGATTATATATTAAATTTTAAGTGAACATCGTCACTCTTACATCTAAATTAAATACATAAAATTCAATGAGTTTAATTTTGATGTGTGCATTGATCATCCAATCAAAATATTATGTTTACATGATTTTTTAGACAGTAAAATAAAGAAACATAATCATGACTGACTTGATAATAAATGATTGAATGATTGTATAAATGTGAAAATTAAATTCAAATTCAATAGTATAGAAAGATATTGTATACTTTATAAATAGAGTTATGATATTTGTACATACTCTTTTGTATGTAAGATAAACATACATATAAATCCAAGGGTGGATAATAAAAGTTGAAGTGTTGGAGTGATGTCACATCAAAATCCAATGGTAATAAAGTGGGTGAAGAGATATATGTAAGAGAAAATGTATGTACGAATATCATTATTGTTATAAATATTTGTATTATGAACCAAATATTTCTCTCACAAACATACATATGCATGACTTGTCCCATTTAATTTGAACCAATGAGCAAGTTGAAGTCGCCGGGTAAATCGGTGCATGATGCGATCATATGACATGGCTACCATTCAATGGAACATAGATTGGCCCAAAGGAAAAAAAGAAAATCCCTTAAGTAAAAATTTGAATTATTAAGAGGTGGAATCCTTTAATTTGAGGAATATTAATTATAATGAGTTATAAAGTAGGGTGTGTTATGAGTGATGAAAAATGGGATTGTCACAACTTTTTGGGCAATAAGATCATTGCTGAAAATGACCCTAAGAGGTTGTAAGTTATCTGAGGTTTTCGTGTGAGGTTTATTTTAGACAAGAGAGGAAATAAATAGTATATAGTGAAAAATTAATTCTTTTTATTTTTTCTTAAATACAAACTAAGAAATATATTAATAGAAAATATTATTTATACATACTCAATAAGTATGACGATTGATAACACATATATTAAAAGTAGAAAATTCATCTAAATATTTTTAGGTAAATGGGGCAAACAAAAAGAAATTAAACTAACAATTTTTTCTAGGAAAAGAAACACTAGACATGTCCTCATTAAGAATCATCATAAAATCCACTATAATAGTCTTATAATAACACACCAAAGAAATTGAATGTCTTAAATTCGTCAAAAAACTAATAGCTCTATTATCCATGAGAAATAATTTATTTATATTAAAAAATTAGTCCTTACATGTAATAATTTAATTTTTTAAATTTGTTGACCCAACTATTAATATTTACATTAATCTAACAATTTTAAAAGTTAGATTAATAATTTTAAAATATTAAATTATTTTAATAATAATTAATTTTATGATGTACATATAACATTACTCCCTCTATATATTCGTTAATTGTGTAAATCTTTCATTAACGCTTTAAAAGATCTTTAACTCGCCCAATAACATTTGTGTAAGTGTGTGACTTCTCGAGACATCCCTAATAATTAAAGTAAGAGCACACTCTATTTCAAGTGATATTTCAAAAAAATTCACGTCAAGAAATACAAAATAAGAGGAATGATATGCTAAATAATAAATTTGACTCCTCCAAAATGTCTATAAAATGAATAAATGTTTGAATATATATAAAATAAGAAATCGAACTATTACTTATCATTATTGTTTGCTTATTTTCCTATTAATTAATTAAGCTGAATTCTCATAGTTATCAAATGCATTTTCTACTTTTAATTGTAATAATAATTGTCGTACAACATAAATACGTCTAACAAATATTTAACGTGTGCTATACATGATATGTGATGCGTGCTATCATGTATAACAATATTTGTTGGACGTATTTCTGTTGTACGACAAA
Source organism: Aeschynomene evenia (assembly GCA_013621005.1). Classification (NCBI taxonomy): domain Eukaryota; kingdom Viridiplantae; phylum Streptophyta; class Magnoliopsida; order Fabales; family Fabaceae; genus Aeschynomene; species Aeschynomene evenia. Next base: position 6,562,571 of record CM024264.1, on the reverse strand, counting down.
TATTATTATTTTAAAAGATATACTCATTAATTATGGATGTTCAAATAAAACAATGTATGATTCTAACAAAATGGATTGGAACATTTTGATGGGAAGATAAGGATGCAAATCCTCAATTTGGTATGATGTTGTTGGCCATTTCAATTGACAACACCATAAAGTGTGCTCATAAAAACCCAATTGGATTATTCCAACTCTTCATTTTGTACCTTTCTTTTTTTTCTTTCTTCCCTCTATGCTTCCTAAGGTTTAAATACATAAAGGCTCAAATTAGCCCCTAACCATTCTTAGTGTGTTCCTTTCAAGGGTCATGCATGTGCCCATGATGTCTTTGCCCTTTGCTAAAATGCGCCGAGTGCTCACTTTTTTTTCACTGCTTGAAACAGAGAAAAACAGAGTGCGCATGTTAACTCCAATATAAAAAACACACTCTCTCTTCTTTCTTTCACTGAAGAGCATTTTGCACCATTCACACAAACACACTCTCTACACGTGCCAATCTCAAAAGCAAGCTAGAGAGAGAAACTGTTTCTCTCTCTAACAGTGGAAAAAGAAAGCAAAAATAATTAAAAAAAAAACAGTGAAAGAAAAGCAGAGCGAAACAGAGCAGAAACAGAGCTTTTTTTCTTCTTCTTCTTCAGAGATTGGAAAATTTTGGCTTAATTTCCCATAAAAAGCTTCAAACTTTGTGATCTCTTTCTCATTTCACCACACCCCATTTTCTCATTTTTGCTTTCTCCATTAGCAAATTCCTCCTCTTTATCAGAAAAATTCATTCATTCATCCATTTTCTTTCACTCACAAAAAAAAACTTTTTTGCTCCATCCATGTCTTCTGACATAAGCTAAATTGATTTTTCTCATTTTCTGCTACCTTTTTTCCCCTCTGAATCTGCCCCTTATACATTTGAAGTGCTGTGCCATTCAAGTTCAATGGAAAATTGCAATGTTCAAATGGCTATAGTGAAATCAACAATAGTAGTAGTGAATGCTGTTTTTATGAGTGTTGTGAGTGTTTCTGGAAGCTTCTGAAGCTAAAGTTGGAAGCTTTTTGAGGGTATTTGGGTAGTGTTGAGTATAGTGATGGGAAGGGATCGGTTACTATTGGAAACGCTTGGACCGCCATTAAAACGGCGTGCAGGGTTGAGAAGGAAACAAGCTGGAAGAGGGTCTTATAGGGGAAGCTAGCAGAAAAAAAGGGTGTGTTTTTTTTTTTTTTTTTTTTTGGTGGGGGAGTTGTTGGATTTGCAAGGTGTTTTTTTGTGTTGTTTTCTGTTTGGGTGAACCTGAGTATTCATCGATAGCAGTGACTAATCCTGTCGAGGTATAAAACGTTGGCCTTGAGACTCTCACTATACACACCGTTAGGGATTGAACCCGTGGTGTTTTTGTTGTTGTTGTTGTTGTTGTTGGAGGTGTGGTTAAAAACAACACTTTCTTGAGGGTGATATAAAAAGTTTTGATTTTTGAGGAGAAAAAGATGGGTACCAACTTGCAACAAGTACTTAGAAGCCTATGCTTGAATACTGATTGGAAATATGCTATCTTTTGGAAGCTCAAGCATCGTGATAGGATGTATGTTTTTCTTTTAAATCACTTTCATTTAATTTTTCATATCCTTCTGTTTGAGCTTTATTCATATGTTGCATCAATGTTTCCAAGTTTGGAGATTTATATGATTTGAGGTTAAATTGTTAATTGTAATGATTTCTAGGCGAGTAAAAGTATGATACTTGTTGTAGAAATTCAGATTAGATTTTGGACTAGATAAGGCATTGCTTTAGACCTTGTGTATCTAGAATCAATATAAGCAAAACCTTTTAGGGATCTTTTGGCCTTGCTTTTTGTTTTAAGTCTAAAGGAAAAGTGTTGTTTTCTAAAAGCATATTGTTTACTCCATTGTAATCTTACTGAGTGTGTTTGGAAGCTACAAAAATAGGAAATGAAATTATTTGAGAATGAAATTTCATGTTTGAAATCAATTAGAAAATGGAAATGAAATGATTTTTAATTCCATGGAATTCTTTCACTTCATATTTTAAAATGTTGTAGTTTTGGAAAGGATTTGTAGAGAAATGAAATGATTTGGAATCAATTCATTTCATTTCCATGCATTTCATTTCATTTCCTATTTTGGAGCATCCAAACACACCCACTGTGTAGCTAGAGTTATTTATGTTAGTAGTCGATATCTGACTAGCTAAGGTTTGAATTTCTTATTGTTGGGGTGGTGATTACATGTTAAAAAGTGTTGCTGGTAGTCATCTATTGATTTATTGGTTTATATATATATAATGACTTAAACTTTAAGATAACTGAATTCCATGTGTTACCTTAACTTATATTCTAGGTGTGGTATTTGCTTGCAGGATCTTGACATGGGAGGATGCTTACTATGAATATCATGATGGTAATGACTCGTCTGAAAGTTTTCGCTGCCAGAAGACCTTGGAACAGATCGGCAGTGCTAATTTTTCCCATGACTCTCTTGGATTGGCTGTGGCGAAGATGTCATGTCATGTATATTCATTAGGGGAAGGGTATGACTAGTCTAATAAATGTAGATGCTACTTAAGGTTGATTTTTTTTTTTTTTGTAGCACTTGGCCTAAGATCATCCTTTTTTTATAGTATTGTTGGACAGGTTGCTGTTAGCGGAAAGCATCGGTGGATCTATGCAGATAATCCCGTCACAGATTCTGGCTCATCTTATGAGGTGAGAATCCTTGTTCTTCAATATTGTCATTTCTCACTATTGTTCTATCTACCTTGTAAGATTCGAAGCTCTCTTATTGGTAGCAAATATGTATGATATTATATAACTAATCTTCCAATTGTAAGATTTGAAGTTCTCATTCCATTCCCCCTCTTTGGTTTTGTTTTCAGTTTGCTGGTGGATGGCAATCTCTATTTTCTGCTGGAATTAGGGTAAGATAATTGATTATATTACAAAATCACTCTCAACTAAATGTGAATCGTGATGCATGGTATCAACAATTTTTGTCACATTATTATCTTTTCACCTGATAGTACATCAATTGATATCAAATGATACGTTTGACCTGTTTAAGTTATACTATTAAAATACAGGAGATAGGTTTTTATGTGTTATGGAGATGGATTGTTGCAGAATAGTTAAGGAAAAAATTGTGGTATTGACTTACCCATAAACAAAAGAATAAAAGGGAATTGAAATAACTTGGGTTCTGGACTGTATTTTAGAAACTAGTGGTTTTCCTCTAAAAGATTACTTATTAGCATTAGAATTTATTATTAACAAAGCTTTACTTTGTTGTAGACCATTGTCGTTGTAGCAGTAGCCCCACTCGGAGTTGTTCAGCTAGGCTCTTTAAATAAGGTAAGATACTAAGATGGCTAGTCTTTTCTTTTCTTTATGTGCTGAACTTCCTCATTATTTGTGATTTTGGTTGCTGATCTGGTTCAAGAAGGCTTCTATTGTTCCTCATGATGTAATGCATAATATCTTTCGTAAGTATTTTAAAGTTTATATGCACTTTTTTGCTATCTCATCCTAATCATTCACAGAATATTATGACTTTCCTTGTATTATTGTATTTCTCTATCTAATTTTGGTAATTGCATGGCTAGTGAGTGACATTGATTAAATACTTGTTAATCCTTATTTTAAAAACTATGTAAAACTCTCAGAGAGAAATCAATGAGATCATAGTCATCCATGTTGGGCTGCCAATTGTAAAAGGACAGCCCGATTCATGAGGCTCTCACCAGGTGGGGTTTAGGGAGGATAGATGTACGCTGCCTTACCACCACTTTATGGAGAAACTATTACCAAAATTTGAACTCTTGACCCTGCGACCTTCAGGTCAAAAAGGGCTGCGAGTGTATTAAATTATAATTTATTAACAAGCCACCAAAGCTAGAAGATTTAGCATCATGTATTATGATGTCTTAGTTCTGATGTTGCAAATACAATTTCACCTATGGTAACCTGGATGTTGCAAATAGCCAAATACAATTCGGCTTACAAACGTGTTGGAGTGTACTTATAATGCATGTTGGATCTGCTTACATTTTTTTAACTTAGAATGGGGTGTTCTATGATTTTGATGGATTGTAGAGTATTTCCATGACTTGTGTTAAGGATGGATTTATTTATGTGGAAGTGTTTTTATTTTTTGAAATATTTAATAATATGCTCTTCTTTCTATCATCTTTGATGGCAGGTTACTGAAGATATGGGGGTTGTAACTCATATCATAAATCTATTTTTGTCTACTCAAGATTACACAATGGACTATATTCCAAGTCAAATACAAACTTTGCCTGCTTACTTACATGATGATACAGACAAAACCATGAAGAGTGAAACACCAGATGTTTTAATGCCCTTTCAATGTTCCGGGAAGAACTACTCACCTCATGCAGTTTATCAGAAATTGGCTGTTGATGTGGCCAAGCATGAGGGGCCTGAATTTAACGATGATGAAAGTTCCATTTTGCTAAGGTCAATATCAAATATGATGAATGCAGAGAATCAGAACTTTGTTGAGACAAAACCTGAAAATGAGAGGGAGTGTGAAGGGAGCAACATTCGCTGCAAAGATATGAGTTTGGAATCAGAAAAAAATGTCTCATCATTTTTAAACAATATGGTTATGGACAATAGCAGCTTCAGTGATTTAATACGCCCATCAGAAAAAGTTGGATTTGATTCTGCTTACCCTTCAGACTTTCTTGATGCAGTTCTTTGTGAAAGTGATAAGTTATTTATCAATCAACTTGGGGTCTTGAATGTGCCCCGACCTTCAGACGGAAACTCCCAAAATGATATGGAAAAGTCAAAGTTTCAGAGTGAGCCTCGCTACAAGGATACCTCGGACACATTGAAGTTCCCTGCTGGCTGTGAGCTATATGAAGCACTTGGACCAGGTTTTCTGAAAGGGAGTAGTAAATATTTTGATTCGGAGACACAGGTATATCAAGATGTTAAGACTGTCGAGGTGCCAAATGAGATTAACCGTAGCCAATTGACTTCAGAATCTCATCCAGAGCATCTTCTGGAAGCAATGGTGGCCAACTTATGCCGTAATAATAATAATATTAATGGCGAGGCATCATTTTCTACTTCTATGCAATCTGCAATGGATTCAGGGAAAAATCCTGAAGCTTCTGCTCACTCTATGCACACTATTAATTCAGACGGCTATTCATTGGACCAGTCTTCTCTTGTCAGCGAGGACAAATATCGTAGTATGAGTTCATCAGGGATATGCGGTGTGATGTCAAAAGGTTTTTCTTCTGCATGTCCTAGTTCATGTAGTGAGCCGTTTGAGAGGTCTTCTGAACCAGCTAAGAATAGCAAGAAAAGGGCTAGGCCTGGGGAAAGTTGCAGGCCGAGGCCAAGGGATCGTCAGCTGATCCAAGATCGCATCAAGGAGTTGAGAGAACTGGTGCCAAATGGAGCAAAGGTAACTTGCTGCAATGTATAATTGATTATTTTCTAATACTGTCTCAGGATGTTTGGATTTTCTATGTGATGGCAGAGTTACCAATTTACATGGCTAAAAATTTTATTATAACTTCTACAGTGCAGTATCGATTCGCTACTTGAGTGCACAATAAAGCACATGCTTTTTCTCCAGAGTGTAACTAAGCACGCTGACAAGCTAAATAAAGTTGCTGACACAAAGACAAAGGTAAAGTTCATTGGAATTTCAGAATTATATTATTTTGTTCATGGGCTATAAAGAAGTTAACTGAATATAATTTATCAATTCGGTAATAGGCGTTGCCACGTTGGTATTTGAACTGAAAGATATGCATACCTACATGCTTATGGTTAAACTGCATATTAACTGGTTTTGTCATTAGAAAAATAAGATTTGGTGTTTGTATTTGTTAAGTAGAAATATGCTGTTATTAAATTGCAATGAAATTAAAGTTAATTGAACTATTTTTTTTAAATATTTATTATTGTGCATTGTCCATTACTTAATACTACTGCAATTTTGCAGTTGCATCATATGGAAACAGATAGTCTTGGTTCCTCTAGCTATCAACAGGGATCGAGTTGGGCAATGGAGGTTGGAGGCCATTTAAAAGTTCGATCGATATTAATAGAGAATCTAAGTAAGAATGGGCAGATGCTTGTCGAGGTGTGTGTAAGTTGAAAATTACAACTTTTATTTATTCTTTTATGATATTTGATTAAAAATTAGACTAGATGAGCTCGAGAATAACTCCGACTTGGTCGCGCAGTTGCGTTGGTTCTTTTTGTGTTAATTATGGCTTATGGTGCAGATGCTGTGTGAAGAATGCAGTCATTTTCTTGAGATAGCAGAAGCCATAAGAAGCTTGGGCCTCACAATTTTGAAGGGCGCAACTGAAGCTCATGGCGAAAAGACCTGTATATGTTTTGTGGTTGAGGTAGGGTTCTGTTCCTTATTTTAGTTAAGCAAAATTTGCTGCATTATTTTCTATGATTAACTAAAAAGTGTTTTTAAACAAATTGTTAATCTTGATGTTTCTTTTTTGAGTACTACAAATGACTGTTCAATCACGAATAAAGATGTTCTATGATCACAGAAAATTATGGAAATTGAGTCTGTGGTAAGTGGTATGAACTATGAAGAACTATGAACTATGAAGAATTATGGAAAATTATGCAACTTTTTAAAATCTTAATGAACAGCTTAAGGCAGAAGAACTATGAACTATCTATCTATTGAATAATTCGAGTTTAACTTAAATTTGTAAACCATGTCATTTCATGCAATTGAACTGTGTTTAAAATGGAAAAATGTGTCTAGAATTTTGTGATCATAAACTCCTTCATGTGTGATTTTACAGCCTACATGTCTCTATATTATATATTATGAATTTACCTTCAAATTTATATAACCGTGTATATTTCTTAAGTTAAAGAGTATCATATGCACAAATTCTATATATTTGGTGTATTATATGTTATCACTGGTGGATTGAAGTTTGCAATAGTTCGAACAAAACAATAACTAAGCCTTGTCTCTCATAAATCATGTAAACTTTCAAACCATTAGAATCTAAATCTTCATCGCTATATTTTTCTATCGATTGATTGATTTTGATGCGCGAATTATCTGTCACAGGGCCAAAACAACAGAAATTTGCACAGGTTGGATATCTTGTGGCCGCTTGTTCAGTTACTACAATCCAAGAGCACAATGTATCCATAATAAGTGGTTGATTCCTAGATTCCTCTAAGCTTCTTCATTGATTGATGCAATTGATCATTCTTGATCTTTGAATTGATGCTCAAAATCTCATGTTTCATTCCCTCCACCCCATTTTCTCCAAGCAAAGAAAATCTTGTGAGAAGGAAAGATTTTGAGTAGCTCAAGAATAGAGAAATTACCCTCACATTTGTTGAGATCCACATCATATAGGCTTTTACAGTGTTATGAAGACTTCAATTGTTGTTTTCCTTGTGTTGTTGTTGGAATGTAAATGTGACTAGCATTTGTTTGAACTTTTTTGACATTGAAAATAACAGAATGCATTGAATACATTTTGTTGTGATACATATAATTTTTCATTTATGTACTGCACAATTCTTTAGTTATGTATTATATACACTTGTACCAGCGACCAAATGTATATGATGAGCAGTTAAAACTTAACATAATTTTGTTAATAAGTTGCTTAAAAACACTTGGTGAGGTTATCTTAGAGGAAAATATTTGGTGAACAATGGATAACCAACTAATGGGCCAATTGGATAATCTTTGGTCCAAAAAATTATCTTTAAGTAGTTAGTTTTTAGTATATTGAAATATTTGTGACCTAAAATCTCTATATGGGCTGTTTTTTATTGTACAAATAACAACCCTCTATTTTAAATGAAAAGATATAAGAAGATTTAAATTTTTATGGTGTACTCCTTATATATAAAAATATCTCCTCTCAATATGAATATTTTTATTTTTATTATTTCAATAAATACCTAAGAGCATCTCTATCGGCATGATTCTCTGAGGTCCCAATCCCATGAGCAACAAGTGGGAAGTCCCGCCAGGGAACTTAAGCAATTTTCGGTGTCTCTCTATAATAGTAGTACAGTCCCATTACTCCAAAAAGTTTAATAAGTTATTATTTTATATTGTATAATATAATTTTAATAATAAGTCAAATCCATGTTTAACTCACTCTCAATGAACATAACAACATGTAGATACCCTATCATTGAAATAAATCTTATTAAAATTCCACATGATCTTATTATGTATAATATCTCACCTAGGGGTGGCAATTTTCCCCGCCAAATGGGGACCCCGTGGGGACTGCCCTGCTTGGGGCCCCGCAGGTGGGGATTTTTTTCCCGTGGGGGTGGGGTCCAAATTCTCCCCGCAACAAGTATGGGGGTGGGGGTGGGGGTGGAGATCAGCCTCCCCGTCCCGTGGGGACCCCGCATCACCCCGCACAAATATTATTTTTAAAATATTATTTATATTTTTTATGTAAAATATTTATTTATATTATTCGAAGAAGATTTAAGTAATTTTATAGTATTAAAAAGATGTATATGGATAATATGGTTAAAATTATTTCCCACAACTCAACTTAAATACACTATATAAAAAAACATTAATCCCCAAACTTATTGGGCTTAGACATGTTTAAAATAAAAAATGATTAGATCCTAAACTTAAAGTGAAGTAACACAATTAAGAAAGAAACTCTAGCTCTACTTCACTCAATTCATCCTTATTCCTCAACCTCGAGCCTCAACAATTGTCATTTTGCCTCCTCTGCGCGCCTCTACTCTGCGCGGATGTCAGTCCTAATCAAAATATCTTTAATTTTTAAAATTATTTATTTTATTTATACTTTATGGACATTTCGTATTTTATTATCATTTTACAATTCTTCGATAACTATGTTTGTTGAACTATTATGTTAAATTTAAATTCTAAATTGTCAATATTATGATTGAAATAATTAAAAGTTTTATTATTTATATTTTTTCTATTTTCTTTTTTGAAATTTATTTTTACACAAGTGAAAATTTCCCAAAGGGTCTCCTAGAATTCCCGTGGCCGAATGGGGACCCCGCGGGGACTGTCCTGCATGGAGCCCCGCATGTGGGGATTTTTTTCCCCGTGGGGGTGGGGGTGGGGGCCAAATTCCCCCCGCAGCAAGCATGGGGGTGGGGGTGGGGAAGGTACTCCCCGCCCCCGCCCTGCACAATTGCCACCCCTAATCTCACCACCATAAATGATGATACATACTCTAATAGATCACTAATGATAAAGGGCAAGTTTGGATAGCAAACTTATGACTTTTTTTAACTTTTTATAAGTTATAAGTTATTGTATAGATGTTTTGATTAATTTTTATGTAACTTTTAACTTTTTAAAAAGTTATTTTAAGTGCTTATTGGAGAAGTTAAAATATTTAATTTCTTCAAAAAGTCTTTGCACATTTTTCTAAAAACTACCATTACAAACCAAAATAAGTACTTATATTATTTTACTTCCAAACACAAAATAACTTTTTCAAAAGTTACTTATTATTAAAGTCCTTATTAAAAAGTTTTTTTTGTATAAGGACTTAATTAAGCTCTTTATCCAAACTGCCCAAAGTCATGTGAAATTTCAATACCATTCTTTGGAGTTAGGATCATGATCACCATGTTAAAGCCTAAAATAAGGTAAGGCTTTATTGCCATCTAGCCCTTTGGATCTATAGTAGCCAAGATATTCAGTAATAGAAATTTTCTTGTAGTTTGGTGGGCTTTCATTGGAAGTGAACTCCTGGATTGGCCCATATGGTTTGTGTCTATGAGAAGCACTTGGATAAATATGGCAAGCAGCTGATACCCTAGGCCCAACCCTTCTAGCCAGCACTCTATGCTCAACACTTTTGAACTTGTCATTAGTGATAAGCTGCACACCAAGAAATGACGTTGGAATCAGTCACTTTAGGCCATTGTTAGATGCTTAACATTTATTCTGGCTATTGGATCTTAAATATTTGGATGTAAGGCTAGAATACACTTAAAATAAGAATGCTTGTCGTACAACAGAAATACGTTTAACTAGCATCCAACGTGTGTTATTACATAATATATAATGTGTACTATATATATAACACACATACGTATAACACACATTCTGTATCATGTATAGCATACGTTGGATGCTAATTTAACGTATTTTTGTTGTACAACAAATATTATTGGAGTACTTATCAACTTATTGGTGCAGAGTTAGAGAAAGTAATAGTTTAAATAACATTTTTTTTATTCAGAGGTCTTCTTCGTATGAAGAAAGAGTAATGTTACACAATCAAAATAAATTGTTGGGAAATTGTAGTTTATCACGCAAATTATAGGCCATGTGTACTTTAACTCTAAAGCTTAAAAAATATATACAAATCAATACCTTGAATTTTGGTAAATGTACATTTTGGACAGAGTACTAGTGTTCTATACTCCCGAACTTTGAAATATTTGTGAATTGATTCGTTTAACTATTCTATACGTACAATGTGATACCCTAAAATATCTTAAATTTATGGGGGTGTTTTATTTAACAATCATAGAAAAATTAACTGAATATTTAATTATCACATTAAAGAAGTTCAAAGGGTTGAGCCTCACATTTTTAAAATTTAGGGTCTAAAATATATATGGCCTATAGTTAATTAGAGGGCTAAAGTGCAATTTATAAAAAATAAAAGTACTTATCAGATGGAATAAAATTGTGTAACTCACTCATCAAAATTTTAACATTTAAACCACACCAATCTGACAAATAAATTCCCTAAAAAATTCTTAAGTCTAGCATTTTCCATAAAGAAAGATTCTTCTATTATAGTTTTTAGATTCACATTTGTACATATAGTACAAAGAAAAAGTTGTGGTTATTACTTATTACCTGCATAAAGTCACCAATGTTTGCCACTAAAGCTCCATGAATTGGCTTAATATCAACCCACTGATTTTGATGGAGAACTTGGAGGCCACCTATGGAATCTTGCAAGAGAATAGTTAGTGATGATGGATCTGAATGCTTGGTAGTGCCTAGTGTTAGTTCTGGTTCAGGACAAGGAGGGTAATAATGGCACACCATTGTTTCACTTTTCATGCACTCTATGCTTGAAATATATTCACTCCTTAGCCCCAAAGCCTCTGAGAGTAATTCTGATAATGTCTCCCTAAGTTTCATTATGTGTTCCATGTATTTGCTCACTGCTTCTCTGAACAAGAAAAAGGGTAAGTGCTAGTGAGTAATTAGAAATGTGAAAATGAGTGTAGGTGTAAATAATAATTATAATAAGGTTGAAGTACCAAAAACGGAATACGAAAAATTTTGTCCCTGACAACCATCAAATATGTTTTTGACAAAATAATCCATGAAAAATTGTTTAAGTATGACAAAATGCACCAGTCATGTAACAAAATGTCCTTTGACTCCATCGCACAATTTGGTGTAGTTTTTCAGACTTAAACCATCTTTCATGGTTTATTTTGTTAAAAATATCTTTGATTGTTGGATTTGTCAGCAATAAAATCTTTCGTGTTCCTTTTTGGTACTTTACCCTAATAATAATAATAATAAAGCTATAATTGGCCATAAAAAGTGTAGCATTACTCTTTTCAAAGATTTTAAAAAAATTGCATATTATACATTGGGTTAAAGCGAAGTCAATTTAACCTTAAATATAACTCTGATTAAATAAAATTAATATAATGAACCAATGTGGTGTTGATTCGAGTGAAAGAGGGTCAGATCCTATGAGATTTATATGTATGGAAAAAACACTTATAAAAGGGATCTCATTTAGACATAAGACTATGCTTGGAGAGATTAATCTCTCACTGGTGGTCAGGTGAAAAAATAGCACAAAAAATAAAACAAGAAAGAAAAAAAAATCAAGATAATAAATTGTTATCAAGAGTGTAAGTGTGTGCATCATTATATGTAGGCAAAGCATATCAACTCAAAGTACACTATATCAACAAGACAACAACCTAAAGTTACATGAACAAACCAAAATTTATTTAACTAATTCCTTTCTATTTGATCCTTATACACATACATAACAGAAACACATGCCATCTAATTATTCCATGAAACTATATATATATATACCTGCAAATTAAGGGATATGCCTCAGGACTCAGAGGACCATCTTGGAAATCAAATGCTATAGTGTCCCTCCAATTTGCTGATTTTGCTATAAAAAGATCACCATTGCAATAGTACCTTACCCTTACCTTATGGTCCCTTGAATACCACTCTTTCTTCACCTCACAAGGTAACTCATGAAACTCTTTAATAGCATTTAACAATCCATCCATGACACAAATTGGGACACCATGATTCACCATTTGGAAAAAACCCCATTTTTCTGATGCTTCCCTTATCTCACTCACTATGTTAGGCCTATTAGTAGGATCTTCATACCCTATGAAATCAATCACAGGAACATTAAGGCTAGTAGTACTTGTTGTAATTGAAATTGTGCTATTTTTTTCTTCTTGTGGATGAATAAGGAATTTGGGGACTTTAACAAGACCAGAATCAACAAGTCCTTTGACACCAGATTTGGTTTCATCAAATTCCTTCACTTCTTTTGCTCTGTTATAGCCTAATGATGCATCCTCTTCCACTTGAACACCCTCTTCATCAAAGGGGATCATCAATTCAATGCTAGACATAATAGTATATTTTTTTTTTTCTTTCTCTTGTTTAGATGGTTATTACTAGTATTGTGTGGTTAGGTTGGGATTTGGTGATACAAATTTGAGGCTTTGGTGGTGGACATTAAATGGAGAATGGAACAAGATGCCAAACATTGAATGTAGTAAGAGAAGGGAAATAATAAAATAAGGAAAATGGCAAATCAGATGCTTATTATTATTATTATTGTGATAATATATATTTAAAAATTGTGGAATTTATCATGGGAATTAGATGCAATCAAAAACACCTTAGAAAAGGATTATGGTTGAGAAATGAGAATGCAATTATTATATCGGCCACTTAATTTTGTTGGTTTGTCTTAAAGAAATGGCTTAAATATCATTGGTTCAGTAGCTTTATGCAAATTCTAATTTTAGTCCACTATCTTTATATTTGTCACATTTAGTCCACTAGCTTTAAGAAATTGTCAATTTTAGTCTCCTGTGCTGACGTGGACTTAACGATACTGACATGGTAGTTGACTTTACTGATATGATTGTTGATTTTGTTGAGGTGGACGTTGACTTTGTTGACGTGGAAGTTGACTTAGACCATCGAATTTGCTGACGTGTCAGTTGACTTTACTGACATGGCTGTTGATTTTTGCTTACGTGTCTGCTGACTTACCAATTGACTAATAGTGAACCAAAAGTGCTCAAAGTTTAAAAGCTAGTGGACTAAGGGCCAGTTTGGATAAACAGCTTAATTAAGCTCTTCTAGAGAAGGAGCTTATAACACAAGTGCTTACCGTAAAAGTAGCTTATAAATGAGTTATTTTATGTTTGAATTTTTAGTTACATAAGTGTTTATTTTAAAGTTGTAGTGTTTGGATAAATAACATCAAAAGGTATAATTTTTTTATAAAAGAGAAATTTTAAACATTAATACAAAAATATATACATTTTTGTGAGATTGAACCAATTAATGATAAAATTATTTTTATTTTTATTTTTAATAAAGAAGGAATGATGAAAAAGAACTTTTATAGAAGAAGAAGTCATTCTTTTTAACTTCTCCATAAGCATCTAAAATAACTTTTTAGAAAGTCACAAGTTAATTGTGAAAGTCTTGCCAAACACTAATGAAGTGACTTTTCATAAGTCAAAAGTTAAAAAAAGTAACTTTTACCCTTATCCAAACTGGATGTAAATGTGATAAATCTAAAGATAATGGACTAAAATCAGAATTGATGTAAAGTTAGTGGACTAAAATGATATTTAAGTCTAAAGAAATAATAATTGTTGAAGAACCGTGTTAGTTATTTAGACATATACTTAATGAGTAGGTCCATATTGATTATTATTTTATTAGGGACATGTGTTAATGAATAATGATAGATATTTTAAATTTGATTAATGAAGAATCAAGAAGGATTTAATTTAGTGGTATGTAATCAAATTGTCATTTGAAAATTATTGGAAATTTTTTATGTATAACCGGAGATAATATTATTAAAATTATTCTCTCAATTTTTTATTAATTAACGTGTAATTTTATTTTTATCATTAAATAGTTGATTCACATAATTATGTGATATGTAAAAATATCAATATTAGTTCACATGATATCAATTTTACCTAGATGTACTGTGTAGTGTGCAAAGATAGAGAGGAAGTTGCAATAATTTCATAAATTTAAGAATATTTTAGATAAATTTAATAAAGGAAAATGTATATATAACAAAAATAAGTCAATATAATTAGTCAACTAACTATATATATATTATATATATACACACATACTAAAAAATATAAATTACACATATAAAGGATTACAAATTACATATACTAAATATCACAAATTTTATATACAAAGTGTAAGTGTGTGAACCCATTAGTGATTAACGTTAACTAATCTTTTATTCATTACAGATATTAAAGACTACAAACTACATATACTAAGTACTACAAATTAAATTATCAATAATGTTAAGTGTACAATGAAAAATGTCAGCCAATGAACCATTTTGACTTTGATTTTGACCTAAATAATTATTGAGATTGTAATCGTAGGCTGAATAATTATTGTCCAAAATCTTATTTATTAACTGATTTGTCTTGTTTTTTATTGTACATTTAGCATCACCTTAAATTGTTCATACTAAATATCACAAATTAATTAACGTGTGCAAATGGTATATTAGTGATTGGATACTCATTGATTGATTGATTAATCATTATACATGTATTATTATTTAACAATAATAATAATAGAAGATGATTTTACTAGAACTTAAAAGAAATCACAGTAATTTGTCGTTATTCTTTATAATAAACAAAGGTTATGGAATTCAATAAAGCTGCCAAGAAAGACGAATATATAAGAGATACGTACCCACATTTTTTTTGTCCACAACCGTGACATTTAATTCATCATTTAATGTTGTTTTCCAAATATTGTATGGAGATGCTTTTGAAAGATGTTGCCAGTTCTGAGTCTAGTACTATTCAAAGCTACAAATGGTATTCACTTCAGCCAGCAGCTAAACACTATTAACACACTTTTTATTTTATTTTGGATAAATATCATATTTAGTCTTTGAAGTATATTTTTTACAATAATTTAGTTCTTCAAAATTTGAAAATAATAAAATAATTTTAAAATTAATTTGTAAATTTAGTCTTTTCGTTAAATTTCTATTGATTGAATTGCAGTGATGTGTATAACACATTGTATGATGTCACCTAACTTTTTTTCGATTGAATGATGTCACCTAACTTGTATCATGTTTGCAACTCAGTTTACATAAACTTAACAAATATACTAAATTGTCACTTAAAGTATCAAATAAAATTAATCTTAAAGAAATATTTTATTATTTCCTTAAAATTATTTATGATGGACAATATTCACTACTCTTTTAATTTTTATGTTTGAAAACAATATAACAACAAATCAGATTTGCTGCACACTTATAAAAATTTAGTGTAAATCACAATAATCTTTAGTGATTAATTATTTTACATGATCTGTCAGTGAATAAAAAATTCATGTATTAGGATTTTAAACCAACTCCATCTTAAATTTGTTAAAAAAAATCACTCGGTATAAATAATGTCTTTATTTATTATTGATTGATATATAATGCAAAATATATTTATACTATTAATACATTATAATTGAGATTTGGGTGAAATTTAGATAGGATTCCTCTATTTATTTGAGTGAAACTGACCTCTCTTAAACATGTTATTTATGGGAAATTTATGTAATTTTGAGTGAAAAGACAAAATAATAATTTTAGAAACTCAATAATATCATGAGCAAATTTTATAAACAAAAGAATTGTGGAATAAATTTCACCAATATATAAAAAAAAGGTGATGCTAAATGAACAATACAAAATCGGCCCAATCAGCCAATAAATGAGATTTTGGGCCATAATTACTCAGCCCATTACAATCTCAATGATTATTTGGGCCAAAACCAAGGCCATAATAGGCCCATTGGCTGTATAACTGATTTTTCATGGTTCACCTAGCATTATTGATAAAAAAAATGATAACATTATTTAATTTATGGCTAAAAATCTACATATCTTGTTAACTTAAAATAATAATATTTATAACATTTTATAATTAAATCATATTTAGTCAGTTTAATTCAATAATGTACTACTAATTAATATCTTCATAAATGATTCGGATTACGCAAATGTCATGTCATCTATAAATGCTATTTGGAGTAACGTAACTGAACTCATTGGTTTCAAGCCCACGTGAATGATCAAAGAATTTATGACGACTCCTTTCGTGTTAATTGGGACAGGTCGTGGTCGTAGAGATAGTGTCTAAAATTTTTGGGGAGATCTAGAAAAATACATAAAGTTAAAAATCTGAATAGTGCTAGTATAGGTTTAAAGTTATATACAGTAAGTCAATCATATCCATTTATTTGTGTGACTTTTTAGTTAGTAGATGATTAAGTTAGAGACTTTTGTTGATGTGTGAATCTATGATTGGATGTCTGTGTAAAATTATTTTAAACTGACAGTGGTTTGAAATTAAACTCTTTATTGAAACTAACTTTCTTTGTTATCTCAATGTTATTGCCTTGTCGAGTAGGATTGACCTCTGTGTTGAGTATGTCGAGTTCTTCAGACACAGGTTTGAGTGATACGTGAAAATGGACTCTGAACGTCTAAGTCAATTTTCCATAATGAAGCAAGTAGTACGAGAGTGAGTAATAGTATGTAAGTGATACATGTAACACCTCAATTTTTATTAAGTCATAATTAGTCGAGATTAAGGGTAACTGATCTTAGTTAGAATTTAATTAAGTTGGATGGACAAATTTCTCCTAGGTATTATGTGTTTTATGTGTCAGGTATGTTTTTAAAATTGTTTGGATCATGTATGAGATTTGTGGTGTTAATTGTATGATTATTATATAAGTTAGTGTGTTCTTAAGTTGTTTAGAATTAAGCTATTTCAAAGCTTAATAATTGATTACATAGGGTTTATAATCGATTATGAGTTCTAGATTTTAACTGGGCGAGTTTTAACTACTGTAATCGATTACATCGAGTTTGTAATCGATTACAGTCCCGCATATTGCATTTTTAAATGTGTTTTATTACGTTTTGGCCATCACCCTATCTTTTTAATATTGCAACTTGGTCCCTCCGTGCATAAACCCTAAGAACTCATATAAATACTAGTTTTAAGTCTTTCTGCACATTCTTGCCTCCACCATTTAGTCTCATTCTTAGAGCTCTCAAGCAATATTCATCTCACACCTCTATTCTTACCTTTAACCTTGCTCAATCACAAAGATAACCACATATTCTTGATCACCACATCAATCTCTACAAGACTATTGATTGTTTTTCTTCTCAAAGAACCGTTCATTTTGTTGCTTCATTCGTTAGGCACATTTGGGAAGGAGAGTAACCAAGAGAGATAAAAAGAAAAGACGTTCAAGCTTAGTTTGGAGGTATATAAGAGGTAGAGGTTTAGATTATGCTATGTACTGTGTTATATGAATATTTTATCGATTGAATGTTGTTTAAATCATATTCTACCAATTGGATGATGATTAGATCGTCTTTTTACCAATTGATTGATGAAAAACGTGTTTTTGAAATCTTACGATCTGATTTCACGTGTTTGTAATCGATTACGAACTGAGAATTTCCAATTGTAAGAAGACATGCTCTCTGTTAATCGATTATAAGAAGGTTGTAATCGATTACTATGCTACAAATTGTATGAAATCTTGTTGTTTCCATTCCTTTTGTACGTTCTATTGCACCTTATGACTTATATGCATGAAATGCTTAATTCATTGACGATGTATATGATGTTATGATGTTACAATATGAATGTGTGATGATGATGCATCTTTGTGCTATGTGCAATATGATGTTATGATATGATGATAAAAATAAAGTTATAAAACATTGTAGCCTTCAATCATCAATAGAGTTGATAAGGGATGAATGACAATCTCGATCACTACTGACTTCATTGGTAAGGAAATGCGAGTTACCCCTTCTCCCCATAAGTTTAGGATGAGCTCAAACTTAGGGGCCAAAGAGAGGGTGGTTTTGCCCAAAAATGTTTAAAGTTAAAGAAAGAGAGACTATGTGGTTATATATATGCATTTTAGAATGTAAGTTATGCATGTCACTTAATTTTATTATACAATTAACATGTGTAAAATTGGTAAAGACACACTTAGCTTGGGTTAAGTTGCTCTGGGAACTATGTTTGCGAAAATCCTCATAATTGAACCTTGTATGCTTCACTTATTTCATAATTAACCCGAAGTGACACCTCTACTGAGTTACTTTTCAATTGCTCACCCCTTATGTTTTCTTCCTTCTATAGAGGATCATGTGGACCAGGCTACTAAAGTTAGCGAGTAGTCATTGCAGACTTAGATGATTTTATGTTTCCATGCTTATTTATTTCAGACTTATTTATCATTATTAGTAGTTTTATTTCATCTTATGGATATTGTTCCATACCTTTCACCGAGGAGGAACCGTCGCCAGTCTCTGACTCCATGCGCCACCACTCTTCTCCATGGACTCCTTCGCTCCATGCTCCCCTCCCAGTAAAAGGGAGGGGTACATCTTGCAAGGACAATGATCTTTAAGTCAGTTCGGGTCTTAATATGGAAACTTAGCTGAATTGCTTATCTGAGCAGTGGAATGACCCCCTTTATATAGTCATTAGTATAATCGCGCGCTTTTTGAGTGATTTTAAGATGAGAGTGGGTGGTTTATGAGGTCATCTTGACTCTTTTCCACTAACTCACTTTCCTTTAAATGTGTAACCACTTTCTCATTGGCTTAGTGCTTAGTCAGACCTTATTCTCATAGGGTTGGTCTCATCTCTTTGTTTGAGCCTCATCCATTCAGTCATTGGTGGGTCTTAATGGGTCATATTTCGGGTTGTGAACAGATATGATTTACATTATGTTTTTTTGAGTTCGGACCTATGTTAGTCGGCAATACTATTATAAATTTGTATTTATAGTGGAGTCTCATGAGTTTTAGTTGTAGGCTTGTGGGATGACACTTAGGGGGCGTTTGGTGCATTACCGAGGAAGATTACCGGTAATCTAGATTACCTTGCAGATAGATTACCTCCAATTAAATTACCGGTAATCCACATTACCTTGTTTGGTATATACAAATAAGATTACTGGTAATCCGCATTACCTTATTTGGTATATTATCCACATTACAAGGTAATCTATATATATTACTATAATACATTCTAAATAATTATAAAATAAATTAATCAAATATAATTATATTATATATATTATTAAAATACATAAAATACACATAAAATGAATTAATCAAATATAATTATATTTTGAATTTAATATCAATATTTTTCAGTTTTGACATTAATATAATTATATATTAAAAATAATTATATAAAATTAGGATTCCAAGTGGGTCACGATTGCAAGCAGGATTTGTGTTATAAAATTATAAAAATAGGATTAGTAGTGTATTTTGTTAGAGGGGTAATGATGTAATAAAATAAATTAGAAGATTACCTAGGGGTGGTAATCCAGATTGCCACCTGAAACGGAGGTAATCCACATTACCACTTTGGAGGTAATGTGGATCTTTGTCAAAACGAACGAATCAATCTGGATTACCACGTAATTTAATTGCAAGATTACCGGTAATCTATACAGATTACCCCATACCAAACGCCCTCTTAGCTATTAATTTGATGTTGATGACTTGATGAGAGATTATGCATTTATGGATTATATGCACGTATGGTTTTTACTACAATAATGCTATATGTACACTCTCCCATCAACCACCATTAGCCACTCTTCACCTTTTTATAGTGGGTTCCATCAGAATGAAAAAGTAATACTTGATGAAATTGATGGAGTGGCTGATGGTGGCTGGAAAATAGTGTACAAGAAGCATTATTGTTTTTCCTATTATATAAGAGTATGTTTTTTTTATTAGCGCATAATATGCATGAACAAGAGCTACTAATTGTTATTCATTTATTAGCGCACAATATGTGGACAAATTGAGAAGAAGGATAACACGAAATGTTAATTTCGGTGCATAACAACCACACAAGGACATTCAAGAAAGAAACAAGATCTTTAAACCAACAATAACTAATTAATTAATATATATCATTATTTAACAACATATCATGTGTCACTTTCCTATTCGAAAGCAAGGTTAGCTCAAGGTATAATAATAAATAACATTACTGATATTTAAATCATGTAAGACACAATAGGTTGGTTCAATGTTACACTCAAACCATGTCTAGTTATCATCACGTGAATTAAAGGTTTATATATAGAGACCTCTATTTTAATTTGTTTATCTTTGTTAGTAGATTCTGTGATTTTGGTTCAATGTATAGCCTCAGTTCTAAGATTCTATATGATGACATTAATTATTTGATAAGGTTTCATTATTTTTACATTATGGTTGAAATAAATCGTATGTACCTTTCTCATAATAATAATAATAATAATAATAATATACATTTTCGGCATCATTTAGCGGCGTATGACATACTACCGTGGAAGATTACCGGTAATCTAGATTACCTTGTAGATAGATTACCTCTAATTAAATTACCGGTAATCTACATTACCTTATTTGATATATACAAATAACATTACTGGTAATCCATATTACATTGTTTGGTATATTAAAAAGATTACTAAATATGTATATATATTACTATAATATCCTCTAAATAATTATAAAATAAATTAATCAAATATAATTCTATTACATATATTATTAAAATACATTCTAAAATACACATATGACTATAATGCCCTCTAATTTTTAGTTTCACTCTCTAAACATTTTTTATTAAGTAAAATTTTAACAATTGTATATTTAATTAATTATTTATATACTATAATACATAACATGTTATATATAAATTTCTAATTTTCTTTGATTTTGATAGTAAATTATTGAGTGAATAATTACTTTAGTCTTTATATACAAAATACATTAGTGGTTGATTGATGAATGAAAAAGAGTATACATAAAGTATTATTTTATATTATATAATATGTACATTATATATTAAATATTATGTCCATCATATATTACATATTATGTACATTATATAATATATAATGTACATAATATTTTAACTATTTTAACTAAAATTTTATTGTACAACTAAAAACTGCTATTTTAGGGTCACTATTTTGTATGAGGTTTATTTATTAAATAATGCTACATATATATTACAAAATCAACTATCATCAATTATCATATGTAATAATCCAACTTTCTAAAATTATTCATTCACCTTTTAAAATATTGGGTCAATGTATAATATTCAAAATTGTATTAGTAATTTGAAAAAGTTAATTATTATATATGACAGCTAATAGTAACTAATTTTATATTATAATAAAATTATTTCTCTTATTTAATATATAAAATGCGACCAAATATACAAACTCTGGCGGGATATTAATAGACTATAAGAACTCTTTTTTAGGATCCTTGCAAAATATTTTCAAGAATATATCTTTCTAATATTCGTATGACTCGTAATATGATGTGCTCATAATAATAAATAAAAAATAATCAAAAGTAGAAAAAAAATCATGGAAAATTTCAAAGGTGCAATAAGTAAAAATTGTTTGATCTCCACCATTCATTTTTTAGGAAAGAGAGCAAGAATTAAATTTCAAACATCAATAATAAATGGTATAGAGTAAATGGATCTTAGTGCACTTGAATCTCTCCAAATTCAAGAGCCAACGTGGAAATATTCCAGCTAAGTTCAACAGTAACAAGACCAAGTTGCCAGAATTTGCAGAATCAATCACACTAGAGCATAAATAAAATTGGCACTATGAAATTTGAATGCACAGTTCTCTGATCCATCCATTTTCCCCACCTCAACATGAAGTGTAGCAATTAAAAAGATAAGGTACCTAACATATGCTAACAGATCATATATTGAAAAAAAAAACAAAAATAAATAACAGAGCCAATGATATAATCCATGTGAGAGTGATGGTGATTATAAGTTACAAAATTCAAACGTGGGAAGAGAGAGACTATCCAAGGCCAAAGTCCTAGCAGATTGATGAAAAGGGTATAAAATAATGAAACCAGGACAACAACCTGAGACATGGTCTTTGCAAAAGACATCTTCCAATCTTCCAATGATGCTGCTAATAGGTTTTTGTCTTTGGAGCCTTCTTGGGTTGCCTTTTAGGAATGGAGTTCTTCATCCCAATGAAGAACAAAAGTGCCCCGAAAAGAGCCATGTTCTGCAAGATGCGATTGCATTTAATGAAGTGTTGCAACAATACAATATGTTGCACAGGTACAGGAACAAGTGTTTGATACGATACGGTTCGACAAGTAAATATGATAATTTTATAAAATGAAAAGATAAGATACGGGTTTGACGATACATATTAAATAAATAAGACTAAATACCCAAAATGGTCCTCCAGAAATATTTTGAGTAACAAATTGACCTCTCAAAATTTGAAAGTATAATATTGATCCTTCACATTTCAAAAAAGGGGGACAAATTCGTCCTTCCGTACATGTCCGTACAATGATTTTTAGTTGTATGAACATGTACGGAAGAACAAATTTGTCCTCTTTTTTGAAATGTCAAGGATCAATAATTGACTTTCCAATTCTCCCACGATATTTTTTTTCTGGAGGACTAAAATGTGTATCTAGTCAATAAATAATATATGATAAAATAATAATAATAAGTTTTAGTAACATATATGATTAAGGAAAGTAATTGATAGAGACAAAACTTGAATGTCTTCACAAGTATTTCAAAAAAACATTACAGATGATAAATGTCCATACAAAAGCAAATAGTTAGAAATGAAGTATGAATGCGTTTAATATGAGTATTGGTGTCATATGATATGAGTACGTAGCTCATTTTGAAGTATCCATGAATCGTACTTCATTCGTCATAGCAACAGCTTGAATTGTTGAAATAAGTGCACTGACCTGTGTAAATTTGATGAAAAGTTGAGCAAATTCTTTGTCCTCACTGTCATAATTGTAGAAATCATAATGTATTGGAGTAGCAATCATCTGATGCAGAAGCTACAACAAAAAATAAAATAAGAGCCATTACATAAAAAAACTAAGCATGTCAAATCAACAACCATTGTCAAGGAAAAAAATGAGACTACAAACCAGAAGGAAAGCTCCAATAGAGCTTCCAAATATGAAGAGAATCCCTCCAATGCCCTTGAGAGTGATAGCCCCAGCTATTAAAAGTTTAATCTGTTCATGACATCAATTAATATATTACAACATAATAGTAGTGTGAGGACCTAGGTGCATAATATTCTAATGCTGAAAAAATCATTTTCAGTTATGACGATTGAATTCAGTTGCTTTAAAGAGTAAAATCACAATGAAGATTGTTGATGAGAAAATTGATAGTTCAATACAAATTAATTTTGTAAAATACATAAAACTGCATGATAGATTACAAATGTGCAATAATTTTTATAATCAAGGGTTACAATTGTGCACTTTGGCCTCTAAAGTGTTGGATTCACTTTAGAATAGCCAAATCCACAAAGTTCACAGCTTCAACAACCCCCACCTACCTACAACATTTTCATTTTTTCTTAGTTCTAATAATCTATTCTTGTCGGGCACTATCACTCTGTCCAGCCCCTTCCTCACCCATTTAAAACAACAACAACAATAACAAGTCTTATCCCACTATGTGAGGTCGGCTACATGGATTGAACGATGTCATTGCGCCCTATCGTGAATCATGTATGGCTTTAGTTCATTTACCCTCAAATCCTCCTTGATAATTAACCCTTACAACAGTTAACACACACACACATAATAGATTGTAAAGATTTTAATGAAAGGCCAAGTCATCCTTATACGTTAAATTCAATTTTTATGAGATTGCATTAGATAAACAATCACTATCAGATAAATTCGCACAAATCTGGTTTTGCAGATATGATTGATACACATGTGCACAAAGATATATGTATATATATATATATATATAGAGAGAGAGAGAGAGACTAACTTCGATTTCTGGAAGATGAAAGCCGAATTGAGAATGCACTCGATATGCAAAGGCATCAAACTTTGGTTTGAGTGCTTTTGCAGCAGGCCCGCCGTCAACTCCATACTCATTAAATCTATTAAGAGGAAGAAGCAGGACAGACACAACACAACAAATCATAAAAACTTCAATACAACATGAAATCAAGAATAAAACAGAAAAGAAAACGTCTCAGAAGCAACTAAGAAAAGAGGATCGCAAAACAAAATTGTCAAATCTTAATAGCTCTGATTGCTAAGTCTTAAATTGACTGCAAGCAGTGAACAAATCAAGCAACATGATTAACTTCTCCAAAGCCAATTTGAACTTATCCTAAATCCTTAAACAATTGCACAATGGATGAATGTATCTTAATTCAAACCATGAAGTTGTTTACACAAGATTTCAAACTTAAATCAGTTCAGCATTAAACTAAACATGGCAGGAAATCAATGCACAATTGCATATTACACAGAACAGATATGGTAAGTATATCTGCAGCTTAAAAAATTCAAATTTCAAGCTTTAACCAAATATCATAACCTTAAAAGGACATTAACACTGTAATCTTAAGAAGTTTCCTTTTTTCTTTAACAGAAAACCAGAGACAGGAAAAAATTCAAAAATATAATCATGCAAAACTATGCTTCTTGAATAAAAGTAGTATTGCAATTTGCAAATAAGGGAAATCTCCTCTAATTATATGCCAAAATAAAAAACTACAACCAAATAAATTTTTTATTAACAGTTTTGGAGAAAGACATATTAATATTAACTATGTAACAAGTATTATTATCATGCATCTAAGAGCCAATATTCAACTCTATGTTTATGCCACTCATTCAATTGTACCATGTATGGCATTATAACAACATGTCACATTCAAATCCCAAAAAGAAAATTGTTAAATCATTTTAAAAAATTGTAATTATTCTGGATGAAAAATGAAATGAGTGCTCAAAAGATAGTGTATATAAAAAATCATTATAGTTGGATCAAGCACACACTCTCAAACATCTTACACTGACACATGCAAAAGGATTGCACAAATCAAAGGATTCAAAAAGGGAAATTTTTTTTTAAATAATTAAAAGAAAAAAAGAATCTAGCTCCTTAAACTCAATTACTCAAACCAAGTCACAAGCATAACTTGTTCAAAAAAGAGATGACCAAAAATAGGCCCCAAATAAATAAATTATGCTTAATTTAGAAACAAAGTATGAAAAAAGCAAAGAATTTTGTTGGGTCCAGTCATTACATTAAACTTAACAACTACTTAGAAGAAAAAAATAAAATAAAAACACAGATCTACGACGTCGTTTTAGTCATAGAAGCGATTCCTAACATTATACATGAACGGATCCGACTAACACAAAAGTCAACTGCGAAAATAAAAAATCTACAGAAATTATTTATTTTGGAAAAAAAGTAATAATACTACGAAGAGGTTAACTAGCGGAAAATCAAACATAAAAAAATAAAAATTATAAATAAAAAAGAGAGGGGAAGAAGGACTAACTCTTGATAGGCGGAGAGTATGAAAACGGAGGCGAAGAGGACTCTGCCGAGAAAAGAAGCGAAGGCCATTATTGTCTTTTCACTCTTTTCTTCTCCCACGAAACACACAGAGAGATTCTGGAGAGAGAAAGAGGAAATCTAGGGTGACCTGAAAATGTCGTGTGTGTGTGTTTTGGTGTGTTTGGTTTTTCTTTTCTCGAACAGAGGAAGAGAGAGAGAGAGAGAGAAAGCGAGATTTGAAAAAACGTAAAGAAGAGAGAAGAGAAGGGGGAAGGGTAGTATTGTCCATTCGGATTTTGGTTTATCGGAAAACTTTTCTTTTTCGGTGGGAATTGGCCCGATATGGCCCATTGGGCTGGGCTCAGTTAAGCTTTTCGTTGGTTAAGACTTCACATGATACAACCAAAACATAAATAAAAAATTAAACAAAAACAAAAACACAAATAAAAATAGAAAAGAATACGCGAACAAGGGTTGACACAAGTGGTAAGCGGTTTGTTGTCCCTTAAGCAAGGTCTCGGGTTCGAGTCTTGTGGATGGAAAAAATTCTTATTGGGAGTCTCACATGTCATTCCTAGGTACGCGACCCGGGACGACGGATTAGTCGGGGCGAAGCTCCGGACACCGTGGGCAACCAAAAAATAAATAAATAAAAAAGAATACAACTAAAAAATATGATAATTAAAAAAGCGATAGAGAGGGAGAGATGGATCTATGAAAATGAAATTATAGATGTTGAATCTTATAATCTAATACCCGAAAAAAATAAACAAAGAATAATGGTTGAATTTTCATTTCTAAGTGAAATGTTATCTATTATATATTAATTTTTAAAAGTCAAGTAGTTCCGGTCAAGGATACAATTATAAATCGAGAAGGTCCCTAATTCCGATTAATTTCCAAGACTCGGATATCAACGGTTTTAACCTTTTAACCCAATTCCTAAATTCGACATTGTTCTTAGGCCCATTCCTAAAATATCGATAACTCTTGTCAAAAACATTATTGTAGATTAGGTCAGTCGAAACTAAGACATAATTATGGTTGAATGAAGGATGAAAAGTCCTATACTCTCATGATTCTTCTAAAGATATTAGGGGACCTAGGAATTCATGGGTGTGAATATCCTTTTGGAAAGGGTGATTACCTGTCTTGCAGTTGATGGTTCAGCCGGTCTGAGACGGCAACGACGTCCAAATCCCCTTTGGTCGGTTGAAGCAGCGTAACATTGTTGACTACCGCAAAATGGCGAAGGAAGTGCCTGTTTCAGGAGTGATGGCGTCGTTCGTGGTGCTGGAAGATCCCGCTTTAGGAGAAGCCATCAGAAGGAAGGACAATGGAGAAGAGAAATTTAGAGAACAAAAGAAAGGTGTAAAGAAAATAGCGTTTGGAAAGCTTTATGTGTATTTGGAAAAATGGAGGGTCTAAGGATGAAGAAGAAGGAACAAGTGTGAAGAAGACGAAGAGAAACTGCAAAAGTTTCATTTATATGATATCCTCGAAATTCACGACAGCCCATTTTTTATGAAAGATATTAGATCGTAGCCGATTTTTTGAAGGCCTAAAGCCCAAAGCGTTGTAACCATCTGATCCAAAACGTGAAAAGGCGCACTAGCTGTCACTAGGCGCGACGTGACAGAAGTGATGTGCATTCAATGCACATGTTTCGAGGCAATTACAATATTTTTCTCTCTCGTAGGTAACCGTTCGAGAAAGTTATTGTGGGGGACATTTGTTAACACCAAAATAGTCTAAGTATATTTTCGACAGTTGATATAGCATTGAGTACGGAAGAATCGAAGAGTACGCCAATTCGACAAGCTGAGTTCTTGTCGAAATTAGACTTTGTTAATTAAGAGGTGTGTTGAAGGTGTCGAATCGATAGACAAGTCCCCAACCGAAGAAAGACATGTGGAAGAATTACATTGTGCATGGAATATATGTAGAAGAAAGAAGGCAGTCAAGTAATCGTCGAATGAGATGGAAGATTCTCAGCGTGTTACAATGTTCGTATTTTGACGTGATGAAAGAAGAAGATGGTTCGACCATTATTTGGATAAGACTCGATAGTTATTTAAATTGGGGGATTGTTTGTCACCGTAGGATGAATGTAACCATCAAGATGATGTGTAAAAATCTGACAGATGGTTTAAATTTATAAATAGGGGATTGATTTGTAAGGGAAGGGCATTGAACATACACTCACAACTTGCATTCTACTCACAACGAAGCGTCGAGTTCTCTGAGTATGTCTCAATCGCCTTTAGACATAGATGTAATGTAGATTTTACTTCTTTTACTTTCTGCAATTTAGTTTCTATATTGTACTTATTTTACTGCTTTCAGTTTGCTATCTGTATTGTGTACATTTGCTTTTCATCAATAAAAGCATATTATTCAGTTCATCCCCCTCGATTTTATAATTTAACTCTTCTTTGATATTGGTCTCGACACTAATATTTTCAAAAGCATTGGACCGAACCACTATTTTTTATTTTGTTCTCATTTGATTTCGACACTTGAAGTCAAGTACAAGTAAACAATATGTTGTCATTATTATAGAAAATTGGACATCTATACTTTATTAATCAGTAATACTTGTTGTACATCGAAAATACATCAATCGAATATCCAACGTGTGCTATATGTCATACGTAATGTGTGTTATAAGTATAACACATTACGTATGACATATAGCACACCTTAGATACTCATTTTTCGATGTACAACAAGCATTACTGCTTTATTGATGTCACTTTTTTCGGAATATTTGGATTGATACACTGACATAATGTATTTTCCAATTGTTCCAATATGACAGAAAAATTAAGTATATTCTGGCTTCTCAGAACTAAAAGTTATACCTTGAATCAAACTAATATATATTTGACCATCATGATGAGTCATCACCATGACAGTGGAATTCATTCTTCACAGTGATGATGTAAAAAAATTGAAATTGAATGAGGACTCAACGGGAGAAGAACAATAGAAGAAAATATGAGAGAAATTTCTCAGTGTTACGAGACAATGTAATTCACTTGAGCTACATTTCTTCATTTCCATTGCACTCTTTTATAAGCCAAAGTAAGGCTATTTACGGAAGTAATTCATTACTCACATACCATTAAGTTGTAGGCTGCATAAAAGGAGCAGGCCACGTGTCTGCATCTGAGTGCACGGTACCTATTTCACCCTCAACGAAATGTGTACCTAAGCAGTCCAGTCAACGTGATATTGACATGTCTCTACAACATGGAGTCCAAAAGCAGCTTTATTCAGAGACTGAAAAAAGCAAAACATGCATGCATGCACACGCGAATTGAGAATGAAAAATTCAATGCATGCAGCTTTTCAGGAGCAACAGAGACATGTGGGAGCTTCTCGTTGACTGTCTGACATTGGTACACATTTCACTGAGGGCGAAATACGTACTTGTCGTTTGAGCACGATACGTGGCTCCACCATCATAAAGCAAAGGGGGTGACTTCTGTGCAGTCATAACTCTGTGCATTCGTTTACAATTATTGCTTGTGGATATTGTTATGCCACGTGCAAGCCTCTTATGTGGTGTGCAGTGTGCTGTAGTAGGCAGAGTGGTTAAAAAGTGAAGGGCTTTTTTGGCAGTAAAGTAAGTAACCTGTGTGTGGTTTGAAAATAATACAAAAAGACAAGGGCAAATACGTAAAGCAACAAGACAATGGGTTTTTGAAAATATATTGGAACGAGAAAAGGGAAATTTTTTGAAGACGATAGTTGCAAATAGTGTTAGGGCGTTTCACACATTATCATTATTAATTTAGATTATATTGTAAATAAATTATTCCAAATTAAATTATTAGTAATTCATATTACCTTGATATAAACAAATAACATTACTAGTAATTCACATTATCTTATTTGATATAAACAAATAACATTATTGATAATCCACGTTACCTTGTTTGGTATATTAAAAAAATTATAAAGTATTATATGTATATTACTATAATACTCTCTAAATAATTATTAAACAAATTAATCAAATATAAATATATTACATATATTACTAAAATACCTTCTAAAATACACATATGATTATAATATCCTCTAATTTTTAGTTTCACTATCTAAACATTTTTATTTAGTAAAACGTTAACAATTATATATTTAATTAATTAATTATATACTATAATACATAACATATTATATATAAATTCATAATTTTCTTTTATTTTGATAATAAATTATCAAATAAATAATTACTTTAGTCTTTATATTTTGATTTAATATCAATATTTTTAGTTTTAATATTAATATAATTATTTAATAAAAATAAAAGTCCAATAAAATAATCATATTGTTCCTGCAAAAAGTGCAACATAGAAAAGACAAATATAATGCAATAACATAAAAAAATCCAACAACGAATATTCTTGCAAAGATTAGAAAATTAGAATGGGTAAAAAAGGGTAATTCTGTAATAAAATAAAATAGAAGATTACATAGGATTGATAATCCAAATAGCCACCTATATAGGGGTAATCTACATTACCACTTTGAGGGGCGTTGACACATTACCATGGAAGATTACCAGTAATCTAGATTACCTTATAGATAGATTATCTTCAATTAAATATCAATAATCCACATTACCTTGTTTGGTATAAATAAATAACATTACTCGTACTCCACATTACCTTGTTTGGTATTTTTAAGTTAATGTATGTATATTATTATAATACCCTTTAAATAATTATAAAACAAAATAATCAAATATAAATATATTACATATATTGTTAAAATACCTTCTAAAATACATATATGACTGTAATATCCTCTAATTTTTAGTGTCACTCTCTAAATATTTTTATTTAGTAAAACGTTAACAATTTTATATTTAATTAATTATTTGTATACCATAATACATGTTATATATAAACTCCTAATTTTCTTTGATTTTAATAGTAAATTATCGAGTGAATAATTACTTTAGTCTTTATATTTTGAATTTAATATCAATATTTTCAGTTTTAATATTAATATAATTATTTAATAAAAAAATTCAATAAAATAATTATATTGTTCTTGTAAAAAGTGCAATATAGAAAAAACAAATATAATTCAATAACTTAAAAAAATCCAACAACCAATATTCTTGCAGTGATTAGAAAATTAGAATTAGTAAGAAAGATAATTGTGTAATAAAATAAAATAGAACATTACCTAGAATTGATATTCCAAATAGCCACATGAAATGAGAATTACCACTTTGGAGGTAATATTGTGAAACTAAACGCATCAATCTGGATTACAAGATAATTTAATTAAAAAATTATCGATAATGTATCTAGATTACCCCGTACCAACAGCGCCATTGTTGGATTACAACTACTCACCTTCCCGGAATACAACGACCATGGGGGATTACAACTGCTCACATCAACAAACAACATTAACGTTCTTAAGCATAAAAATTCTCACTTATCACCGCATCCCACCTTGAATTCCAGCCAAACCCATTCATACTGATTCACCTTCTTTACAAATATCTTCTCTCTCTTTAATAACTACATTTCCAAATATATCCCGTGAAAAATGCTTAATTAAACTAGATATTCATGGTTAATGGGACCCACACTAAAGCCCGACTCATTTCCAGCCACAAACAGCAAAACAACTGCATGCAGTTGCTTTTCCTCGACTGCACACAGCCTAAAAAATGTCAGTACTTATTTCGTGTTCAGCAAAATAGCTATCAGACAAGAATACACACCACTGTTACTCGGACATGTTAGTCTGAGCTTGTCGGTTGACTTTTATTTTTTTTGTATCGTCTCAAAACATTTTTAAAAATTTTACAAAGTCTAATATTAATAAAATATCATCGTTAAAACTCCATACCTAAAATAAAAAACCTATCTCAAGATTCTTTTTCCATTTATTTTATTTACAACGGTATTTCTCGATAGACTTGAGAATTCACCAAAAAAAGAATAACGGTTCCCATAGAAAGTAAGTGCATATTGCTTTCGGAAAGTTAACGCGTTATTCTTGATTCCTTCGTGTTAAATTTGTTCTATTCTTCTTTCATTTTCTTTTTTCTCCCTCCTCTAAGATAACTTTTATTCTTCTCCACTAGAATATATTATTCCATTTCTCTTTCTCATATTAATTAATATTATTCCATTCCTCCTTCTCATATTATTCCATTTACATATGCATATATATAAAACTCTCGCTGCCCATAACTTCTTCATTCATATTCATATATAGCTTTTCCATTGAAAGAAATCACAAATAAAAAGCAACGAAGAAAAGAGAGGAGAAAAAAAAAGCTGTGTAAAATATAAACAATTTCTTTTTTTTTTAATTTTGTTTTCTTTAATTTTTGCTGATTAATTTTCGAGTATGCCTATTGTTAGACAGGCTCATCACCAAGCAGACCAGAATTTCATTCTCAAGGCAAGTATATATATATTTAATTTCTATATTTATCAATTATAGTATTGATTGATTTTTTATACAATTATTTTATTATTTTTATATAATTATTTAATTATATATTAAATCCTGAATATGCATAAGCACACATAAAAAAAGTCTGACAAAATTGTATCTTTTGATAGAGAGTAAGGTAATATAGAAAATTATAACACTCCTTCCACATAAAATTATCTATCTTTTTGGAAAAATAAATTGGTCCAGTATTATCTGTCATTTTATAATTATTTTTATACTATCTTATTCTCTACAAAGAAGACCAATTACAGTTATTTTTATATATGTGTTTGTGTATTATTATTAGTTGTTTTTAAAAGACCACTATTTGTGTATGGAGAGAAATTGTGAATTAAAAAAATATATATAAAGGATAATTATAAAAAAATTCATTTTTGTTTAATATTATTAAATAATGAAAACTAATACTAAGTAAATTCATTTTTTTAAATACATAATTTGTAGTTTGTACAATTGCAATTTTTTAGTAGTTACATCGGGTCGGACAATTGTTGAATTTTAGTTCAATCGAGTAAATAGGTCAATAATTTTTTTTCTCTAGAAAAGATTTTTTGTAAAATGTCAATCATGTTTGGGTAATGTGCTCTAATAAATTAGGTTTTTAAAAATAAATTAGGTTTTTAAAAATGGGAAAAAAAGAGAAAAGTTGTTTGTACTTAAAAAAAAAGTTAAGCTGCATTTTAAACATTATCTCAAAAGTTACTTTCATTCACATTAATAGGAAATATCTAACATATCTCTAATCATTATTAAATTACTAATACATAATTAAATTATTTCATATCAATTTCAGTAATTTATAAAAAAAATTATTTATAATTAATCATTCAAACAACACAGTTTAATTTTAAAATACACTTCAACTATACAAGCATAAATTTTATTTTTAAATAAACAAATATATAAAAACTAATTATACTAATTATTAAATTAAATATAATTTTTCAGTTTATCTAAATATTTATTATGACATTAATAATATTGCTCTGGTGTATGTGAAGGATGGCGAAGGGTATAAAATAAAAGCAAGAGGACTCAACATAACTTGGGGGAGGGATTCTCGATACTGGACAATACTCGAGTAAGTATCATAAAATCAATTCAATTATTACATATTTTATTTTTTCATGAATGAAACATGAAATATTGTTTGTGAACTTAGCATTGTGTTTAATTGAAGGATAAAATTTGAAAAAAAATATTTGATATGATGAATGAGTTATATGTATAAAATAATATATGTGCGAAATTTCTTATACGATGTTTAGTTTTGTATCCTCAAATTACATATATATTAGTTTAATTTTTTTTTTGTTGTACCATTGTTTTGTGGCTAAATTATTCAGGAAGTTCTTATAGTTTTATTAATTTTTTAGTTAAATTTTATATTTTAAAAGTTTGCAACCAAATCCTTATACAATAAAAAAAGTTAATTATTAATTAAATCTCTATATTGTAATTTTTTCAATTTATATTATATATACAAAAATTTTCAATCATATTCCTATAATTTTATATGATACAAGGACTTAATTAATTAACAAATTTGTATTGTATAGAGGCTTAATTGATTTTTTTATGTAATATAGAAACTTATTAATAAAATATTTTAAATTGTAACGACTTGATTGAAAATTTTCATAATTTTTAGGGATTTAATTACAAGCATTTAAATTGTGGGGACCTGATAGAAAATTGATCAGGACCTCCAAATTAATGAAACATTGTTTTGTATTTGTTTTTAAGGTGCATTCTTAAGGGCGTGATTGGATGAGTTTCTAGAAAAAAGATCTTTTTTTAATTGATCTTTTTAAATTTTTAAATAAGATCTTTTGAAGAAGTAGAAGTAATTTAACGTTTGGATATAAAATCAATTTGTGTTTGGATATAATATAAAAAGATCTTTACTTAATCGTAAACATCTTTTCTGTGTTATACAAAATGTCTTTTTTCAGAAAATGGAAATCACAGCTTCTGAAAAAAGATATTTTTCTACTTTTTTTAGTGATTTTACTTTTACTAAAAAATGTTACCCAAACATATCAAAAAAATTCAATAAGATCTTTTTTTAATTAAAAATGATCTTATTTTAAGTGTAAAAGGACATCCAAACAAGCACTAAGTTAGTTAATGTCTAATGCAAAAGGAATTCGATCTTGAAAGTGATATTTATACACACTCTTATCTCGTACACTTATTATTTTCTCTAATCACAAAATGGGATCACTTTATTTTTTAATGGATGACTTCAATGACTCTACTGACTCGTAGCTGGAATCAGTAAAAACAAAAATAACCTTAGTGAATTACTTTTTGAGATTTACATTTTTTTTTTCGATTAAGTTATAGTTAGATTTTTTTTTATGTTTCTACTGTGAATAATGGTGTATAATAGAAATAACTTATTATATTCATATATTATATGTTATTCTACTAGGTTTGATATTTTTTTTCATTTAGATTTAGAAGATTTTTTATTGAGGTAGAATATAATCAAATCTATATTATAATTCTACTGTAAGTTGTTTTATTGAGCATTGTGAGAGGTACAACAAAAAATCAGTCAAAACAGTCAATAAATAGGAATTTGGGCTACAATCATCAAGCCCATTAAAAATATACTCATGATTAAAATGCTATTTGGGTCATAAAATACTAAATGAATTTTGTTGACTGTTTTGACTAATTTTTTTTTGTTATTCCTCATCCATTTGTGATTATTTGTTGAGTATTGCTAGAGGCACAACAAAAAAACCAGCCAAAACAGCCAACAAATAGGAATTGGGCCACAATCACCCGGCCCATTAAAAATATACTAATGATTAAAAGTGTTATTTGACCATAAAGTGTTAAATGGACTGTTTTGGCTGTTTTTGCTGGTTTTTTTGTTGTGCCCCAATCATTTGTGTTATTTTTTATACTCGTACTAATAATTATGGGGGAAAAATCAGAAACGGTGAAGCGGAGTTGAAACAAGTTTCATGGCTGGATGTATCAGGCAAAGTGAGAGTAGAAGGAGACAAGAAATACCAAATTCAATTCGATGTGAAAGTGAAGGATGATGGGTTCGGATGGAGTGGCACAAAAGTTATGGTAATGGCAAAACTTGGCAAAGGAGGAAAGTACGATCCAAGAGCAGTGTTTCTAGAACCTGGCGATGAACTTTCCATTCCATCTAGTTGGGATCGACAACTTACAATTTCTGTTCCCCTAAATGCCCCTGACCTCGACCTTTATTTTGGTCTATATGAAGTCTGGAGTGGGAAATGGAAGGGCGGTTTGGTAATTAAAGGAGCCAAGGTAATTGAATTACCACAGTGATGAGACTAAATTTCATTTCATTTTTAATGAACCTAAATAAGTGGAATTAAGGTGGTCTTGTTCCGTTGGACAAGTGTATGATAATCAATAATGTTTGTCGTAGGACAGAAATAAATCTATTCAACGTGTGCTATACATGATATTGGATGTGTGCTATTTGTATAGCACACATACATATAACACACATCCTATATTATGTATAACACACGTTGGATATTTGTTAGATGTATTTCTGTTGTACGCGTAATATTATCGGTACGATAATGATGTAATAATAGACATAGAGTGTGTGTGATTGTGTATGCTTCTGTATTGGTTGAGACAACTATTACTATGCTCTGATGAGATCGAGCTCAATGTGAAATAATAATAGAGAATATATAAGTTTGTGTCTTTGTGATGTTTTAATTTAAAAGGTTGAAATAAATTGATTGGTTGAGTGATATAGTATTCTATTCTGTTTTTTTGTGTGTTTAGTTATGTTTTGTGTGGATTTGTTGGACCCTTTTTTGTTCAATATGAAGAAATTTCACACGAATTGCTCCATTTGTCTGATATTATTTGACATTATAAAAAGATGGAGAAATTTTAGAACCATAAAAAATTAAAATATTTAAATATGATTAAATTTATATACATTAATTTTTTAACATATCAATTTTTATAGCATAAAATGATATTAAACGAACTGGGTATTTATTTTGAATCTCAGTTTCGGCAAATGAAATGGCTTCTTGTGTGTGTTCTTTTTCCATGATTTCAATGTAAAGTATATAAATAGTAATAACTTAATCAAATTATATTACTTTAATAGCACACGTACGTGTACAACACTACTGTATAATATAGTATTTAACATATACGTGGTTTTGTATTTAACCTTCATAAATAAGTTGCTCAATACATAAATGATAAGACTTTTAGATTGCAAAAATGATGAAGCATATGAACTATTGAACTATGAATGGGTAGTGCTGACCATTGATCATAACTTTTTAGCTGTCGTTGAATATAGGCCAAAGTACCACTTCAACATATCGATATTGATGGAGGAACAATGTTTTAGACTTCTTTAATTGTAAAAGAATATAGTGAAATTGAAGAGGATGAGTGGAGGCGAAACGTCAAGAGAGAGAGAGGACATGAAGGTGAATCGTCAAGAGAGAGTATGTTTGAAGACGTAGCGGCGGGCGGATGGATCGAGTGACCTGGAAGAAGGTGGCGAAACTAGCTAGAAGGTCAAATTCAGTAGGGTTCACGTACAAATGGTGATCCGAAGAAAATTTCTACTCAAAGTTGGATAGCGGTGGAGAAGGCTACATATTCCATTTTTGTTGATGGTCTGCCTAAGTTTATAAGTAAATGCGGAAGCTTTCTCAAGTTTTTTGGTGGGCGTGTTGCGTTGCTGATATCTTCATTTCAAGGAAGAAACGTGCTAAATCCCGAAAAACTTTTGCATTCATTCGGTTCGAGCAATTGAAGGGATGAATGGGAAGAAGTTGGATAAATACTGGATTTCTGTTAAGGAGGCCAGCTACCAAAGGAAGATAGGTAACAGAACAACACAACATCGGGGAGCTTGGTGTATGAATGTTTCAAAAGGGAGGTCCTTGGTCGAGAAGAGTGAATGCATACTAAGAAGTAAATAGATGGTCGAGATGAATTCATTGGCAATGCAGGATCGCAAAAAAAGTTTCAGTGGAATGTTATGACACCCAAGTGGAAATGCTTAGTCAAAGTTTGGTGGGTCGGTCTGATAAACCGATTCGCTACAAAGCTCTAGTACAATCGATTGGTGAAAGGTCTAAGAGGGGTGGAGAGGTTGTTTGCAGTGAACTTGGAGCTTTCGAGACTATTATTACTTTCAATTCAAAGGAGGCTAGAGATGCGACCATGGAAGACGAATGGTTCATGTAGGTCTTTGATGATATTCACCTTCCAAGTCGGGCATTATGTTGTTTGTCGAGAAGAGTTTGGATTGAATTGATTGGTGTTCCCGTTTATGCTTGGAGTGAGGATACTATGTTTAAAATTGCTAAACTTTGGGGCAATCCGATTTTTCAAGATGATGCTAAAGGAGCGGACAAATCTTTCAGTTCATATAGGATTGTCATTGATACTTTCCAATAGGAACTGATTTAGAAAGTTGTAGATGTTTTTGCAAAGGCATAAATTTTAAGGTCCATGTAAAGGAATTCAGAAGAGATATATACGATTAGTAGTGCTTCCCTGAGGAGTCCGATGGCGATCTGGTCAGTGCTTTGATGGCGCTTAGAGATGATCAAGGTGATGAGGCGGGTGATGAGTGCTCAATAGAGATGTTAAGAGCAGGTGAAGGCCCTTAAAAGACAACTACACATGGTGTTGTATCTGCCAGAGAAATCGAAAGGGCAAATTAAAGCACAAGGAGCCATTAGCAACGGAGTGTGGGCGGAGGGAAGAGGAGAGGTCATTGAAAGTGGACCGGGTTGAAGGGATGGTGAATTGGGAGGGAAACCTTTGTTTGGGGTGTCACCCTCAAGAAAGTTGGCCCAAAATGAGAAGGGTAAAGGACAATCAGGGGGAAGAAGCATGTGGGCCGCTGCATCCTTTGAAGTCCAGATTGGTGAGTTTCATGGGTCTGAGCAGGCCCCTCATGGCTTTGAGTCTGGGCCCTTATTGGCCCTCCAAAACTCTTACGAACCCACCTATATCAATGCCTGATCCCCCATGCCTTTTGGACCGGTCTTGGTTGAAAAGGCAAGAGTGGTTCGTGAAGTAGAAATTTCTAGAACCCCTAGTGAGTGTATATCTTCTTCTTCTCTCCCTTCTCTAGCTAGCGAGTGTGTCGATGGTCGGCGTTTGGGGTGCAATAGTGACAGTGTCAAAGATGACGAGGGGGAAGAGGATGTCCATGGCCTTGTAAGTCTCATTTGGCATGATTGTTAGTAGAGAAGAGGAGATTGCATTTTTGAAGAATTTGCGGAGAAAGAATCGCAAGAGAGCTTCTGCAAAATTGTTGAGGAAAAACGAGAATGTCAGCAACTTCTTTGGCTAGTGAATGAGCAAAAAGGTGCATGAAAGCACTCAAATCTTCTACAAAGAACAGAGCCAATGTGTTAGGTGTGTGTGTTAAATTCTAATGAAGATTGTTGGCTGGAATGTTAGACGGCTTGAGGGAGTAGGAAAGAGGGACATGGTACGAAACATAGTGGCAAAGAGGAGAATCGATATGGTGGGCTTACTAGAAACTAAAGTGGGAAATATGTTTGAGGGGCTTGTTAGAAATTAAATCTGTGGGGGGATGTGCGATTCAAAGTGGGAATTCACCCCACCGATTAATCCAACGGGTGGTGTTCTGCATTTGGGATGAGGAGTTTTTGGCGAATGTGAGATGCTTCAATGGACAGAGGTGGCTTGCGATTTGTGGAACAATAGTGGAAATGGATGTGGAATGTGGTTTTTGTTTTGTATATGGTCCTTTGACGAGAAAGGAGAAATAGGATTTTCGGGTGGAGTTAGCCTCAATCAGGGGAAAGGCCTGTTAATGTTCATAGGGGACTTTAACGAAATCCTCCATAGTAGTGAGAGAAAAGGATGGAACGAGGTAGGCATTTGGTCGATGGAATTCTCAGAATCGGTCCAACATATGGAGTTAATTGAATTACCATTTGCTTGGAGGTTGTTCATTTGGTACCATAGTGACTCATGTAGCATAGTTGTTAAATTTTTCATTGATGGTGAGTGTTAGGTTTGTTGGAAGAACTTGAAGCTCTCAGGCCACAACAAAGGGCTCTCTAATCATTGCCCTCTGCTAGTTGAATACGAGATAATTGATTGGGGACCTAAACCTCTCAGGTCCCTAGACGCGTGGTTTACTCATAGTGAGTTCCATAACGTGGTGGCAAGCTTGTGGAACCCTACGGGAACTGAGGAGTCTTTCTTGGTAAAAATGAACAAACTAAAAAATCCATTAAGAGTGTAGATCAAGGAGGTTTTTGGTGATATAAATTACAATATTGAAAAGTATGAAGAAGAAATGTCTAAGATCGATATGGAGACGAAAAAGTTCAATGAAGAAGGGTTATTACTAAGAAGGAAAAAGGTGACTAATACTCTCGAAGAGTGGTATAGAAGGAAAGAGTTGTGCTGGAAACAAATGTCAAGAGAGTTATAATTATGTCACTAGAATTGATAGGAATATAAAATTTTTTCATATTGTCACTTGTGTCAGGAAGCGAAAGAAGATCATGGAGTTTATTCAGATAGGAGAAGAGCATTTTGTGGTGAAATGAGTTGTCATGGATGGTGTGAGAAGTCATTTTAAAAAGTTTTACTTTGAAAGAAACCAGATGGATATAAGCTTTGTGGAAGTTTTGCCTACTATTGAGGAAAGAAAATGAGTGATATGAAATTGTGAACCTTTAAAGGCTCCAGGGTCGATGGGTGTAATTTGAATTTCATAAGAAAGCTTTGGGGTAAGCTGGGTTGTGATTTTCTCGAGGAAGTGTTGGAGTTTTTCTTCGAAGGAAAACTGCCGCGACAAGCAAACAATACTTGTGTTACCTTAATCCCAAAGGAAGGTGGCTCTACAGATATAAAGGATGCAGCCTATTAGTATGGTGGGATGCATATACAAGGTTATTGCCAAAACATTGGCAAACATGTTAAGAGTGATGCTCCCTAAGTTAGTAGGGGAGGCCCATAGTGTGCTTGTGGAGGGAAGGCATATAGTGGATGAGTCTTTGGACAATTGAGTGAAAAAGAAGAAGAAACCCCTACTCATTATTAAGTTGTATTTTCAAAAGGCTCATGAGTGTGTCAAATGGAGTTTTGTTGATTGTGTTTTGGACAAAATGAGATTAGTAAAAGATGGAGGTGTTGGATCAAAAGAGTGTATAACAACAACAACAACCATGTCTATTAGAGTGAATGGATAGCCAACTAAAAATTTCAAAATGGAAATATGGCTCAGCAAGGCGATCCCTTATCACCTCTTCTATTTGTTTTAGTTGCTAATGTGATGAATAAAATGTTCCACGAGCTTAATCAGATTGGGTGCATTGGGCATGTCAAGATTAGGAGAAGTAGAGTGCAAGTGTCTCATTTACAGTTCAGATGACACTATTTTATTTTGCCCATGTGATATGGATTTTGTTCTTAACTACATGAGGTTTCTAGATGGTTTTGAGCTTCTATCAGATTTGGTGATTAATTATAGCAAGTCGGCTATCATTCCTCTAAACTAAACTGTGAACAAGAATTTGCTTAGAGGGCTTGTCTTGAATTAGGGTGTAAACAGAAAAGTTTACCTATCAAATATTTGAGAATTGGTGCTAATCCTAAGAGAATTGAAAAGGCATACTAAGTGGATGAAAAGGAAAATACTTGTCAAAAGCAAGAAAATAATTGGTCCTGATCAAAGTAGTTTTAAACAACATCCTATTATATTATTTGAGTATATTTAAATTGTCAAAAGCAATGGCAAAGAAGATTAATTCAATACAATCAAATTCTTTTAGGTAAAAGTGATGGCTGTAGCCGTGTGAGTTGGGATATTATACAAAATCCCAAAGAATTAGGGGCCTTGATGTGGTGCTAAAAAATATAGTATTGTTGTTGTGGTGGCTATTCGTATGTGAGGAGAACCCTTTGTGAAAAAGAGTTGTTTTTTCTTCCCAATTCTCTGCATATGAATAAAGAAATTGTGATCAATCATTCAGTATGAATAATTATGGTGGCATTTTGAGGGAGATTATGAACTTGAAATGGGCAAATAACGAGTTTCGAGGATTGTTTATGGGGGAATAAAATTGGTTGTTAGTGATGTGAACGAATTTCGATTTTGTGAAGACATCTGAGCAACATCAGTGAGCTTCAAAAAAGTTTTTGGGAGGTAGTGTCGAGTATCTGCCTATAAAGGTGCTAAGGAAGTAGGGGGTGACTTATAGGATGAGTTATAATGGTGTTTTCTTTGAGAGAGGGAGCTTAGGGAGGTGGATAATGGGCAAATAAGCAATATGATGAAAAGGATTGAATCATAACAAACCCAATAGATGAGCTTTCAGTAAAACTCTTTTCTCTCTTACAGTTCTTTCTTCTTCTTGCTTCTTTCTAACCCTAGTGCCGTCTCACCTTTCCTTCTTTCATCTTCTTCCTCTCACCAAATCCCTAGCGCCACTTTTGTTTCTCTATTGTCTCAAGAACCTTCACATGGTAGAAGAATGAAACTAATAAAGTAACATGGCTATAGTCAGAATGATTTTCTGTTAAATCTGTTTTGCAGGTGTATGACCGCCAACATGTGGAACTCACAACACATAATACATCGAAGAAGGTGTGGAAGGGATTGACATTTTCTGGAGCTCTTAACTTGGTTCTTTCTTCTGGAGGAGCTGAACACAATTCATCACTTAACAAGAATTCACCTCCTAAATCAACATAAGGATGCTTGCCAATTGTGTGATCGTGGCGCCAAGACTATTTCTCATCTATCAACACTAGTTCTTTGAGAATTGGAACATAGTCTGGTATTGGCCTTTGTCTGTTATAGGCTGTTTTGAGGCGTGACTTAGGTGTCCTGACTCTATGCATATGAAAAGGATATAGATTACATTTTTTTTTTTGTTATTTGGGTGTTACGGAGAAATAAAAATGCAAAGATGTTTTAGGGTAAGTCAGCACCTATGATCAAAGCTTTTGAAATAGGTTCATTTTGGGTGGATCAATGGTTAAGGCTCTTCGTGGAAGGGAATGTTGATTTAGTGTTTTAAGGGGAGTACTTCTACATAATGCTCCGAAAAGGTGGTCAAATCAATGATATGAATTAGGTGGAAAATAAAAAGGGCATGTGGCCTCAACTTCTATATTCTTTCTTTGGATGTTTTCATTATGTACCTTTGTAATGAATAATATATGGGTTGGTAGGTGTTTGCTTGTATTTTTGTATGAACATAATAGTTATGGTCATACACATGCAGTATTTTTTTATTCTCAATAGGTTAGTTCTTCTTTTAGGCTAGGAGGTTTTTAATGGGACTTCTTGTTTTTTATTGTGATGCTCATGTACTTGGTATGTTCCCCCTCCTTTTAGGACTTGAATTTATCGAAAAAATATATTTAATGTATAAACATGTTTTATGAGTCAAAGCCCAATAGATATTGAAACACACATCTTCGTAATCCACCCTCACAAACACACAATATACATATAAACAAATTCAAATTCATTAAATAGGCACGTAAAAATAACAGACTTAGTTATGGGCAAGTGAATACATATATTGAAATGCGAACATTCAAAAACTCACTCTGATGAACATGTAACATGTAGGCAAACACGTCCCAATTCATTAAACGAACACATATTTTGATATCAAACAGAACACAATTGGTTATAACTTATAAGAAGTTAACACATATGTTGAAACACTTGCACTCCTAAACTCACTCTCACGAACATGCAACATGTATACGAACACATCCCAACACATATCTTTGTATCAAATGAGCACAGTCGGTTATGAGATGTGAACACACTTAAAACCAATGAATCATTCATAAGGATTGTAATAAAAAATAACTTACATATTTGTTCATTTTGCATAAGTTTATGTGTTCACTAATGTCGCAATCGGGATTGCGATGGGACGACAAAAAAATAATTAAAAATTATTGAAAAATTTATGGAGTCGCCACCAAGTTTATCTAACTTGGGAAAATGTGGAAAACCCTTTATTTAAGAAAAAAAAAATGGTCTTGAAACTATATTTGAGGTCGGGAGTCAGTTATGTATAGAGAAATGTAAGAATCTCATGCACCCCTAATACACTCGTCCTAAGACAATACCTTGAGTTAGTTGTGCAAAGAAATTAATAATCTTAAAATATTTATTTTTTTGGTTTTTTTATAAAAGAAAATATGGAGACAAAAATAGTTAA
Source organism: Aeschynomene evenia (assembly GCA_013621005.1). Taxonomy (NCBI): domain Eukaryota; kingdom Viridiplantae; phylum Streptophyta; class Magnoliopsida; order Fabales; family Fabaceae; genus Aeschynomene; species Aeschynomene evenia. The sequence goes on along the minus strand of CM024264.1, from coordinate 6,519,043 downwards.
AATAAAAATAAATAATGATAACAACATAAATGAACATAACAAACATCATGAGCAAAACTATAAAAAAAAAAAGTTGAGTTTGACATGAGTTACATGCACATATGTATCCTTAAGTAAAATGAGAAACTCAAAACTTATGTAGTTCTATTAGATTATATGTGAATTTTAATAATTTTTTATATTATTTTTTCATTCTATACTTTTTACTAAAATTATTCTTAAGAGAACAATTTTTTTTTTAGAATTCAAGTTAGCACTCCACTACTCTATGAACCATTGATGAAGATTACATTCACTACTCAATCATCATTTTACTTTATATTTACAAATAATAATAATAATAACCTATAGTAAATGACCTAAACGAAATATCTAAATTAGTTGAGACTTATACCTCCCAATAAAATGAGCCCAATTGAAACAAGATTTATTATTATTTATTTGTTATTATTATTTTTATTGGGCTCATACACCATACCAAAAACACACCATACCAAAAATGTGGAAGCAAAATGAAATAAAAAACTGAAACCCATATCCTCATATCATATTAGGTGTTTACTTTAGGCATTTTTGAGTGTGATGAGAGATACGGGAACGACTGCCACCACTAGAGAGAGAGGGGGAGAGAGCAGCGGAGGAGGAGGCAGCAGCCTTTACGGCTGTCACGGTGGTGAGGCATATTATTAAGTAATCCCTCCATTCCAAAATATTAGTCATTTAAGGTAGAAAAAAAAATTCCACAATAATAGTCGTTTTCAACTTCCAATATCAATTTAATTTTTTCATACCTATTATACCCCTAATATCATTTCTCTTTCTTTCTAACTATCTTTCTTTCTCATTAATGCTTTAGGTAGTTTAGTCATTTCAATATATCTTTTTATAAAATTAAGAATATTTATTGAATTTCTTAATCTACATGTAAAAACCTTAAAAGACTAATATTTTGGAATAGAGGGAGTACTAAACACAAGAAAAAGCCAAAAATAATATTATTATTCACATGTTATTAATTACCTAACTCAATAATCACAAAAAAGTTATTGTTAAGTACTTCCTTCATAATTATCCACATATATTATTGAGTTTAATTATGATGCACCGACAATCATATTCATTGATTTGTGTGACTTTTTGGTTAGTGGATGGTTGAATTAAAGACTTTCACTGATGTATCAATTTATAATTGGATATATGTGTAAAATTTCTTTACACTGTCAGTAAATCAAAATTAAACTCTATATTATTATCCAAACAAACCCAAAACTATTTAAAAAGCCTAAACTTACCTCATAACTATTCATATATATTATAAATTTAGTATCCAAAGTACACTCAAAGTCAAAATTATTTAAAGCCTAAACTCATATTTTTAAAATTATTATTTGTGATAAGATTTCTCTCTCAATTTATTTTTCCCTACAAATTGTTGCATATCCATAAATTAATTGCTGTCATTGCAAATGAGGGGGAAAAAACTACCTCTCTGAAACGAAGATTTACAGAGTAAGCACCCAAAAGAGTCATCTTTGTAGCGGTGTGTGCTTTTGCATTTGGCGGTGTTTGATTTGAAGAACCCATCTCCAGATTCTTCTTCTTCTTCTTCGATTTTTGAGTGTGCCTTTTTTCAATTGGGTATCTTCCATCTTCGTTAGATTAAAAAAAAAAATGAATGGTCAATACATGAAGAAACTGCTCCGCAATATGTGTTAGTTCTTTCTCTTCTTATTTTACTACTTTTTTTTTTCAATTTATTGATTAACTTATTTTTTTGTAATATCGTTGTGTTAGAGTAGTTGTTGGTAAGTTCAGTTCAATGCTGCATTTGGTACACTGCAATCATCATCATCATTGTAAACGGTTTTCTGGATTAAGCCACAATTTGTTTGCTTAAGAGCAATGGAATAATAATGTTGTGATGGCTTGCCCCAAATTGGGGAGTATTAAGGTTTTACTGTTGAAAGTTGATTAATTCCCATGAAGAACTATGGATTATGAAGGAATTAAAGGTGAACCCTTTGATTGAGAAATTGAAGATAATGAAATTGGTTTTGAAAAATAGTGGGTTGCTTTTGGCACCTATATGATGCTCTCTGGCACTCCTAAAATGGTGGCGGTGCCTCTGAGATAATATAGCAGCTATCATTGTTTTTGGATATTTCTGAATGATGGATAAAGTGAGCACTATGGATTTGTTTGATCATTGTAGCCGACCCTACTAAGTGGGACAAGGTTTAGTTGTTGTCGTTGTCATTGTTGTTATTGTGTATGATGGATGCAATTGTACACTGGAGCCAGTCCAATAAATATAGGAAGAGGGTGACATAGAAAAGCTATGGTTGACATACTATTAGAAGAATCTTATTAGATTTTAAGGGTTTTGAGTCTAAACATGACTTTTGACAGGATACTTTGGTTACATTTAATCCATGTTGCAAACCTCATTCAATGGACACGGCTTAATTGGGGTCGTTGTTGTTATAGTGATATGCTAGAATATTCAGCTACAATATTTTTCATAGTCAGGAAAATTTGGAGCTGATAACTTCCACTGATAACTTCTACTGATTCTAGACTTCTAGTTTGTGACAGTAGGAATGATTTATAAATTATATATCTTCAGTTCATTTTAGATATGAGGCTCTCATCTGCTAAGGTTTTGAGTAGTGTGAATTCCATATCCTTACCTGTATCTTAGTTTTTTAAAATGGCTGTCATATTAACATACCATATCTTGTGAGATATGATGTTTGAATCCGTATCTATTCAACATATTGCTCCAACTTCTGTCAATCAATATCTTGTTTATTTCACATAGTCATTGGGAGATAATTAAACACCGGTCTGCTACCATAGTTGTGTTTTCAATCTGGTTATGGGGTGAATGCAGTAATGCGCTGCACTCTCCAACCATATCCAAGCCTTTAAGCTCTGTTATTCATGTTAATACAATTCCTAAGATTTACTATCTGAATAACCATATATGCTTCTTTTTTTTATTCAATGTGCAGATTCTGCCAGGTTCCTTCTCAATAGAGAAAAACCATGTAGAAACTATATGCATAGCGTTTTTACCAGGCTTCAGTTGCGAAGGTTAGAAGAAGACAAGCTAAAAGAAGACAAGGAAAGGCGCCCCATTTCGTTCAAATCTGAAGATAATAAGAAGGCAGATGACAGTTATGGAATTAGTAAAGACAGTTCTGATGACGAAGATCCCTCAGATAATAAGTGGAAGTTGGAGCTGGCTTGGCTCACAAAGGCAGTAGAACCGGCTCTGCAGTTTTGTAGGTGGGCTATGCCAACAGGTATGTTAACTTCGAAACATGTTTCACTTGATGAAGTTAGACAGACGGAATAGTGGCTACTTGCTAGTACCTTTCTGTAAAATTATTTGTTCATAGAAAGCTATTAGTAATATTTATTAATAGATGACTAGTTATCTCATATGTGTGGATTTATTCATATCTTAAGCATTTGTTTCAAAAAGAAAACATGATCATACATTTAATTGAAAAAAGGGGGTCATTCCGTGTTCCAGATTGCATTGAAATAACCCAGCATTGACTCTACATTCCATTTTATGCAGTACATGGAATTGGAAACAAACCTCCACCTAGCAATCGATCCCTTATGGAAATCATTGCCTGCATAAAACAAAGCAAACTTGGAGTCCAAGATTGGAGCTTGAGTGACCTTACAATTGGCATGTATCTGATCTATCTTCGGCAAGCTTCTATACATCCACTGGAAGATATCAAAGGCATTGAGATATCATCAGAGTCAATAGTAAATTCTGAAACTGTATCTCAGAGGCAGATGGCATACATATTCATGTTATATTGTCATATACTTAGAGGTTTTATACTGTTTGTGTTAGCGTGTGCCATGAGTGGTTATGACGCACATCTTGCTTTATTCTCATTAAGGTATCCCAATTGTATTTCAGGTTCAAGATCTCATTTATCATCTTGAATTGGCTAAAAGTGCTTATAAGGATAGTCCTGCTGTTATTGCAAGGATCAGCATGCTCCGAGAAAGTAATATCATAAAATTTATTAAACACTCCAGTATAATGAGGCCTAGCTATTATATAGGTGTTGACCCTCGTAAAAAGCTTGTGATTTTGGTCATTAGAGGCACACAAACTGTATATGACCTTATCACTGACATTCTTTCCTCTAGTGTCGAGGAAGTCACATTTGAGGGATATTCAACCCACTTTGGCACTGCTGAATCTGCTCGTTGGTTTCTTCGTCATGAGATTGGAACCATAAGGAAATGTTTGGAGAAACATGAGGTGGGGATGATCTTTATCTATTTTGGTTTCCTTTTCTTAGTTTACCTGTTTTTACTTATCATACTGTGAGGTGTGTGACTAACTCTTTAACAGGGATATAGGTTGAGACTTGTCGGTCATTCTCTAGGAGGTGCTATAGCTTCTTTATTAGCAATAATGATGCACAGAAAATCACCGAAGGAGCTGGGTTTTAGCCCTGATATTGTATCTGCTGTTGGATATGGAACGCCACCATGCGTCTCCAAAGAACTTGCTGAAAGCTGCTCTGGCTATGTGACAACAGTCGTGATGCAGGTGTGTGTTTTTCATGGATGAAAGTAGTTATATAATATATCTATGCTGTTCCCGGGATGAGTCAGATTTTTCCTTGTTTATTCTCTCTTTATCTGTCGTGTTTCCCTTATCACTTCTTATTTATGGATGCACAGGATGATATTATACCTAGATTGAGTGTGGCTGCCCTATCAAGGCTCAGAAACGAAATCCTTCAAACTGATTGGTGAGTGACAATTAGGTTATAGTCTTTGGCTGAGCAGCTAATCCTCTTGTTGTCCTTTAATGGTGTGTTTGTGAGTTGGGTTTTGAAGGAGAGAGAAAGGCTTTGAGGGGTGTGGTTGTTTTTGTGAGTTGAATTGGTGATGAGGGGAGGTGTTTGAGAGTTTTTTAAAACCCTCCAAAATCCTCTAAACTCCCAATTTTTAAGTTCCCCCAATTTGGGAGTTTTAAATTCCCAAACTAGGGGAGGTTAACTCCTCCAAGTCCTTCCCTTCCCTCCCTCTTCCTTTTCCTCCAAAACTTCCCCTCCCATCCCCTCCAAGCTCTCAAACAAATCACTTATAGTAAACTGAGGAGCAGCTATTGTTGTACCAAAAACAAAAACAAAAACGAAAAAGAAATTGTATATCTCAAAATTATTATTTTCCCTCTGCATGTAAATTTAGTTCAGAATTTTTTTTTTTGTTGGGAGCCGGTATTAGCTAGGCGAGGTATAGGTTTTAAACCCTCCCTCCCCCCCCCCCCCCCCCCTCTCTTTTCCATCTGGAAGTTTGGTAACCAAAGGTTTAATACTTTTATTGAATTATATTTTCTACAGGATGAGTGTAATTGAAAAAGAAGATTGGAAACACGTCATAGATTTGGTTACAAATGCCAAGCAGGTTGTCTATTCGGTGCAAGATGTTGCTCGCAAACTTGCGGATTATACAAATTTCAGGAGGATCAAAAGTTTAGATTGTAAGATATTTATGTGCTGGTTCAGTACCTTATTTTATTTGATAAAGTGAAATTAGATTCTCATCATACAGTGCTATCATTTTAAACTTCATTTGAACTTTAAATAGCCTACAAGATCAGTGGTGTTCCTATGAGTGATTTGTTTCCTTTGTGCTGCTGCTGGTTTGCGTTATTTATAGTAGTAGCACTTTTCTTATGCTAGTTAGGCCATGTACCATTGCAAAACTACAGTTCAACACATTAACTCCTACCTCTTTTCTTTTCTTTTCTTTTTCATCATTCGGAAACTCTACTTAAACCCTTTGAAATTTAATTGTTCTGAAGAACTGATTCAACTTCTTGTGGTCATAAATTTATGTGACAGCACTATTCAAGAAGAAAAGGATATTAATTGCCTCTTGAAGAAAAAAAGGGTTTTGCTTATTGAATGATTTTGAAATTTCTAATGTACTCAATGCATTGGAAACTTAATAGTTACAGTTTCCCTATCAAAAACCTTCTATTTTTGAATCATTAACCAGTGCCCTTAGCAAAATCCAAATTAAAAAAAAGGAAGAAATTGTACATTAAACTTGTTGATTTTTAATGCTTACTTGGACATGTAATCCTTCTAACATCAGCTGTTTTTGGTGTGTGTGAACAGCTGGTCCCATCAAGGAGTTGCCAGCTACTACGGAAGCTCCTGCATCCCCCGAAACAGTAAAGGAGAATTCTGCCGTCATGAAAGTTGAGGAAACTAAGCCTGTGGTACCTGAGGAGTTCTTTATACCTGGTTCTGTTTACTATCTGAGGAGGAACTTGGTATCCGAAAATGATGACCGGAAGGATTTTTTCACTCTTTTCAAGAGGCAACCAGGTGAGCATTTCCAAAAGATAATCCTTTCAGGGAATTTGATCACAGACCACAAATGTGATAGCCACTATTATGCATTGAGAGATGTTCTGAAAGGTTTGCCATGGTGCGGCAAGGAAGGTATTTTCAGATAACATATATTTTCTCATTCTAATTTTTTTTTCTGTGATGCCATTTTGATTGGAATTAAAGTGTACATTATATCACTAGTTTAATTTCCTGCAGAGGATGTTTTTAGAGCTCTGTAGTCTGTATACTGGTACCTTGAACAACTTAGTAGATTAGAAATTAGACAATTCATGTAAAAAAGTAGAAGAATAAGAATAATGGATAGTGTTTCTATCCTCAAAATGAACTTTGAATTAGTTCTGTAGTAAACATCCAATCATTGCAGTGTTTGTTTCCATGACTTGAGGGCCAACATGCTTTGTGATCATGTTTGGATTTTTTATATAATCATGTTTTACATCTCAACTATTGATTGTTGTGATTTTGAAGGGGTGTCTTTTGCATTTCTTCATCTCTTTATATAAATATCTAGTTTTGTGTAGGAATATTTCATTTTCAGCGCTTTCGGAAAAACAATTTGTCACGATAGAGCGCAATGACGTTGTTTGATTCATGTAGCTGACCACACATAGTGGGATAAGGCTTGTTGATATTGTTGTTGGAAAAACAATTTGTACCATAAGCAACAAAACAGTTTCTTATTACTAAACATCAGCTACATTAATCAAGTAATATCATTTTGTCTTGTCTTAAATTATGTTAATAAACAAGTCATTTGGTTCAAGTCATTGTGGATGACTTTGTCTACATTTTTTTCTTAATCTCCCTTATCTTTTACTCATGTCTCATTTGGATAAATGACTTATTTTAAATGCTTATATAAAAGTAATTTTTTTAATTGTAACAATAATATTTATTTTGAGTATTTTTAAAAATGTTTCTTGGAAAGTTAAATATTAAAATAACTAAAAATGACTTTTTGAGAAGTAAAAACTTGTATAACAAAATAAGAGATGTATGACTCTTGATTACAAGAAAGTTGAAAAAAGAATCATAAACCCATGTTATCCAAACTCTCTCTATGGTTTATCCTATTAAAGATCAAGAGAGTTAAAATTTTCAAACTATAAGATGTAGAGAAAAAATATATAGCTGAAGAAAATGAGAGGAAAAAGTAAATAAACAAAGACTTTATGAAATTTTTCATGTTTACACATTGCCTATTTGATGAGACACCTTTTTGAGAGGAATGCATAAGCAGTTAGTGATTGGATAGTCTTATGCACTGACATGACTTTCTTAATCAGCCTGAATGATTTTATTTTACCATACTCATGCCTCAAATCATGGAGTAAACAGAATGAATTAACTGAATTTTCTATGCAAAATGATTGAAGAGCCTTTATTGAATGTGCTTTTGGATGTCCAATGGAAGATTACACTCACCTTCATTTTTTCAAATAGTTGTAAAAATGTGTCTTCTAGTTATTTGTCGTGCAGTGCTTTTCACTTATGCTGCACTTTTGCTTTTGTCAATGCTTATATGCAAGAGAACAATTTTTCCCCTTTTTTAAGACTTTTTACTTGAACATCAGTTAGGGACATTGAAGGGTGTGTTTGGTTGGATGGTGAAAATTGGTACAAATTTTCTATGAATAAGATCTATGTGCAATTTTATATGTGAGTCTCATTTATGGAAAATTTACTTTTCTTTTTTACCCTTTAATCAAACACACCCTAAGAGAGAATTTGAGTCTTACAGTGTTATATATTCACACAAATGCTTATACTATCAATTGGAGTGAATTATATTGACCTCCCATAAGATTTAGCAATATTACACATGGTATCTTTGGTTTGTCTCCCTTACAGTATTCACACTCTTTGTAGAGATACTTAGGCTTGATTTGGTATTAGCTCTCTTAGGAATGTTTTTAAGTAGTGTTGACTCATACTCTCGAAAACTTATGTAAGACTAGTATAGCTTTACTCTAAGTAATGACAGTGAAAATTGAAATAACCTTCTTTCATATCTATATTCATTATAACCATTTTGGATTCTAAAGCTGATTTAATGTTTGCAAACACTACTATGATGATGACTTCTCCTTATTTGAGAGTAACTGATATATTATTTTATCAATGATACTAGTATAGGTTTACTATCATAATTACATTGTGTTTATTGCCACAAACCATAAAAAAAAGGATGGGTACTATGTATACAATAATGCTTGTCGTACAACAGAAATACGTCCAACCAGTATCCAACGTATGTTATACATAATATGGAACGTGTGCTATATGTATAGCACACGTATGTATAACACACATTCCATGTTATGTATAGCACACGTTGGATACTAGTTGGACGTATTTCTGATGTACGATCAACATTATTGCTATATATATGAGAAATGATTTTTGTACGTACTGCACATTTCTCTGTTTCTATGTCAATGAACATTTCATCCACCGTTGGATGGAGTCTAAATCCTACTTGAATGGAGTTACTTCATTTAATGGTAGATAATATTTTCGTTGACATGAAGATATAGAAAAATTCTTTACAAATAACATAACTCTTCTCTATGTTTGTGTATGAAATGTATCAAGTGAGATGGGTAATTCCATATAAGAATGAGGGAGACAAATTTATATTGTCGCATTTTACTTTGATAGTAAAAATTAAATATAAAGTCATGTAAATTTTTTAAGTCATTTTACAACATTTTAATAAATTGTAATCTTGACTATCCATCTATGGATATATGATACAGATATTTTTTCTTACTCGTATAAAACCTTCCCTCTTACTAGAGACTAGAGAGAGGATACTATTGAATGGCAGGTGATATACTCATTAAAAAAATCTAAGTGTACTTGGCTTGCAAATTATGATGTCTTTCATAACTGTCTGAGAACTGATGAGTAGAAAAAGCATTTAATTAGCTGGATTTGTTTTGACATTATTATTTAGCTGTTTATGCCAAATCATGGAAGCATAAAATAAAGCAAAGGACAAGTGCATCCTCTGGTAAGTGATGAATGTGTAATCTTTATTCTTGTTACCATTATAATAAGAAGAAATTCCCCATTATTACCAAGCTTTCTTGCAAAAGGAAAGGGGACCATTCTATATGTGCTTCATTTGTGCCATTCCTTCCCAATAATCATTGTCGTACAACAGAAATATTCAACGTGTGCTATACAATAAGACGTAATGTGTGTTATACATATGTGTACTATACATATAACACATATTACGTCTTATTTATAGCACACGTTGGATACTAGTTGGACGTATTTCTGTTTTACGACAAACAGTATTGATTCCTTTTTTCTTCTTTTCTTTTCATTAATTAATCTCACAATGATTTGTCTATAAAAATTTTGGCCTTATTTGTAGTCTTTGATAGGCATGTCCTTGATTCAGGTGTGCCTATTATGTCATAGCATCTAAGGCAAAAATACAAATTCCACAGAAATGTTTTTTATTTCATTTTTTTTATAGTGGTCATCAAACACATGTTTTAATTGTATCACACAACTTAGAAGAAAGTAAAGAATTATTAAGTTTTATTTTTATTCTTTTTAACTATCATGCACTGTCCTAAACCTATATATACTAGACATGCTATATATAGCTTAATATTATAATGCGTGTTCTCAATTGCATAACTGGTTGAATACGTTGTGACCTGTGAGAATCTGATTTGTAATTGATTATTTAATGTTTAATATTTAATTCTTAAAAAAGAGTAATGTTTCACACTCATTGAGTTAGTGCTTTATAATTTTTATGGAACTGATTCAGTGATAACAGGGTTAAAGGATAATGAAGTAATACATATACATACACTAACTTTGTGTCAAAACTATACTGATTTTTTTAAGAATTTAATTTTGTAAAATAATTTGATAATGATATTCAATTATGTGTAATACTAGCAAAAAAATTTTAATTTAACCACGTACTGATTAAAAAGTCTTGTAAATCAATATATGTGATTGATTGATAGTACAAAATTTTTATAATGTCAAATAAGCACCAATTTTTCTTTTTTTTTTCGTTGACACGTGTTTTTCCTTTTTTTGTTTGGTTGCTCACGGTGTTTGGAGCTTCGTTTCGACTAATCCGTCGTCTCGTGTCGCGTACCTGGAAATGACAGATGAAGCTCCCAAAGAGGATTTTTTTCATCCGTAAGGCTCAAACCCGAGCCCGGACATAAAGTCGTTTACCACTTGTGACAATTCTCGTTTGTGTGTTTTTTCTCTTTTGCTTTTGGTAAAATGTGTGACAGATTGTTTTTCTCTTTGATAGAATTAAAAAGTTTTTGGGCTGGGCTAATCAGTGTATGTAACTAATCCTTTATCAAGAGCAAAGCAAGACTTTTGTGTGCTATAGTTAATGCTAACACATGAGATTGGACTTAATCAGAAACAAGACAAAATCTCTCAAAAGATTCATAGTTATTTATCAAATAAAACCTCTCAAAAGAAGAGGGAAAAATATATATAAAAATAAATAAATAAACCAAAGCTAAATGTTTATTTTCGATCGCCAGTAATAAGATTGACTTATATATGACTCTTAAATGAAGAACTAATGTTAAATTTTGATAGAAAAGGTTCAAGTGCTAGTTTCTCCTGACAAAAATATGATGATACTTAACTTCAAAAGGAAAAAAAGAAAGAAAAAAACATCTGTTTGCATGGACCAAGGTAGTAATAAGAGTTAAAGCAAACGTTTTCTATGTACATTAAAAGATGTTCTCAAATTTAATTTATATAGTCTTCGGGGTACATAATAAGGTTTTAAAGAACAAACAGATTATTATAAAGATAGAATGAGGTAAAGTACAGGGGTTATTGAACAATCAACAATGTTTGACGTACAACAGACGTCCAACAAGTATCCAACGTGTGCTATTACATAATCTACAAAATATGTGCTACATGTATAGCACATGCGCGTACGTATAACACACATTCTGTATCATGTATAGTACACGTTGGATGCTAGTTGGATGTATTTTTATTGTATGACAAATATTATCGATTGAACAATAGTATCATAAACATTAAAGAACTTTATGCAAGTTTGTCCAATATAGTAGCATTCAGTATTGTCAAGGTAGGTATTATGAGAGTGCTTTCCAACTGTTCAAGTTAACCAATTCAATCTAATGTAACGCACTTTTTTGTGTTTTTTTCTGTTTTTCTCATAAGTTATATTTATAACTTGTTTTTAGTCATGTTTACAAACAATTCTTTTTTTTTTTCTTTTCCGATTGAAACAAACACAAGTGCCCAGAATGGAAATGCTTATGGAGAAACAATATACACTTCTAGTAACCACACTTAAATTTAGCAAACCTCGTTAAAAAATCTTATAGCCTAAAGAAAGATTAACCTATTAAAGAAAAAAGAGTGTGAGCAATGGAAGCTAAAGGTTGTGGAGTTCGAATCTCACTCAAATAGGGTTCACACAAATTCTAATGGCGAATGAAATATCTATGTAGATATATGGATGTTAAGAATAGTGGTACACTACAATAATAATGATCATTTCAACATGTAATTGTCGCAAAGCGTTAATAAAAATATTGTCAAAGAAAGATATATTGACATTTGTTGACCGTTGAAAAATAGTCATAAATTGTTTTTTGACAATTAATGGCCTTTGAAAATACTTATAAACTAGTTTTAAGTATTTTCGACAGTCACTAATTGTCAATATTACTTTTATTAATAATATATTTATTGACACGTTTAATATTTGAAAATGTTCATTTTTCTAGCCGGTAGTGATGGTGAATCTAATTAGTAACTCAACGTGATTCCACATGACCATGACTAGTTCATCGGGTTACGGGTCAAACTTAGACCAACAACTATGATAGTAATTATTCCCTCAAGTTTAAAATAAATGTTTTTTTCATACATGCACACTAATTAAAATAATGATTAAATTCTATTGAAAATCTAAATAATAAAAGTAAAAAAATAGAATATCATTTAGGTTGTGTTTATTTTCACTGACTGGTAGCGGAGTCACGTAGACTGGTAGCGGAGTCACGTAGTCAGAAGTGACTATATTCTCTGTTTGATTTTAGGGTTACAATATATATGAAGAGACACAGAGTCAATCTGCCGAGTGAACAAATTTATTCAATTTTTGTCCGATCCAAAAGTGGAGTCATAGAGTCATTGTATGTTTATAATAAATTCTCCCATTTTTACCCTTACTAATTTCTTATATTTCCAAATTTTTCAATCTTCCTTAACCTAATTTTTACTTGGACTCAACCGTTCTCATTCTCCATCATCTCCATCTTTAATTCTTCGTGAATATTGTGACTCTGTCTCTGAGATTTTTTCAAACATAAAATTATGGTTATAACTTCAGTGTCTACAATGACTCTGTCACCAAAATCAATAAAAACAAATGCAACCTTATTTTCTCCTATAAATATTCTCTCTTATATTAATAAGAGATATGAGAGAAAAAAATAAATTAAATACTTTTAAAAATTATAAAAAAAACAAATAATAATATGGACAAAAACAAAAAGTAAAAGGGACAATTGTTTTGAGCCCGATAAATTACTATAAACTTCTTTTTATTCGGGAAACAATTTAAACCAAACATGTCTATATACTACCCACTGATGGGATGGGAGTGCCGTCTAGTGACACTAAATTTAATCTATTTTTTTAAAAAGAAAAACATCAATCAAGAACAGTAATATAACTACTAGGCTTAAAAGGTCAAGTTCATGCATGAATATATATAAATACTAGCTAGGTTCACTGTGCAATATAATGTCTCATTATTAGACTGAAGAAGAGGTTTCAAAAGGTTCTGAAAGACGCGGCATTAGTTAGGTCAGGTGGACGGCGAAATTAAACCAATTGAGATCAGTTAATAATACCAATGCAAAAAACAATCATGTTGATCATACAATGGAAATACGTCCAATTAGTATCCAACGTGTGTTATTCATGATATGGAATGTGTGTTATACGTATGTATGTAATATACATATAGCACACATTCCATATTATGAATAGCACACATTGGATACTAATTGGACGTATTTATGTTGTATGACCAACATTAACATTATTGTGAAAAAATATTGGGATTAGAGACTCAAAATTGAATTGATGTGACTTTTGGCCTCTCTAGAGATAATAATACTTCATTCATTACTACACACTTTTAACATATAGGGCCACCTTCGTTACTAAATCAAGGAACTTGTGTCTTCCTTCTTTAACAACATCAAAAGCTTAAAAGTCTATATGCTACTAGTATATAGTATAGTAGTTTCTATAGTTTGGAATTTTGTAGGCAAGGTGATGAGTGGTATTAATATTTAGTAATTAAAAATCACGAAATAGTTTTGTGGTGGTAGTTTATCTCATCACTTATTATTATTTGAGTGTAGTTTAAATCAAATTTTCTTTTTGTGTGAATCAAATGATTCTTATACTATATTGAAATTCGTGATATCAGATTCTACAATCACAAAATAAATAAAGAAAATAATTAAAAGAAAATTTTATTGAATGAATTATTGAGTTTACAATTACATTACAATTGATATAATCTACATATAAGCATAAAACTGATAATATTGATCTATAATAACAATATTCCTTCATAAAAGTAAAATCTTATTATTAAATTGAAACCTTAATAAAAATGTTAGGGGGCGTGCAATTCTTATACCAAAAAAGTTAAAGTTTTAATCTTTTTTCCTTTTGTATCTTCATATATATATAGTATCTATTCCTTAGACTAATTTCTCATAATATAATCACACGTTTAAACTAAGATCTTTTTCAACCATGTATTTTTTCCCCCTATACACATAAATCTCGAAATCTAATTGATGATGACACATGATGCGTATGGACTTGAGTCCCTTTAATTTCATTCGACCAACTTCTTAATGGCATGGTTGTATTCTTAATTATTAGACTTATAGTCATGTATGTATATATATATATATATATATATATGGACAAATTTTGTATGTAGGACCAACATTTCATATTCACATTAATTATGCACGTATGACTAAAATGTCACTTGCTTTCAGTCAAATGAAGTTCTAAATGAAGTTAATAGCTTTAGATTTGAACCATATTTTTGTGTCTTCAAGCTTTTTCCAGGTTGTCTCCACTTCCTGTTCACCGGTCATGGTCATAGAAAGTTCTATTTAGTCTTCACAACGTCTTTTACAAGCAAAAGCAAAGAAAAAAGGAAAATCAAAATAAAATAGAAAAGAAAAGAAAGAAAAATTTGCAAGAAATATCTAAATACACTCGAACTCCGTTTATTTTTTCTGACTCTGACTCTGTCAACTATTTGGTGTGAGGGTTACTGTGTAGATAGAAACAGAGCCACTGTGATTCGGTGAACAATATTATCAATTTTTTGTTTACTCCAATTTTTGAGTCGCTGTGTATTGGAAGGGAGTCACTGTGTGCTGTAAGGAAGACATAAATATGAAATGGTGTGTTCGGAGTTAATTTTAGAATCGTTGTGACTCTGACTCCTGTGACACTGATATCATGACTCTCTTAACTCTGAGCTCAGAGTCATTGAAAACAAATATTATCTCAGAGTAATTTAAAATTTTACTTTACACCATTAAAATTTTGATACATAAAAAATAATTTTACCCTCTCTCCAAATAACTTTATTTTCTCTTCAATATAATTAACAAATATAATTACGTATCAATCAATCTTTTAGTAGTGTATAATAAAATTTCAATTTGCTTCCTAGTGTACCGGAGAATATATTTCTCAAAATTTACTATCAACTATAATGACAAATTTATCATTACATCTCTCTCACGAGATAGTTAAACCCTTTTGAAGTGACAACCTAACTTAGCCACGGTTTCTTAATTAAGTAATTTAATTTAATTGAATTAATAGATTATTATTAATACAAGTCCATATATCATGGCTCAGCTTTGAACAAATGCCCCCCATTCAAACTACATTTGATTTAATTTTAAAACTTTGAAAGTCTCTTGTGATGTATAAAGCTATAAAACTAGCTAGTGTGTCTAAAGAACTGTTAAACTAGCTATATTTTGCATTCAATAGATTTGTTTATAGCTAGAACACTTGAAAATGAAGCTTTCTTCAGATGTTTCTCAATCATTAAGCAACTCCATGTTCTTAAGTAGTTGGAATTATCTACATATATAGTCGCTTTTGAGTTGCATCATCATTTGATTATTAGAGATATATGGACAATTTTAAGTTATATATAATATATATATTACATTTGAATTCTCATATATTAACCATGTTGCACAATAGATTAATTGTATACAAAATAATAATTTATTATACAACAGAAATATGCTCAATTATTATTCAACGCGTGCTATATATAACATGTAATGTATGTCATATATATGTATAGTGTACACGCACATATGACACACATTATACGTGTTATGTATAATATAAATTGAATACTAGTTAGATGTATTTATGTTGTACAACAAATATTACTTAAATAATATTTATTAAGTGATCATATTAGAAAAAATATTAGTGAATCAGGTTGTCACTTAAGTGTAGCTCCGTATTTTGGGAGATTAAGTCAAGTGAGAGATAATAGGTGAAAACAAAATAATTGCTATAAGTGATGAGTTGTTAAAATTACCAATAATTAGGGTTAACTCAAGCAAAGTGGATTGAATCCTAACTGATATGTTAAGTTCAAAATTTGGGGAGCTCTTTTGAAAAGGAATCACATTATTGTTTACCATCAATTTATAAGTTCCAAAGAATTTTATGCTTCTAATCTCGCCAAACTTTTGAATATAATGCTTAAAAGCAAGTAGTTGAGTTGTTTACAGGCACATCATCATATAATTTATTGATTATGTAAGTTCAATATAACAATACAAAATAATATCTATATATTAATAATAATAATTAATTAATACATAAGGTACTATAGTGGCATATGTAAGAGCAATGAGCAATAATAATAATAGTCCATGGAAGTTACTTATAGTCTTGTTCTAAATTGAGAAGAATAAGAGGAACATCCAAACCCTAATATCTGGCAATCATCTCAAACGTGCAATGTGGCCCCATATTGAACCCTAAGTGTCGGATTGACTAGTCTTCTTGTCAGCATCCATTTCCAACACCATCCTTGTCCATTCAACAACCATGTCCATCATTATATATATATCATATCATATCCCCGGCCTCTCATCACCATGTAATAAATTAAACTAGACCAGACAAGTCCATTTTCATATAACTTGGTTGAAATTTTGAATGAATATATATATATATATCTTGCAATCTTCTTCAATTCAACCTAGCTATAGTAGCATTTATATATATTTAGTTTGTCGTACATCAGAAATACGTCTAACAAGTATCGAACGTGTGTTATATATAAAACGTAATGTGTGTTATACGTACATGTGTTATACATATAGCACACATTACGTCTTATGTATAGTGCACGTATTTATATTGTTTGACAAACATTATTGTTTTTATATATATATAGCTCCATAGCTAGACCCTCTTGGATTTAATTCCATATCTAATAAACATTTTTTTTTATTTTTGTGATTTTTAGGGCTAAATCCTAAGTTTCAACCAACACGTGCACTACTTTTGTCACTATATATATGCAACCTCTTTGATTTGTGTTTCATCAATCATTCATCAATGAGGTTTATTATTTGTGGCAAATATTGTTTGGACTTTGGCTCCATTCAAATCTCCTTGATTCTAATATAGTTATGTTATTAATTATATGACCAATTCAATATTATTAAGATCTAATTACCTAACTCGCCGGTAGGTTCTCCTATTTAATAAGAAACCTTAGCTTAGTAATTTCTATATATAAAAGGCTCAATTATTTTAAATAACATAGATCTATAGTTATAATCTAGTTATAATAACCGAAAATCAACCACAAGTAAATTAAATTCCTATTCATGATCTTCATTAGTGAATGCTATCTCTATATTGTTCCCTTGCATAATTGGAATATTAATTAGGATTTTTTTTATTTATTGGTCTAACAAACTTAAAAAATGGATTAAGTGGAGCAAGAACGTGACTCATCAATAGTCATAGACATTGTTATCAAACTCTCAAGTTAACTCTTAAACTCTTATTAGTTTAAGTCTCTATATAAATCGAGTTAACTCGCTCGTAAACTCTAACCTGAATACACTCATCGCGAGTTAACTTGGATAATCTCAGGTAAACTTAAGTAAACTCTTATAAATTCGGATAAATTCTCAAGTTTATTCCTATGATTTAATTTTAGATTCTCAAGTAACAATATGAAAATTCATATATAGTATATACTCATAATTAGATATTTTGAAATTGAATTTACGATCTATCGACACAAATTAGCAAATATTTTTAGGTTGTTAAGTTCATGTCTATTAAACTTCTTATGATTTTAATTAATTTTAATATTTAATGATTTATATTGATTTTATTACATTGTAATTATTAAAATTTTTATATTTTTTATTTTTATCATAAACTTATTTTATTGTATATAAATATTATAAATATTTTTAAATATATTTTTTATGATAGTAAACTTTTACGAGTTTAGGAGTTGAATTTATGATTCAAATTTATTTTAACTCTAAGAATTTAATTAAAATCTCAAATTTAATAACATTAGTCATAAATCACTGAAACGTACTAATATCTTTGAATTTTATATTAATTAATTTTATATCCGCCGAAGAAATTCTCATCAATTAATTAATGATTAGAAATAACTGTAGCTGAAAATGTTGAATTCTTCCTTGTCAGTCTTCATTGTTATTATAAATTGCCAATTTTTTGTCATCTTTGATTTTGCAAGATTGATGATCTTAAGAAAGCCTGACCCTTATTTTGTCGTTTTGTGCCTTCTAAATTCTGATCTCAATTTATTGTTGTTATGCATTTAGTTGTTTTTTTCTCTTCTGATCCACAATATTTAAAAGGAAAATATTCTTTTTACACTACAATGAATGATTGTAAACACTTATAATGTTATGAGAGAAGCTAAGTAATAAAAAAAATAAGAGAAAAAGTAAATAAAACATCATATATTTACAAACAAACAAAAAACCTTAAATCAAATTTCTTATATTCATTATATCTATTTCTTGAATTGAAAAATAACACAAGTGAATATGTTTTTAGAATAATATGTATGTACTTTTAATTTTTAAATTACTTATTCAAATAAAAGCATATATTATTACCAAAAAAAAAATAAAAGCATATATGTTATTGTTTATGATAGAATATAAAATCATTAATGGCTCCAACCTAACAGTTTAAACTTTTAGTTGAGATGATTCTCTGACATGGTATTAGAATCTTCTGTCCAATTGGTCAGGATTCAAATCTCAATTCTAATAAAAATCAAAATAAATAAAAATTAAGCACAAGATTAAATGGATCTAATAGACCTTAACCTAACAACTTAAGTTTTGAAATGAGATAGTTCTTGGTAGTTTAATTTAAAAATTAATTAAAATGAACAAATGAAACTTGACACTATTCCTCTCCTTTAAAAATGAATGCAAGAAAATGTTTAGAATTTAAATTGCCTTAAAATATCATTATTCATTTGTTTAATGATAAAGATAGTGTAATTTAGTACAGCACGAAACACTACATGGTTGTGGTGACATGGAATTGTGCTGGTGTGGGGCCCAAAAGACATGGTCATAAATAAAGAATAGTGCCACTCGTGCGGTGTCTAACAAACAAAACAGTGCAATATCATAATCAAGTGCCATTATTATTGGATATGATTTATCTTCAAACTACTATTCTTATACAATAATGCTAAGTGGACAATGAAAAATCAGCCCATACAGTCAATGAGCCTATTTTGGCTTTGATTTTGGCCCAAATTATCATTGAGATTGTAATGAGCTGAGTAATTATGGCCCAAAATCTCATTTATTGGCTGGTTAGGCTGTTTTTGTATTGTTCATTTAGCATCGCTCATTCTTATATAGATAGTATAATAGAAATATATTCAAAAATATTTAATATAGATTTATATTAAAGAATGAGTGATACTTTTTAAATAAAAGATATATAAATTTGATTTAAGAATTTTTAGGGTTGAATATGTTAAAAGAAAAATGATAAAAGATAAAATAAAGAATTTTAAAAATAATTAGGGACTGACATTTCTAACAATAAATTTGTTAGGGGCTAATTTGTCTAAAATTGAAATTATCATTAACATTGTTAGTTTTTTGACCAATGATCTTATAGTATCCGAATTTTGACATTATCAAGAACCAAGTTAGGTATTTCTGATTGTTAAGGATCACTTTGTCAGATATAAAAATTGTTATGGACCTGTTTGGAAATTTACTCTAAAAAATAAAATAAAAAATAAATGCATATATATGCCGGAAAAGCAAAAAAGGAAAGTGAAAGGGGAAGGGAACATGTGAAGCATATAAATGTATGTGTCATGTATTTGATAAGAAAACATAAAAATACGTATTATATATTAGTGACTAATTAGTGTGTAATTTTAATATAAAAAAACATATTTGTAATAATTTAATATTTAACCGTAGTCTCTCACATAAAGGTCTTTTAATGAGATACTATTTTCATTCATGGAAATAAGCATGTTTATTGACAAAATTTACTTTTTACTATTATTTACTCCATTCATTTTTTAATTGTTCAACTTTAAGATTATAAATTAATAAAATACCAATCTTAGAAAAGTTAAGATATATTTTACCAAAATATCACTAACATTATTATATATCTTCTTAATTATTTCATTATACATTTTCTCTCTCTTCTATTAATTAATGATATAAATAAATTAAAAAAGATAATAATTTTTGTCTAAAATTTTTAAATGAATAACAATTAAATATGAAAAACAAATTTTCAAAAGTGGACAATTAAAGGAAATGGAGGGAGTGTTCTTTAAAGAAATTTAGATAATATTAATTATTTTTCTTTTATTGATATCCTTATAAGAGAGTAGTGTGTGTTAGTGGATAAATTAAAAATCAAATAAAATATTGATAAGGATAATGTTATAAATTAAAATACATTAAATTTACTCTTTTTTTAGTTAATCAAATAATTACTATCTCCATTATCTAATAAAATGTTATTCTCTCTATTTTCATATTTATCTAATCTGAAGAAAAAACTTTAATTTTTCTTTGTTATTTATCTATTTATGAATTCTAGATAGCTTTATTAATTTTGTTATCATATCCTTAATTAATAGAAGAGAGAATATATATATATATATATATATATATATATATATATATATATAATATAGTGAGTAATTAAAAATAGAGTTAATGAGTACTTCGGATAATATACACTTATTAGACTGTGTTTGTTTTTTCTAACTCTGGGAGCAGAGTCAGAGAGTCATTGTATTAGTGACTCTGTTCCGTGTTTATATTTTGGGGTCACCTGTGACAATAGCTCAAAGTAGGGGTGGACGTGAGTCGAGCTGAGTGAAGCTCGAGCTCGGCTCGACAGAATTCTGACTCGGCTCGTTAATAAACGAGCTATAATATTGAGCTCGAGCTCGACTCGCCAAAAGCTCGCGAGCTGGTCGAGCTCGACGAGCCAGCTTGATTAGCACAATTTCAGAGGTTTCGGGCTGAGGTCGCCGGTTCTGAGTCGCAGGATCCAAGGCCGCACCGCACCAGGCTTTGCAGTCGCGAGGCTCCAAGCTCGCCGGTTCGGAGGTCGCAGGATCTGAGGCCGCACTGCACCAGGCTCCGCAGTCGCGAGGCTCCGAGATCGCACGCTCTGCAGCCCCAGGGGCGCTTCCAGGCTCCGAGGTCATAGCAATGGCAGATGCGCAACAGAGGGACGCGTAGAGTGCAAGGCTTTTTTGGCTCGTGAGGGACGCGCAATAGAGGAGCAGCCGCACAAGGTGACTTGTGAGGGACTAGGTTAGGGAGTTTTGATTTTTAGGGTTGCATCAATCATGTGTATTAAGTTTTAGTGTTGTCATTTTAGTTATTTAGTGTAAATAAAGATTAAGAATATTTTTATATTTTTGTTTGCATTAATATTTTATTATTAATAATAATTATTATAAATTTCTTATTATTAATTATCATAATTATTTATTTATTATATATAATTTATCGAGTCAACTCACGAGCTCATGAGTCGAGCTGGATAAATCTCAAGCTCGACTCGTTTATTAATCGAGCTTAAATTGAAGCTCAAGCTCAGCTCATATGCTCACGAGCTCAAATAATCGAGCCATAAATGAGTCAGGCCCGAGCTCACTCACGAGCTGGCTCGACTCACGTCCACCCCTAGCTCAAAGTCATAGTGACTCTGTGAACAAAATTTTTAAATTTTTGTCCATTCCAAAATGAGGGTCACGAAGTCATTCACCAGAGTCACAATACTTTATGATAATTTATCACCTTTTTATCCCTTATTATTTTTGCTAATTCCAGAAATGTCCCCAACATACCTAAATCAAAACTCATCTTCTCTCTCGCATTTTGCCACCCCCTAGTCCCACCGCCCAGCACCGTCGTCGACTCCATTGCCGCAACAATAAGTCTGATCTGGAGGTGCGATATACAGAGAAAGAGAGAGAGCGAGATATGGAGAAGAGAGGGAGACCAGTCACTGTAGATCTGTTGTTGCCTCTTCTTCTGTATAGGAAGGCGAAACCGGAGGGAGGCGGCTGTGGCTAGAGGAGGCGGCAGTTCGAGGCCAAAGTTGGATGGCGGTGCGATGGCTGGAGGCGCGGTAGTTGTGTTGTTGCCTTTGCTACTATCACGAGAAAGTACAATCGGAGGGAGGCTCGGTGCGAGGACGAGGTTGGATAGCAGTGTGATGGCTGAAAGCACTGTAGATATGTTGTTGCCCTTGCTTCTGTCACGGGAAGGCGAAATCAGAGGGAGGCGACATGGCTGTAGGCAACGGAGGATTGGAGGGTAGTGTTTAGTTTTTTAGATGGCTAAAGGTTAGGGAAGGTTAGAGATATGATAAACACTTAAGAATGTAATTAGTGGTAATTAGCATTGTTCTGAAAACCGGACCGGACCGGACCGGCCGGTTGAACCGGGAACCGGACCCTTGTCCTGTCCGAGTAGGCCTTAAAAATTGGGATTCTGAAAACCGGAAAAACCGGTCAAAAACCGGTAAAAATTAGGAAAACCGGTAAAAACCGGTTGAACCGGTCAACTTATATAAAAATAAAAATTTTAATTTTTTAAAATTTAATAACTATTTTATAATAAAATTTAATATATAATACACTTTAATTATTAAAATTAAGGACTATTAAACCTCTAAATTTATCAAATGCTATAAATTTCCACTTTTATTAATATTTTTCATGCACTTTGATTTTTCTATAGCATATAATTCATCATATATGTATATATTTATAGATAAATATATATTTTATATATATTTTATTATATCTGGTTGAACCTCCGGTCGAACCGGTTAAACCTCTGAACCCCTCCCTCGTCCGGTTCAATGTCCGGTCCGATTTTCAGAACCTTGGTAATTAGTGACTCCGCCTCTAGATATATGTTATCAAACGTACAATTGACTACAATGACTTCATTAACTCTGCCTCCATTGACTCTGACTACAATGACTCCTTGACTCTGTCTCCTTCAGGAAAAACAAATGCAACCTTAAAGGACTAGAGTGTATTTAGGCTGAGTTTGGTAAAATTGTGGCTCTTGAAAAGCTGCTGATCTACTTGGGCTCTCAAAAAGTTGCTCTTAGAGAGCCATAATAGTACCGTTTGGTAAAATTATACAAAAGTTGCTCTCAATAAGCATAAGCTATTATTATAATGTTTGGTAAAATAGTGTAAAGTGGCTTCCAAGATATTAAATGACTATAATAGACATAATATTAAAAGATATTGTGTAAATGAGGGTCATTTATGTATTTTCATTTTCAGAGAGCCAAACCTGACTCTGAAAAGCTACTCTTGATGGCTCCCAAGAGCACCCCCTGCTCTCAAAAGCCACGAGCAAAAGCAGTCCAACTTTTTGATTTACCAAACGCAAAATAGGAGCTCCAGCTTTTTAAGAGCAGGAGCACCCTAACGAAAAGTTGCCTTAATCTATCTGAAAATTTAAAAGTGGACCGTTAAAAGAATAGAAAGAGTATTAAAGAAAAATCATTTATTTTGTCTAGAATTTTTTGACGGATAAATAATAATATATCGTTGAAAAATAAAATTTGATAGATGACAATTCTTAGAAAATGAAAATAGTGACTTAATACTATAAGTATATGAATATTTATTAAATAAGTATTACTAACAAGTATTCTTAAGATATTTGTTAAGTAAATAAAAAATGATAGTTTTAAAAAATTAAAAAATTATAATGAGTTTGTTATATAAAAAAGATAAAAATGTAAATTTTCAATGTGAATATATATTTTCTCTTTTATTACCTTAACAAATATTCTAAGAGCATTTTTTTAACAAAACCCTTATTAAATTCTCCATCCATTTTTTTAACTGTCCAATTTAGATATGCATATTTTTCTTTTTATTTGTTCATCTCAAAATTCAAGATAAACGGTATTATTTTCTTCCTCTTTTATTCTTATTTAATACTCACTTTCTCTTTTACCAAGTAATATAATAAGGATTTTGCTAACAAGAGCCTTAAGGTCATTTGTTAAGATATTAAAAGTGAACAATTTTGTCTTTTAAACATTCATTTTTATATTTTCTATACATTGAACCCACCATAATATTTTACTTTTTTCTAAAACTTCCTATTTATAGTATCCTTAAGTTAGCAAAACTCATATAATAAATACATATTTAATTATTGATAAATGATAATTTAGTAAAGGATTTTGCTAACAAGCGTCCTTAGGACACTTGTTAATGTTAAGGATACTAAAAAATATAAGTTTTTGAAAAATTAAAGAAGTTATGGTGGGTCCATTACATAGAAGATATCAAAATGCATATTTTCAAGGTGAATTTTTTCTATTTTGCTATCTTAACAAGTATTTTTAGGGTACTTGTTAGCAAAATCTTTTAATAAAATAGATATATTTTTTTGTTAACTTTGAGATTATACATATCCTTACCTAATTTTATCGCACTTTTAAAACTGAATAATTAAAAAAAAAAAAGTAAAAAAAGAAAGTAATAATAAAAGTCATTGTATCTAGGAGAGAAAACAAATCGCACAGAACATGACATAATGGAAGGTCAACAATTGAGTCTAAACTTCCACATATATGAAGAAGATGCATTATCTTTAATTATATTTGGTTGAAGCTCCAAAGTAATAATACTAGTATATCAAATTGCCTCTATGGATCACTATAGAAAATTATTTCATATTCACTTCCAAGTTCCAAAGCACATTAATTTGTTGGAACTTGGAAGACATCTTCGCCTGTAAAGTATATTCATTTTCTACCTTTTCAGAATGTTATTAGAAAAAACTAAAAATAAAAGAAACTTCAAAGTTCAAACAGATAGATTCGAGCTTTGCATATGTACACTAAAAATATGAACATATCCGTACATTGCCTTCAATTATTTTTTATTTATTTATTTATTTTTCCCTCTGTTTGTTGAACATGCACTGTACTTTGTCTGAATTTTACATCGGAAGAAAAATAATACTTCCTCCGTTTTTTTTAATTGTCTAGTTTTAATTGCGCGCGGATATTTAGGAAATGATTGGTGTAGTATAAAAGTTAACAAAATGTACACCTACTTTACTAATTTACCCTTTGTTACTCATCTCTCCTCAATTATTATTGCTGCTATTAGTGAGTAGTATTAAATAGGGGTACAAGAGGAAAAAAATAATAAATGTTGTCTCAAATTTTGAAATGGACAATTAAAAAAAATGCACACAATTCTAAATTGGACAATTAAAAAAAACAGAGGGAGTAATATTTGTCGTACAATTGAAATACATACAATTAATATTCAACATATGTTATATATAATATGAAATATGTGTTATATGTACATATGATATATATATAACACACATTTCATATCATATATAACACACGTTAAATACTGGTTGTACGTATTTATGTTGTACAAGAAACACTGTTAGAAGGAAAAACGTGGTGGTGGGGCATTATATATCTCATTTTATATCCAAGATATAAGCATACGTGTGTGGAATCTTCTGGCCATGTGTTATTAACTCTTTCTAGATTAATTAAAAATTAGAAGAACTTATCAATGATGTATTATATATTATTTTTTAATATTTTTAATTTTTCTTGTGTCAAATAATACCGACATACTCGTGCAGGAAGAAATTAAATAGAGAATTAGATTGAAAAACCTGCTCCTTATAATTGATTGTGAAGATGATGAGTCGTCATTGAATAACAATTTTTCGTGCAATATGAATATGAAGCAAAATATTATGTTTATCACTACATATAACATAATGAACTATATATATATAAATTAAATGTCTCCTAATTAATTAAATTATATCAACATGAATTAGAATAGTAGTTCCCGGAATATAATCACCTAATATTAAAATCAATGAATTTTTTAGGTGATTCAATTTTAGGGTCCTTCAAGTGGAGAAGGGAATTAAAGAAACACACAAATCAGTTGGAAAGTACATGTGTTAAGTGATCAATCGTTTTGAGTTCACGTGCCTTCAATAAGGAAGGTCATTGTAATTAATTTAAGCATTTAATTGTAGTGTATATCGTTATATTATTATTCAATTATATCTCTCATTTTTATATAAATTTTAAATAATAATTATATTTATTGACAAGATATTATATGATTAAATGAAAAATTCATTTAATATAAACTATCATTGTATTATAATTAAAGTTTTTAACAAATTATTATGACAAAATTATATTTTACTCCTCCATCATTTCAATTTGAATTCTTATATTGATCTTCTATGCTTATTTCTTTTAATTTAATTGCTTATATATGTTACTAAACGTCCTCTATCATAAGAGAAGTTTTTAGGTGGTCTTGAACCATATCTAATATATGATCGAGAAATTTTTTTTATAATATCTATTGTTAATTGGTCCAAATATTCAATTTAATTATTCTCCATTATTAAAAAAATCAACATTTTGGGAGGTATTTGATTTGCTAAATAAAATTTAATTATTGAAAATAATATTTTTGAAAAAAAAACTATTCTTAGAAATAACTTTCCTTGAAAAATAATAATGAGACATTTTATTTACTTAAATAGCATTTTTGAGAATATATTATTTAAGAAAAAATTCATATTTGACTAGTCATCATGACAACGAGCCGATGGGTTTTGATGGGAATATTGCTATATGAATAATAAAATAACAGAACAACTATGCCCAATAATCGTATATATCGTATGTACAACATATATTACATGTCGCATATAACAAATATCACATATTATGCATAATAATATCATATGTTATAAAGAAATATGATATTGCAATATGAAAAATATGTTATGCATATTACATATATAATACTTATTATACATAATATATAATATATAATATATAATATACGTTGTGCATATTACGTATTACATGTTAAAATGATTATTATTGTTGTTGGAGTGATATAAAAATATTTAGTTTTTATTCTCATATATATTCTCAAAAATATGAGATATTTCACAAATCAAATGTCCTTTTTAAGTCTAAAAAAGACATTCATGTAAATAGATGGATAAAATATAGAATTATTTCTGTACAAAAAATATAAAATTATTTATATATCTTTATTGATTAATTGAGTTAATTTTAGGAAGTTAGCCTTTGCGTCACTTTTGCCTTGTTCGGCCCTCTTATCTGTTATAAGTGGGAAACAAGTGTGTGGATATGACAAAAAACCATTCCTGTTTGCGGGGTAATGATGGCATGAGAGAGAGAACCATGCAGCTGGTTCTAATTAAAGTCCTACTCCTAGTTGCTGTGTACATATGGATCTCTCTCAATGAGTGGTACCCATAAGATGTGATGACCCTATTTTTTTTAAAAGAGAAATTTAGTTTTGAGAAGATGTAATACTCGAATTTTGTAAGTTTTAATTAAGTGAAATTAAGTATAATTGACTTAGTTAGAATTTAATTAAATTTTGGTGGATATTTTTTTCCTTGATAACTCTTGTTTGTGATATGTGTTTGATTTATATGTGTTTATGTGTTTTATTTGATGGTTTGATGATGCATGAAGTTAGAAATTATGTATGTATAAATTTATAGCACGAGTTGAGATGTTTTAGAGGTGTTTTAGGGCTGTTTCGCATCGAGTAATCGATTATCATGGGTTGGTAATCGATTACACTGTGTGAATTTTTAAATTTGGACATTTTAACAGTATGTAATCGATTACAAATTTACAGCTTCATGATGATCTATTACAATATTTGCAATTAGGGTTTTAAGTGCGTTTAAATTTTGGTCATGTAATGGAACCACAATGTTTCCATATCATGCCTAGCCGTGTGCCACCACATGAAAAACCTAATTCCTACTCTCAGAAACACTTCTTGCACCCTCTCTAAACCCTTGTGCCTCCACCATACACACACACATACACACTCTCTCAAGAACAAAAGTCATAGTCATTCCACAACACAAAACTCATCACATCAAACCTCAACGAAACACAACAACAATTACATATTCTGAACCCTCTCACCAAAACACATACTTCTATCGATTCTAATTCTCCAAAAGAAGCCGTTTTCATAATCCTACCGTTTGTTGGGCTAGAGAGAAAGTGAGAACGCGTTCTACGTCGGGAAATGGTGTCTCTACACTTTGCTTGGGAAGTCTACAAGAGGTATGAGTTTTAGACATGCATTTGTATATGTATTTTCGTGACAATTCTGATGTATGATGATGATATTATTGTTAACTCGTTTTTCCCATTAGGATTCACAAAATAGTTATGTTTTACCAAATGAGTTTTAAAGAGAAAGTGTTTTGCCAATTAAAAATTGTTTTTGAACGTATTTTACCGATTGGTTTATGTTTACCTTTGTTTTCTATCCATTGGAATGATTTTATATTAAAGTTTTAGCCATTGGCTCATGAAAAACGTGTTTTGGAACCCTAGAATCGGAATTTTCGTGTTCGTAATCGATTACGAGATGAGAATTTCCAATTGCCAGAAAACATGCTCTTTGTTAATCGATTATACAGGCTTGGTAATCGATTACTGTCTTTCTGTAATCGATTACAACATTGCAGCTTTTGCGAAAATTAAATATTTTGACCCTTTATGTATAATATATATGATTTGCACATGATTTATATGTGATTATATGAGCTGTAATGTATGTTTATATGTTAATATGTGATGATGGATTATGATATTTATGTTTTATATATATACTGAGTTACTTCCCAGTACTCACTCTATGTTTGTCCCCCACCTTTTAGAGGATCAGATAGAGCAGGATCATGGAGCAAGTGAGGAGTCCGCACAACTTTAGATTTATTATATAGCTTTCAGTTTTACAGACATGTTTACTTGATTTATTTATTTACAGTTATGGATTTATTCAGTTTATTTGTTCATGTTTTCTATCTATTGGTTATGTATTTATTGTGGAGTCTCATGAGTCTCATTTTTAGGCTTATGGGATGACACATAGTATTTACTATTGATTGACAATGTGATGGGAGTTTATTACGTTTTATATGACATGTGATGCGTATTTATCCAGTATGTTATGCTTCAATGATATTATTCGATCTATGTACACGCAACGCCCTTATTTTCATATACCGTAAACGTTTGCGAAAATTTTACTGCAGCCTATTTTCCGCGTATTATATTTTAAAGTAAAAGATAAAACTATGAAATCAGAACGTGACCCTTAATAATTGGTCTAAATTGACTTAAGCATTAATAACTAATTACTTGGGGGTTACATTTTAGTATCATAGCACGTATCCTACCGGACTAATAAGGTTCTTGATAAGAAACAAAACCTCTAGTTTTTAAACTTTACTTAGTAGAGTTTAGGAAGCTACGATACCCTCCATTCGGATTTTTTTTGAAAGCCACCCTAGCTAGCCATTTTCATGGAGCATATATAACATGATATATTTAATTTTTTTTCTCCTTGCAAATATGCACCATCAATTCATATTCTTAACTTTAATAAAATTCATAAACCTAAAAAGAAGATTAGGACCGTTTATTTGTCCAATTCCACCCTCCTCACCTCTCCTAAAACAACATATGAGATTATTAAATTAAAAATTTTAAAAATTGTGTACACCATTTAATTGTGTAGACACCATCACTTTATGATATAAGTGATAGAGGAAAAAAATCAAATTAAAAGAAAATAGCTTATATGAGATTTCATTTATTTTTTAGTGGGATATTAAAATATTTAAAGTAAAGTTAAATAAAAAAACTATATACCATATTTTTATTAAGAAATACTTTTTGTACATTATAAAATCAAGTCACAATCAGTTACTATATATAATAATTCAACTTTTAATATTATACATCAATCCAACATTTTAAAAATTAAATTATTTTATATGATCGATAGTGACTAATATTATAATATACATATAGCATTACTTATTTTTATTTTGGTTTTATTTAGGGCACTGATTAATAACTAAAATATTAAAATTTTACATATAACATTATAAAATAGATTTGTTTTAATGGTAGTTATTTATCAACTTTAACTAGACAAATAAAAAAAGAACAAATTAAAAAGTGAAAATATACAAATAAAAAAAAACAGAGGGAGTATATATTATATAATTCCAAACTATTTTCCAATTCCCTATGACCAAGAAATAGGGTGGAAATAGGTTAATTAGGATTAATGTTTGCAATGAACTGTTAAAAATTAAGAAACTAAATTTAGGATATATTTTTTCTAATAAGTCACTCTATACTTGCTATAATAAATTTTTAGCGTTGGTCCGGACATTCCGTCTATTATAGTTATGGTTTGAGTTCATACTTTGAGTTAAGTTCTTCTTAATAAGTATTATGTAAATATAATTTTACCATGAATTCTTATTATTAAGGTTATTAGTGATCTGTCCTAACTTTAATCTAATTGTTTTTTAAAATAATAAATTAAATATATTAAATTTAATTCAATGTGTGATATAATTTAGAGATTAAAAAATAGTTTAATCTCTATTTTTGACTAGATTGACTAGAAAAATTAAATGATTGTAATTTAATCTCTATTTTTTTAAAAAATTAATAGTATTTTTTTTATACTCAAAAGTTTAGATTAGGGGAGGCACACCCCATGCAAGGCCAGGGCATACCACCAACCTCAACCAGGATTTATAGTGGAATTTACAGCTCCCCAAGATTCGAACCCAAGCCATGCCTAGCGTGGGCGAAAGGCTGAACCAGATGTGCAAACCCTCATTCGCAAAAAATTAATAGTAATAATTGTATACATTATTGTCTATTCTTTTAAAACAGGTCTTCCACTTTAGAAAAGTCAAATTCATATCACATCACATTAGAATAAAACTTTAAAGTTTATCTCATCGTAATTATGCTCTTAATCATATATTTCTATGAGCAAAAATTAAGAAGTGGTGATATATAGTATTGCTAGACCCTATAACAACCCGGAGAAAACAACAAATTTAGTTTGATGGCATCCAGTTCAAGGGTCCCCCTAACGCTATATTGATAAACTAAAAACGAAATTAAGAAAAAAAAAGTCCCCAGTAGTTTTTCTGGCATACAGATAAGAAATTTGTTTTACAAATCATGTTTAATATATGCTTTTTCTTTTTTGTTTAATTTTATTTGTCTTTTTAGAAAATATTTTTGTTTAATATTATTTATTATTTTAGAGTTTTAAGAAAATATTTATAATCTTTTTTTCAATTTTACCCATATATATACTTTTTGCACAAAAAATTATAAGGATGATTTTATCATTACATATTTATTTCTATAAAAATTTGCGTGTTTTAATTATCTTCTTAATAAATATACAATACTCTAAAACGTCAATTAAAATTAGATGGAGAAGTAATTTAGAAACATTTATAATCATATATTCTCTTTATCTTTTTTTATTTGTCTATTTTAAATTTTTATGAGTTTTTAGATGATAATTGAAATAGTTTTAAAATTAATAAAATACTATATTGTTCTTTTATATTAATAACAAAATATAGTTCACATTATATTATTGATAGAAAAGGTGAAGTTAATTAATAGTAAACCAAGGAAAAAATAATAAATATCAACAAAATTGTCTAAATGAATAAAGAATAAAAAAGAAAAATCTAAAAACTTAAAGTAGACAAATAAAACAATTAAAAGAAGTAGTTTTATCATATATATAAATTTTTTACCACAAACTAAAAGATTTTGCTAAAAGATTTTTTACCATATTATTGTAATTGTTCTTGAATCAAGTATAAAATATAATTCGAGACCACTAGTAATCTGATTAGGGTAATTGAAGCTGTCTATATATAGAGTTAATTTTTTAAAATGAATGAAGCTCTATAATTTAATACATTGGATCATTAACCCATTGGAAAGCGAGAAGGGAGACTAAAATGCCTAGCTAGCTTATCCACAACGGCACAAATTACTATGGTACTTGCAATGTCACATAAGTAATAAATTAGAGGTTACATGCAACTTTATGAGCATGCCATTTCAGTTATACTTCTAGAGTAAATTAAATCAATAATTAACCTCGCAGATAGTGCAGTATTAATTAATTGCATTTTTTATAAGGGTTTTCTAACAAGTGCTTTAAGGAAGGAAACAAAAAAGGAAATATTCATCTTAAAAATATGCATTTTTATGTTTTCTATGCAATGGACCCATCACTATATTTACAAATTTTTTTAAACTTACCATTTTAAGTATCCTTAACAAGTGTCCTAAGGGCACTTGTTAGCAAAAACACTTTTTATAATAATACTATTTGGAGAATACGTGAGTCTCATAAAATTTATTATTTTAACTATTTTTTTATCATAATTTGAATGCATACAAATAATGATGAAAAAAAAAAACACATTTTCTTTTTTCTTTGAACATATAATAGGATTACTCCTTAGAAGAAACTCTTGGATGATTCTAAAATATATTTAATGTGTGATTCATATGAACTACATATTTTAATTTATAAATCCAAAATTTATATAAAAATAAATTAATAATACATAGACACCGTAAAATCAGTCATCATATATAATATTTAACTTTCTAAGACTATTAATCCAACTTTTAAAAAGTAGTTAATTTAATATATAATATTAAAATTTGAATTAATAATTTTATAAAGTTATATTACTGTAAATGGTGATTGACGATGATGATTTTATATAGGATACTAGTCAGATAAATTCAAAGAATTTTTTATAAAAAAAAATGAGTGAGTCAGTACTAGTTTTATTAAGTTAGCAAAATCCATTTTAATGAAAATGGGGACAATTTGCCTCTTCAATTAAAGGGCTGTCTGACAAAACTAGTGGAGATTGGTGTATTTGAACTAACACTCATTATGGTTGTTAATTAATTAATGTAAGATTGATAATATATATATATATATGGAGTACTATATATATTTTAAATTAATAGACAAATGTTCAACATTTGAAGGTGGATACTTGTTATGAGCATAATAATTGTCCTGTAAGTACAGGTAATCGAAGCTTAAAGCATCCAAAAAAAAAATTAATAAGACATACAAAAAGAGAAACAGATTCCAAATATGAATGGAACAAAAGATAGTGACACTAGTTTTAGAACACATAAGATTATACTTCAAAGATAGAGAGAGAGAGAGGGATTAAGGAGCAATAAGGGAGAGAAAATATTTTCCTACCCCTTTTCTTGTCTTGGATTTGTTTAAGTCTTTGAGGTCACAGTTTGTCTAGCAATACCGTATAATTATTATTATTATTATATAATTTAACAAATATTATATTGCACGTACTAATTTTAATAAAAATATTTTGACATCTATTTTAAATGTACACATACATATAAAAAAGTAAAAGTAACGAAAATAGAATAATTGAAAAAAAAAGAAAAAAATGATAAATTAAAATTCACAATTTATTATAAATAGAATATATAAGTATTTAATAAATATGGATATAAAAATTGCGTTATTGTACTCATTCATAACTTTTAGTCACTTTCTTCTGTCTAGTATAGGCACCAACATGTAGACCTCACCCCAAATGTATGATTAGGCCCCACACTCAAGCCTAGCTAATTATAACGCCTCAATAAGAAAAATGTCATAATATATTATCTTTACAATAAAAATACGTTCAACTAATATTTAATATACCTACATTTTAAAAACTAAAAAGAAACACATTATTTTCTACACTATTATAAAACAGTGTATTAGTGGCAAATTTTACCGGCAATTAGTTGATAGTTGCTACTGTGTAAATTAGTTTTCAGCTATCATTATTAGCCACAAATTTGTGACAGTCATACCCGCGATTATTGAAAATTACCACTAAGTACTTCTCGATAATTTTTTTTTTCTATAAATAGTATGAATGTCCAAAACTAGAAAGAATAATTTAAGGTAGACAATCCTATAAGACTGACAAGAGAAATTTCGTTAATAAACCTTTTATACATAAATGGGAAAAAGAGTGTCTCTCAAAAGATAGAACAACAATAAAATAGATATAAGCCAAACAAGTTCTTATAGAAATCGATACTTCTCGAAAAATCACCTCTAAGAGAATGGAGAATCACTGGAAAATTCATTGGCAGTAGATGATGATAAAATGGTCTAGAAATTTTAAATAACTTTAAATATTTTTTTTCTGTTTTATTTTTAATTAAAGTATTCTTTATTAGCTAGTAAATTTAAGTGAGAGAGTAAATTAATAATAATGAAGTATTTTAGAATAAAAGTAATGTAGTAAATTATACTAATATTTTATCAATTTTAAAAATAAATTAATCATTGACTAAAATATCGTGAAAAATGAATGTAGACAAATAATTAAGAAAAAAACGGAGTAATTATTTTGTAGCACAATAGTGGATAATTTTAGCTTCCTAAAGTTTCAATTAAAAGCTTTTTATATCGGAAATCATATCAACATATTACTACATTTAATTTAAGTAATAAAAGAGTTACTAAGTGGTCAGAGTAAAAGCTGTCACAACTAGTAGTTCTGTAAGTAAGTAAACAATTATTGACCCATGATCATCAAATCCTAATCTCATCATTTTCTCACGGTCAATTATATACAAAGTATCTAGTCCAATGAATGTACTTGCGGCTATCATAAAGAATAAGGTACACATAATGATACATATATAAATTATTGATGAGTGAAACACATTTAATCATGTGCTCTGGAATTTTTTTTATTGTTTAAAGTATCTATTGGAGATATAAAGTTCCCTCGTAAGAGGATATTGTTAGAAATAAATGCTTAAGGAATTAAGCTAATTATTATTAACTATTTGGATTTCCGTGCTTCTGACTTTTGATTTATCAGAAGTTATATTTGTCTTGTTTAATTATATAACTAATGTCTTCTTTAGAAGCAATTTTTAAAATAATTGAAATAAATTTTTTTATTATTTTATATCCATATACAAAATAATTTATTTATAACTTAGTTCTCAAAAGTTACTTTTATATAAGGATTTAAATAAGTTATTTAACCGGTCCTAAGTCTCATAATTATACTTTATAAACTTTATAATCATATATTTTATTTAAAATAATTAAAAGTTAATATGAAAATAAAAAAATTTTGATTATGAAGATTTATTGAGAGCATATTAAATATTAAATATGTCCAACAACATTTAAAAAGTTGAGAAGAAATACATCATTATTTAGAAAAAGGAAACGACAAGAGCAGATAGATCCAATCATCAAACAAAATGGGTTTGGTTTATGCTAGCTCATTTGTCGTATAAGGATGCTAATTTGAAAAGGAATCTCATTTATTTATTTATTTATTATCAAAAACAAATAAAAATTCATAACGGGGCTGATGATAGTGTTTTATATAAAAAAAATAAAAAAAATAATGAACACTGTAGGCCAATAAGGGAACCTAATGAAATAAATTAATCAATAAAATAATCCATCTCTTCTTCTTGCTCATGTGTATATAAAGATGGTGAGAAATGATTATGATTTGCACAAAGCATAACATAGAGCCAAAAAATCATATATCCTCAAAGAGAAAAAGAATTAACTCAAACAAATTAAACCCCCAAGAAAAAGAAAAAAAGAGCAATTAAGAATATGACTGGTTCTGGATCACCTTGTGGAGCTTGCAAATTCTTGAGGAGGAAATGTGTGAGAGGTTGTGTTTTTGCACCTTATTTTTGCCATGAACAAGGAGCTACCCATTTTGCAGCAATTCACAAGGTTTTTGGTGCAAGCAATGTTTCAAAGCTTCTTGCTCACTTACCTGTAAGTGATAGGTGTGAAGCTGCAGTCACAATCTCATATGAAGCTCAAGCAAGGCTTCAAGATCCAATTTATGGTTGTGTTTCACATATCTTTGCCCTCCAACAACAGGTTTGTTAATTTCATCAATTCAATTCCTCTCCCTCTCTCTAAATATTCAGTATTTTAGTTCTTCGTTTCTCTCTCACTATTTTCTATCGTAGAAATTTTTGGATAATTCTGAACCACATTTGATGTGTAGTATAGAAATTTATAATATTTTTTATATTATAAATTAAACAATAATGCTAAGTTTATAATGAAAAATCAGCCAATACAGTCAATGAGTCTTTTTTGGTTTGATTTTGGCCCAAATAATCATGGAGATTGTAATGGGCTGAGTAATTATGACCAAAAATATCATTTAATGGCTGATTTGTCTATTTTTTATTGTACATTTAGTATCATCCTAAATTAAAATATGTAATTATAAATATTTTTGGGTCATGTATTAAATATACTTAAGAATTACTTAAGAATTTCTCTTCATGTTAATTAATAATTCACTTTGATTTGATCCTTCATGAATTGTACGCTCATGGTCAGAATTTTTGAGTATCTTAGTTTTTAATTGATGAAACCCCTAGCAGAATTTGTGAAGTATAAAAATTAATTGGTGCAATTTTGGTTAATTTTGGTCTTTTTAAATTTTTTTTAGGTGGTAAATCTACAAGCACAACTAGCTTATCTCAAGGAACAAGCAGCCCAAAGTTGTGTCAATGCCTCAGCCAATAATGAAAACCCTAATAATGAGAGATACTTTGATGTGAAGCCTATGGCCAACAATAATAATTTCCAACAAGATCTTCAAAATTGGTTCCATGTGGAAAATTCCAACATGGGGCTAGAAGAAGCTCTTCCCAACTTGTGCAATAATAATAGCAATAATAATAATAATAATTCCTCTGCTTCACAATATGATCATCATGGTAACTACAATAATAGTAGTACTAATAATAATGTTCCCATGGATCTAAAACCTATTATTGGGAATAATTATTATAATTACTATGAAAATTCAGGAACCATGGATCATGAAAGCAATTCATTCTCTAGCTTTGAAGAGAGTTCTTCCAACTCTATGTGTTATGACTCAATTCTCCATTCAGTGGCTTTTGGTTATAGTAGATGAATAATAATCAAGCTTCATCATGGAGGATCTCATCATTTTTCAGAATCTACATGAAAGATTGAAGAAGAAATTGGTGAAAAAAAGTCTTAATTAATATCAATTTTGATGATGAAGCATGCACTACACTCTGTGTTGCCATAATTAAATAAGATAGGAAGTGTAGAAATTAAATGTTGATATTATTGAAAAAATGGAAATTAATATGGTGGAAGCATCGCATTGTAGTGTTTTTTGTTTGATCCAGTGTTATCCTGGTAAGTAGTAGAAATAATTAATAATAGTGTAATTTCTGATACATATTATGGTTTGTATATGAGCTGAATTGGCTTGTTTATGGACCTATTATTAGCAATTATATATAGATCCTAAGTTTTGACCTAATTAATGCAATCCCTATTACTTTTAATGATATTTTTTAGCTTCCTTTTCTAAAAGAAAACATAGACCTGTATGTGGTGGAATATTACTAGATAGAATCTATAATGTAACAAAAATATTCCCAAAGTAAGTCATAAATTTAATTTGACAATCCTATGTTTAGAGTTTTACTTATCATCATCTTTATATTGTATCTTAGAGGCAAAAGCACATGCATGGTTCAAACTTCAGAATTATTGAATATAACCTTGGCTGCTCAATATATATATGATAATACATTTGCATGCACTTCTTCCTTTCCATCTCTTTATTTTGTTTCCGGATTATAAGCACTCGTGTGTAGTTAAAATAAGGTTATATATATATGTTCAACATATAAAAGATTACAAATGTATGTATGATGGTTATTAATTAGTTATTGTTTGTAGATAACTACTTCCTCACAATTTTGCTTAGTGGAATTATATCAACTATTGGTACCACCATCCATTGATGAGAATATAGTATTTTCTGTTTTTCATGTCATCTCTTGGTTATTATCTATTATATATATATGTATGTATCATTTTTAGATCTCAAGACAAACCAAATGAAAATAATTTGAACATTGTGTAAGTATGATAACAAAACATGTGGCTCTCGGATGGAATATCACAAATTCACAATACCCTTCGAGGACTAGTTTGGATTATGTACATTAGAAATATATAATTATATCTACATTGTATGTATGTATTTCTAAAGAATAACATAACTTTCTTAGCATTTAAGGTGTACAATATAATGTAGGTGTGACTTGTGAGAATGGAACAAGAGAACTCCAAAATTAAAGTTCAATGGTGAGTTTACTCATTTCATATACAAGAATTTTTATAATACTTATATAACATTTATTAATCATATAATTAGATTTTAATATGAACTCACTCTTTTATCTAAACTGTTACATCAATGAAGATGAGTTGAACACAATGGTTCTTTCTTAATTATTATTAGTTGGCATTGTTAATTTGTTCATGTAGCCAATATCAAGGTTTTCTGAAATTTGAATCCTGCCCGGACCTTGGTATATGGGAGATAGCTAGCCTAAAAGAGATAAAAGCAAGGATTGAAAAGTAAAGTTGAGAACTATATAAACATCTAGAAATAATAATGTATAATTTGAAACATTAGCAAGTTTCATACTCCACCCCTTCCTTTCATTCTCGTTTAATTCTGTCGTCATCTATAGATTTCTCTCCAGGTTGAAGTGAATTTTAAGAGTCTTTCTTAGTTAATCTGTTTTATATAATTATTGTTCATATCTGCGTGTGAAACTGGTTGAATAAAAATAGAAAATAACACAAGAAATACATCATATATTTGTATCTATTAGAGGATATGATGATATATCATATTATTGATTGATATGATGTGATTTAAATTGATTTAGGAGAAGATTATATAATATTATTGATCGATAATTTACAATAATATTATATTGATATGTTTTGATTTGATTTTGATTTAATATTTACCTATAAATAAGCATTATCCTTTGTACTTGAGGAAGACGAATAATAAAAAATATTTATATATTATTTTACATATTCATTTAGAACAGTTTCTTTCTATATTCTCTCAACATGAATTCTAACCGCTAACTTTTGGATTTAGTTATATTCTAAGTTTGGATACCAAAGAGAAATATTCTGCAATTGTTATAAGTATTTCTATTTATAAACTAAACATTTCTTTTTTCTTTGTTTTAACTCATAATTGTGTTGTATAACGTATTCACATTTATGTACGCTTATAGTTAGTTATTTTTTGTTTTGGATCAACGGTATCCCTAGCCCGATAGGTCAATGACTAATCCGTCGCAATATGAAACTCGATTTAAGGGTTTAACCGCTGACCAACCGGTTACTACATACATAGCAAGGTGGGAATTGAACCCCGACCTTTGTTTACGCAGACAAGTGAGTTAATCACTTCACTAACCCAAGTTGATCTGCTTATAGTTAGTTACTAAGAGATTGCGTTGCACTATCATAATCATTAGACAGTTACCTACTAAGAATCAACCTATGTATATTGTTAGATTTTAAAATTATTCATATACTTCCATCTATCAATTTTAAGTTTAAGCTTTTTTATACTTATTATATTGATTCTTTTTTCATCCAAAAAAAAACCTATTGTTAACATCGAATTCTGTTAAAAAGAAAAAGAGTTTGGATATATACGCTCATATGCCAAGGATGCGTTCTTATTTGTAATCTTGGTAGTAGATGTTTGGTCCACCAATGATATAGGATTTGTATCATGCAAATTCTGTTATTGGGCCTAGATACATATGGCAGTACAGTGGACCAAACAAGCTCAAAGCCTATAATAAGTCTGACCCAACAGAAGAACCAAAACAAAAACAATCAATACCAAAACAACACAAATAAAAACTAACTTGGGTTGGTCAAGTCTGGTTAGCTCACTTGTCCGTTTAAGCAAGGGTCGGGAGTTCGATCCCCGTCTTGTGTATGCAACAACCCATTGGCTAGCGCCAAACCCTTAAATGGAGTTCAGATCCGCGACAGATTAGTCTTTGGCCTTCCGGACTAGGGGATACCGGAAAGAAAAAAACACACACACAAATAAAGTACTGTCAATGAGGTGTAGCTTGTATATAAAAAAATACATCTAATCAAATTGACATGTCATTAATCTCCAAATCAAATAACCTGAAGTAGCACATGTGGCCCAATTTGAATCTTAAATAAATTAAAATAATTCAGTCTTTTAGCTTATCCTCAGGATCATTTCAAAACTAAAAAGAATACTAAAACCCATACGATGATGATGAATGAAAGACCATATTTTATACACATAAGTTTTTATAGGATCAATTCCTATAGATATTTAAAACAAAATATTTTATATTGTAAACTAATAATGTAGTAGGTGAAATAAAAGTCATGTACGCTCCAAAACAAATTATCAATGATCGAATATTTTAAAATTAAGCTTTTTTTATTTTAACTATATTCCCTTTTTTTTTGAAATGTTATCTATATTCGCTACTAAATGTTAGTTTTATATATAAATTTTAATTTGGTTATATATATATATAATGTTCGCTAACCTAAACTGTGATTAATTAATCTTCTCTGGCCATCAAGCCTGCGCGACGTTTATTAAATTTTAAAATTTTAATTTTATAAATATATTTAAAAATTTTAGATAATATTTATTAACTTTTATTCAACTATATACTCTTTATTAATAGAATAGAGAAATTAAATAAATAAGTAAATGTGATGAAATAATTTTTTAAAAATAATTAATATTTGAAACAATATTATAAATTATACATTAATTTTTTAAAATTTCTTTTTCTCATCTAAGTTTATGAGAACTTTTAACCAGACTGATCGAATCAATCTTTTCCATAGGTTTCTTCTATGAAAACTTATGTCAATAATCCGAGTTTTTTCTTTTTTAAATTATATACATTTAAAATTTTTGACAATTAAAAAAAATGGAGGGGCTATATTTTTCGCCCGTCATGGGATGACGAAATTTTAAAATTTTGACAATTAAAAAAACAATAATGCTATATTAACTCTCTATATGAGTGTACTATGTGGATATCCATAATAATTTGACATTAAAGATCATTATTTTGACATCACTATATTATTATTTAGCATCAATTATGAATGTTCACATGGTACACTCATATAGAGAGTGAATATATCATTATTGTAAAAAAAATGCTAATAGAAAACTTGCTGAGCAAACAAGAAAGATACCATACCCTTCTCCATTTTTGTTTCTAATTTTCTGTTAGTCATGACCAATAAAATTTCTTCTCCTAACTTTATGTTTGGTTTCATTTATTTCAACTTTTTTTCTGGGACAACCTTTTTTATCAATCTCACGTTCATCTAATCATAATCTTTCAACTCCAATTAAACTATTGTTGTTTTGGAATAATATATAATATA
The DNA here is from genome assembly GCA_013621005.1 of Aeschynomene evenia. Classification (NCBI taxonomy): domain Eukaryota; kingdom Viridiplantae; phylum Streptophyta; class Magnoliopsida; order Fabales; family Fabaceae; genus Aeschynomene; species Aeschynomene evenia. The sequence goes on along the minus strand of CM024264.1, from coordinate 6,477,595 downwards.
ATTACTTTTTCAGGTGCAAGTAATGGAGTCCAATGGGTGGATATGCACCAATTGGAATCTAGCTAGAGCCAAAAGTCTTTAATTTGTTAATTCTCCTTTTTCTACTTTATCATTGTTTAATGGTTAGACAAATTAAATTATGAGATACTTGCTGTCTCTGGACTGATATTTATTTAATTTAATTTGACAAAATTGGATGTCTTATAGCTTGCTTCACTTTTTTCTTTTCTTTTCTTTTTCTTTTGGTTTCATGTATTCTCTTATCGGAGAAATCAAATTTAAGGTAGATAGAATCATTAAGCAACAAAACTCTTATACATATTCTTGTGTTGTATGTGAACAATCATATATATCATCAGTTGATTTAGGTGTTTAATATTTTACTTGACCGAGTTGCTATAATTACCTTTTAATTACATCTTTCAAAAAAAAAAAAAAAAAACAAAAGGCTAGATTCAATTTCTACTTAAATATTCTTATGAGAAAATATTAAGATTGAGAGAAATCTGTTCCATCTTGAATTAAGGTGTATCTATGGGTTCATAATATATTTTATAACAATTACGTTATATACATCAAGAATCAATCAACATGTCTTCCATCCATTAAATAATCTACACATAAAATAGTGTGTAATTAATTTGATGATAATTAATATAACAAAAAAGAGATTACACATATATTATTATATAATTAGTGACAATTATAGATTTGATGCACATTTGTTGCAAAGTTACAAAAACTATATTACACATTTAAAATTTTAGTCTATCTAAAAAGAAAATCTTAAATTTTTTTTTTAAAAGAAATTGTCCTTCTATCAAATCTTCTTGATGATAACGACACAATTACACAGATCTTGTCCAAAAATCTAGAAAGAAAAATGGATTCCCATCATTGGAGAATCTCATTAGGAAGATTACGCCTCCTCCTACAAATATTGTTCTAGAGGATTGGTAATAGACAATCTCCTAATCTATTATACAACTTCTTTTCGGTTGAATACACACCCATAATGCCCCCAAACGCGCCTCCACATGCAATCGAGTGCTGCATCGATCCGGAAGAGACAAGGGTAACATAACATATGAAATCGGTGAAATACACATCCCCAACACCCCCAAAACCCTAGCATCACACTTCCTCCCTGTTACCTAGCCAAGATTGTGATTTCTCCTCTTCCCGATTTCTCCCCTTCACATCGCCAACCCTAAATCGCACCTCCTCCACATTCTCCAACAATGGAATCGCGCCGGTCTCATTGACCTTTCCCTTCATCCTCAACTTGCAACCGCCGCTCATCGTTGAGGGGTAGGGCTTGAATGAGGGCTTGCAAGAAATTGCGTCGACCTCACTGTTCTTTCCCTTCCACCTTATTAGCCTAACCGTCGTTGATTCGACGAGGGCTAGGGCTTCACCGAGGGCGGGAGATCAAAGCCTTATACTCACAAGGACTGAGCTCCGATCCGCCGCGAGAGCTATTTACACAGGTAGTGCCTCTTTCTTCGTCCGGAGGTTAATTTACCCGTCATCTAATTAGCTGATTACATGCCGCCAGGGAAACACAACCTCAGAGTGAACTATTGTGATAAGATAAGTGAATTATCTTCTCTATGTGGTTGATTATGAAGGTAGTTGTAGCGTGAGAAGAGGGTTGAATCATGCTTCTCTAATCTTAAAATTTGTTTATCTGAAACTTAAAATATTGATCAAACTTATGCTTGTCTTACACAGCGGAATAATTTGATTAAATTATAAGTTAAGTGACACGTAAAGAGCCTTGGATGTCAAAGCTAACTAAGTTAGTGAAAGTAAGTTGACTTTCACATGAGTGTGTGTGACTTGCAAGTCTCTCTTGCTTTAGAGTTTAAAGCAATTTAGTTCAAGTGACCTTAGTGACTTGTGTAAGAGATGTATATACAATATATAGAGCAATAATTATTGTAATACAATAGAAATAGGTCTAAGTATCCAACGTGTGTTATAAATTATATGAGATGTGTGCTATTTGTATAGCGTATAGGAGCACCTTTGGCTCTCAAAAGCTAGGAGCAAAAACTTCTTGGCTTTTTGAGTTACCAAACCCTAAAAAGAGCTTATCTTTTTTGAGAGATGGAACACTTGCTCAATAAGTTTTACCAAAATAAAATAATTATTATAGCATTTAATTTTATTCAATTACTATCATCACTAACTTTATAATTTTAATGTTCAAAAATCTTATAATTAAATATCTTATTTTCAATTAGTTGGGTGTCAATCTTTTTATATATCTCTTGATAGATAGATTAACTTATTATTTATTTTTGTGCAATTTATTATGTCTTTTGCGATGAATTAGAAATATAAAAAAGAAAACATTTCAATTATATTGTATTAAGGATAGAAATATCTTTTTATATTATGACATTTTCTTTCTTCTTGCTTTCCTCTTCATTCTCTCCTTATCTAAGGAATAAAAAAGAGTTTTAACAGTTTCTCTATTTTCAAGTTCTTTAATTATTTCTTATCATATTTTTGTTCTCATTATTTTCTTTCATCGTCCATCCAAAGGGTTTATAAACGTGAAATAACTAAATGTTCCATTCTAAAATTAGAAAACTTTTTTTTATTTATTATTTACTAAAATATTGTTAAATATCATGAGTCTCGAATATATTAACTTCCCTGATAATTTGATCAATTAATAGTCAAACATTTGGAGGGAAGGTTTCTTAATTTTGTTAAATTCATGTACATATATATCAAACTTGAGAAGAAGTGACTATAACGTTAATAAACACTTCCTCAAAACTTTGAGATAAATAATATTGATTTTTTTCTCTAGAAACACAAATATAATAACACTAGGAAGTATATACTATAAAATTAGAGGAGAAACAAAACTTGTAATATGCACCATATATGCATTCAAACCAGGGGACATTTTGTCTACATGTATGAATACAAAATCATTACTGTACAATTACATTAGCATACTAATGTTAGGTAAACCTACCTACCTATATATATATATATATAATCAATAATGTTTCTCGTATAACATAAATACGTCCAACTAGTATCCAACATGTACTATACATAGCATGAAATGTGTACTATATGTATCTGTTTATACATATAGCACACATTTGATACTAGTTTGACATATTTCTGTTGTACAATCGACATTATTATTATTATATATATATAATTAAACCGTGTCATATTGTATTGTGGGGTCCATTTGGGACTCATCCTAATGTATAGTGCTTACCTTTAAATATAATCATCATAGCATTAAGTCCTCTCTAGCCTCTGCCTTACCAAAATAATCAAAATCTTAAAAAGAAGTCTCATCAATACACATAAGGGAACATTGCATTTGGATCAAAAAACATGTTGAGAACTGAGGGCAACTTGATCACTTTTGACTTAGTTGCCAATTTTTTTGCAACATGAGAAGAAAAAAAAAATGAAAGACATATATTATGGAGTGATGCTATGATTGAGGCTCATGCACAATTTCTTTTTGGTCCCCTTGGTTGCTTTTTCATTTTAGTTAAGAGGGGAAAAAATCATAACAAATTAAAGAAAGTACCTAAAAAATTGTTTACAATAATGCTAAATGGACAATGAAAAACAAGTCAATACAGTCATTGGGTCTATGTTGAGTTTAGTTTTGATCCAAATAACCATTAAGATTGTAATGAGCTGATTAATTATGATCCAAAATCTTATTTGTTGGCTAATTTGACTGATTTTTTTTATTATACATTTACCTTTATCCAATTGTTTATTTCATTTGTTCTTACTATCAAATATATAAGAAGAAACGTGAACACGGTTGTTCTCAAAAACAGGAAAAGGACATAAGAGACTAATATATCATGTGCTTGTCTTTTTAAGAGAAAAGAAATCCAACATAACAAAGGTGATATTGATTTTATTTAGTAACTCTAATTTAATGAAATTAGGTTAAGTTAGGATAAATAACTTATTTAATTAAATTCTTATAGAAAAATAATTTTTGAAAGGTGACTTTTGAATAAATTATTTTTATATTTAAATATATAATAACAAAAATTATTTTAGAAACTTAGAAAATATTTTTTTAGAGAAGTAAAATATATATGTTGTCTTTTTAAAATGCACTAAAATAACTTTATGAGAAATAATAAGATACATTTTCAAATAAAGTTATTATTCTAGTTCAGATTATTAATTAATTATACACCAGAAGTAACCACTATACTAGTTAAAGTAAACACTAACTAATATTTGGACAGAGAAAGAGAAAGACTTTATAATTTATTCTAGCATGAAAAAATTTAATTTAATCTTTTTTGGATTGAATCCACAAACAGAAAAAGCCTAAATTGCTTATAGTATCTAGGCTTATCATTAATTTAAAATTTTCTTCTTCACACTCTCATCATTATATACAACAATAACACTTGGCAAAGAGAATCCCCTTGACATATATTTAAGGGAATATACTTCAAGAAAACATAGCCATAGTCTAGTTTCAAAATGGATTTTAAATTGTGGATTGGACCGAAATTGTGGTCATGTCGAAAATATTTTCTTACAATTTTTTTGCATAACAACACAATTACAACCTCAATTTTAAATCAATAATACTTATCGTACAACAGAAATATGTCCAATAAGTATCCAACGTGTGCTATATATGATATGAGATGTGTACTCTTTGTATAGCATACATACATATAGCACACATCTCATATCATGTATAGCACACGTTGGATATTTGTTGGTGGACGTATTTCTGTTGTACACGTAGTATTATTAATTTAAAATCAAACAAGCCTAACTATAGTTCCTCATCATCCTATGTGCCAAGTCTTGAAGCTCACCCAAATCATCACTATTATTGTTATATGATATTTTCTTAGTAGAAGAACAAGGTTGGAATGTGAAATCCTCTCTGATTTGCATATCTTGCATGCTCATGATTCCATCACTAATGCTGCTCTGATCAATTGAATCAAGTGAACTCTGAGGTGATATAGGATTCATGTAATTTGTTGGACAAAATTGATTGAATATTTGTCCTCCAAAATCATTATTCCCTAATGACCATTGATTATTATTATTCTCCAAGTTCCTAGGTTCCATAAGGTTTTGATGAGCTAGTTGTGCCTTCACTTGCATCAATTGTGCTTGCAAGCATGCTACCTAAAAAAAATATTGTAATAAGAGAAGGATAACTAGTAAATAGCAATATTCAATATTGATATGATATGGGAAATATTTTGTATGTATATATAATTTGATAGCTAGCTAGTGACTAATGTATGTATATAATCTGATAGAATATAAAATTATTAATGGACCTCAAACTAACAGTTTAAGTTTTTAAATTTTAGGTGAGATGGTTCCTTGACATGGTATCAGAGTCTACTGCCCAAGTGGTTCAAACCTCAATTCTGATACAAATAAAAAATAATTAAAAATTAAGCACAAGACTAGATGAGTTGTTCATTATTTACACTTCAAGCCTAAAAGATCGAAGCATTCGCGTGAGAGAATGTGATAGAATATAAAATTATTGATGGACTTCAACCTAACAACTTAAACTTTTAGATGAGATGGTTCCTTAACTTAAATCAATAAATTATATTCTTGGACCTTTTTGAATATTCATAGAAGCCAAAATTAAATTAACCTACCCATACATCAAGTAGTAGGAGAAAAAGACACAATGAGAGTGGTGGAAAATCCACTGAATGAAATAATAGGAGGATTCTAACATGCACACATACACATGAAAGGGCAGAGAGCAGAACTGTGGATCAGAACTTAGCCACTGGTGGTGAAGTATTATCTTATTTTAAACAAATATATCAATGTCTCAGCATATTAGAATTTTCGGAATTAAGGACCCTATTTGATTCTAAATTAATGAAAATTTGAAATCAAGTAATTAGGTTCTTATTTCAAAAATTTTAATATGCTAGTAAAAGTTCTAATATATTAGTAAGAGAAAAATTGGTATTTTATTGTTGTTCAATCAAATCTTGGATTTTGTATGTTTATTTAAGCAATGAATATGAGAGTCAAGTATGTTTATTATTTGATAGTATTTAATTAGACAATGATGTAATTTTTTTTTCACATTTGCTACATTATATTTCTTTAGAGCAAACTCCCAAACTGGTCCTTGACAATTTTAGCATTGGACAAGGTGGTCATTGACAATCGGAAATACCCTAACTGGTCCCTGACAATGTCAAACATTGGACATCATAAGGTCCCTGGACGGAAAAAGTTAACAGTATTAATGATAATTTTATTTTTGGACAAATTGGTCCTGACAATTTTATTGTTGGAAAAATTAGTCCATAATTTTATTTATTTTTTTCATTTATCTTCTTTATTATAATATATATTTTTAAGCACTCTTAAATCAACTTTATATATCTCTCGTTTGATTATTACCACTCTAAATGCATTTATTTTATTATTTTTAAAACGTCATTTAATTTATTAAATTTTACTTGTTTAAATCTTCATATTTTAAATTATGCATATTAAAACTTATACTAATAATTGATATTAAATATAAAAACTAACTATTTTAAGTTATATAAAATTTAGAATAAAATAAATCTATTATTTTGTAAGTGTTTTAATATTTTCAATAAAAAGAATGAAAAATTACTTTATTTTTTTTTAAACAAGTAAATTAAGAAGTGTGATATCTAAAATTATTAATAAAAAATTATTACTTTATCAACAATTTTTCTTAGAAATACTAAAATAATTCCATTAAAGAGTGACAATTTTCAAATAAAAGATATATAGATTTGATTTAAGCATATTTAGAGTTGAATATGTCAATAAAAGTGATAAAAGATAAAAGAATTTAAAAAATAATTAGGGACTGATTTTTCTAAAAATAAAATTGTTAGGGACCAATTTGTCTAAAAATGAAATTGTCATTAACACCGTTAGCTTTTCCGTCCAGGGACCTTATGATGTCCGACGTTTGACATTGTCAAGGACCAGTTAGGGTATTTCCGATTGTCAAGGACCACCTTGTCCGACGCTGAAATTGTCAAGGACCAGTTTGGGGGTTTACTCTATTTTTTAAGAAATATATATATACAAATGTAAATGAGAAAAAAGAAAAAGAAATTCTGAGTTATAAAAAGAACTTTATAAATGGATGATTAAAAGTGTAAACTGTTGGAAATTAAGCTACACCCAATAATTAAAATGCTCAAATTCCAAACAGAAAGCAAATATAATTTTTGCTAAACATGTTACATTTTATTTATGAAACTCAGTCGTTTTCATTGTGGATATATTCCAAACTATGATCCAAGCATGTGCAATTATATATTAGCCATGAAATTATATTATGTAAAATCATATATATATATATATATATATATATATATATATATATATATATTACAACTATTTGCATAATAAAAAACTCGTCAAGACCAGTCAAAGTAGAGATTTTGGCCTACAATCACTCATTCCAGTAAAAGTTAATTTCTTGAAGAGTTTTATTTTTTTAAATGTTGTCAAATAGACTATTTATATATATATATATATATATATATATACAAGCACATATACATCAATCATCCATCAAAGCATGATGTGATTTGTGGGTCCACCATTTAAAATAAAAAATTCAAATTCGCACATATATTCCTTACTCGTTAATGGTAATAATATCTAATGTATGAAATGCCGATGTATATATATATATATATATTGAAAATGAATAGTTATTAATAATTAGTACCTGTTGTTGTAAGGCAAAAATATGAGAGACACAACCATAAACAGGGTCTCTAATACGAGCTTGTGCCTCATAAGCAATTGTGAGCACTGCCTCACACCTATCATGAGCTGGAATATGCAACAGCATCTTTGAAACATTGCTTGCTCCAAACACTTTATGTATTGCCGCAAATCTTGCTGGCCCTTGTTCTGAGCTGAAGTACGGAGCAAATATGCAATCTGATGCGCACTTTCTTCTTAGGAACTTGCATGCTCCACATGGAGATCCAGACCCTCCAGAGCCACCAGAGCCAGAGCAATTATTATTAGAATAATTAGAATTAGAATTAGAATTAGAAGAAGCCATAGCTATATTAGCTAGATAGATAGATAGATAGAAAACAGAACAAGGAAGAAGAATCAAAGAATTATAATTGGTGTTAATGTTATGTTTATGTTGAACAATAATATATTATATATTATATATATGGTTGTGTGTTTGTGAAATTGAATTGGAAGGGAATAAAAAGTTTTAGGCACACGGGTAGACTAGGAAATGGTGCAAAAAATGAAATCTGAGGAGTAGTATTAATATTACCATATGGTGTGGGAGAGGGAAAAAGAGGTTGGTATGGTTTAAATTAGGGGATGGGGAAAATTGTGGGGTATTGGGAATAAGGGACATAAAGGAAGAGGGAAGTGTCTTATAAGAAATGTGTATGGGGGACATGTGAGGCACATGTGTAGGGTTCTAAGGGGACATTTATTTCTGGCAGAGGCAATAAAGGACAGGTTTAATTAAAGGCAAAGAGGTTAATTATATGTTGATGTGTATATTAAATTGTGTGTGATTTTTTATTTTTTATTTTACCCTTTTCATACATATCTTGATACATAATGAAAATGTCCCTTATTTGTTGATTGTCACCTCCCCATGCAATTTTATTTGTCTGTATAGAATTTTTTTTAATATTATTTATTGTGTATTTTAGAATTTTAAGAATATGTTTATTATATATTTTTCAATTTTATTTATACATATATTCTCTTTTATATCTTATGATAATTATTACATAAAAATTATATGAACAATTTTATCATTGTATATTAATTTTTATATAAAGTTATATATTTTAATTATTTTTTAATAAATGCATAGTTCTCTAAAATATTAATTAATTCTAAACGGAAAAAGTAAAAGAAGAAAACTTATATAAATCTCTGAAAAATTGTATGTATCGACAGAGATTGAATAACTTGTTACTCCCTCCGTATATAACCTATTTAATAAATATGTCCATATTTAAGAAATATGAGAAATATAAATTAACTTTTATTTTTAAGAGATTTTAAATTTTTCTCTGTACGATTCTCAGAAACTGAAACTTAGATGATGTTTAATTCTAATTATTTTTAAGATGTATGCTTGTCTATAAAATCTTTAATTCACTTTATATATGGGATGAACTCATGAACCCAATGTTCCAATTAGAATGCTTACGGTTAGTTAATTAATATAGGAATTAATATAAGTAGTAGAATTGATTCTTATAATTGATCATTATCTAAAATGTTAATGGAAATTCTTTCTCATCAAATTGAACTTTTTTATTATTGAAATTCTTATTAGTAGACATTGATGAATTAATGCCAGATTAACTTTATAAATAGATTAATTTTAATACATTATCTACATAAAATATTTTATATATATTGACAATCAAATACTTCTTATTATATGTGTGTGAATTAATTTTGAGATAACCCTAATCATTAGAAGGGTGCTGCTAACAATTGAAATTATAAGAAGGATATTTGTGAAGGTAGTAAAAAAATATTACTAATTCATTTTGAAAAGATACATTATTTTTTATATTTTATACAATAAATCTATTATAATATTTGAAACATTATCAAATTTTTCCATTTTGAGTATTATTAACAAATTTTATTATTACTAAAAATATTAATAATTATTTTTTTAATTATTTGAAAATGTACATGTATAAAGAATTGTTTTTCTCTCGAAATTTACAATATTTATCTTTTCATCACTAAAAGACATAATTATTTGAGAAATTATTGTATGATCTGAAACATATTTATTATATACTCCAAAAATATTTATAATAGGCACTCATTTTTATTTACAATATTCAAAATTTAAAATTTATAGTTATAAATATTTTTATAGCACACATTAAATATGCTTAAACCCCACAAAAATTTATTTACTTATTAGTGTAACTTTCTTTTAAACTTAGTGTTGTTGATCAGTAGTTTCGTGGGTGTGGCTCAAGTGGGATTAGTTGGTTTATTATTATTATTATTATATATCTTTTTTATTACATTATTATTATATATCTGTGGACAAGTTAATTGAATGTTTAATTATTATTAAAAGAAAAATAAAAACATTTGGTTTATTTTTCCGCCGAACGCCGCACCTGAGAACTGCGAGTTTTTGTCGTGTTCTGACACTGCCACCTGCCGGTAAGTGCCACCGACAGCTTTTTAGTAATGTTTGTTTACGTCGTTTCTTGCCTCAACATTGATGACATTATTTTAAACCAAAGAAAAAAACATTTTTGAATGATAAAATTGCGTCCATTTTTATTTGTTTTTCTAGAAAATTTATTTGTCCACTATTATTATTATTTGTTATTTTAGATTTTCAAATGAAACATTTATAATATTTTTTCAGTTTTATCCATACATACACTCTTTTTATCTCTTACAATTATTATTGCACAAAAAACTATAAGAATAATTTTGTCATTGTACATTTACTTCTACAGAAATTTTTGTGTTTTCATTACCTTCTTAATAAGTGTGCAATACTCTAAAACGTCAATTAAAAGTGGACGGAGGGAGTAATATGTATATAAAATTCAATAATGCTAAGTGTATAATAAAAATCAGTCAATACAGCTAATGTGTCTATTTTGGCTTTGATTTTTGTCCAAATAATCATTGAAATTGTAATGAGCTGAGTAATTATGACCCAAAATCTTATTTATTGCCTAATTTTTTATTATAAATTTAGCATCACCCGTATAAATTATTATATCTTAATCTTGTGATAGTATTTTTGTTTTAGACTTTCTTTCAAAATATGTTTGCAACTACATATCATAATATAAGTATAACACATTTTATGTTATGTAGGTATAACATCTTTAAATATTAGTCAAACATATTTTTAGTTTGTTGTACGATAAGTATTATTGATTATTATTGAGATTAATGTCAATGTATCAATGAAAAGAAATTAAGAATTGATATCAAAATTACAATAATGGATGATTATTATAATAAATTATTTTGTGATAATTCTTTTTGAATCTCTATTAACTAATAGTGTAAAATAACTACTTTACTTTATTAATGTACAAAAATTAAAATTAATAGAATAATTTATAATAATAATAGTGATAAATCATTTAATTTAAAAAAACTCAATTACTATTATATTAATCGCATAAAGTATTTATAAATTAAAGATGGACAAATAACAACAATATCTTCTAGCTTTTTGAAATTTCATTACAAAAAATGATTTCCTCCACACCCCAATCAATTTCTTTCTTTAAATTAATATTTTATTACTTAATATTAATTTTACATCAATTATAATATGTAAATAAATATATGATATCAATAGCTTAAAACAAAAATTACTCCAACCATTTCACTATCAAAAAGCAATATATATATATATATATATATATATATATATATATATATATATATATATATATAATCCCTATATATATAAAAACAAATTTTGATTATTGTTATACTTATTTTCTTTATAGCTTGTAGTCATATTACTCAACTTATTCTCTTAATTTTCTACATTAATACTACCTAGACATTATAAAATGAAAAAAAAAATAAACCTAAAAAAAAGTCAAATTGATGAGGACAAAAAATTTGCCTCGTAGTACTAATATATATCTTTTCTTCTTTTGTCAGCAATTCTTGATTCTTCAGCTGCAGAATTGTTACGGTTTCTAATGCTTAGATAAACGTTCTCTCTAGAACAAAATCAAATTAGAGATTAATTAGAATGCACTTAAATTTACACTGTCAGTTAATAGTATTGTGACACATCATTTATAAATGGTGGTTTTTAAAAACTTATGGGGAGTTATTATTAAAAGAGAATATTTGGCAATTTTCTATTAATTGACAATGTAAAAAATTTTACACTGTCAATGGATGATAATTATTCTCATCAAATTATTAGTAGTGAAAACATCCATTCTTCAAAATTATACAACTATAAACGCGGCGGAGGCCGGAGACTATTGTTTTTTATAATAAGCTTAGCCTAACTTGTTATTTTAATGTAGTTGTAGCTATCACAAAGTTTTGTCTACATTTTCTGCTCATACTATACAAAAGTGTGTTCACATAAATAGAATAATACTATATAACTACATGGAATTGCACTAACTAGTGATGATCTCTTAAGACTTTATGTGGCTTGGAACCCAGATTCCTTAAAGATATTATTATTAAAACAAGGACGAGTTCAATATGTTTTTTAACTGTTCGTGACATGGGACTATATATAATTCATTGACGGGTATTGGGTTCTTCAAGATTTGCTTTTCAATTCTTGGTCTGAAAGAACAGTCTTAAACGCCTGTGATATTGATTTTTGTGGTTAGTACAATAGTTTCCTTTTAATATACAAAAATTCCAGTTAAAATAGTAAAATTAAATTATATATTATATTTTATGTATATTATATATTATTTATTATGTACATAGTATATCACATGATATAAAAAAAATAATATTACAATATATAATGTACACAAAATATAATATAAATATACATAATATAGAATATATGTTGTCCATATTATATAATTTATAATATCCACAACAATTTAACTAGCAAAATTTTATTATACGACAATACTTTTTTTTCCTGGTGCAAATAGTTAATGTCTCCTAGTTAACCACTCAAAAAAAGTAAAATGTCTCTTTCGCATTTTTCACAAGAATTAAGATAATAATAATTAATTTTTGTTGATATCATAAAAAAAATACTCTATATATTTTTTAATAAATGTTTATTTTTTATTTTTTTATTAATATTTATCCATTAAAAAATTAGACAATATTAATTATCTTTTTCTTTTGATATCTTTATTAGAAAGAAAAAATTAAACAAGACCTAAAATTTAGTAGGGAGATGATATTATTAAGAATAATGATGTAAAATACTCCAAATATTATATATTTTTAATGGTATATATTCAATTATTAATTAATTTAATACATGTGAAAAGTATATAAAGTAATTAAACACTTATTACAAAATCGAGGTAAGGTGAAAGAAATTAAAATAATATCTTTTTATTTTATTCTCTCTATTTAATGATACACGCATGCATATCTATCTTTTATTTTTTTTTTGTGGATCGCATATCTATCTATTAAAACATGAGTAAAATATCTAGCGATAAAATAACTGAAATAGAAAAAATAATACTTAGTTTAATTTGAAAGAAGAAAAATTAGAAAAGAGATATTTATAGTGAAATGAAGATAGTATTAAGTTTGAGAAATGTAGGTGACACCATATTTTTTAGTCATCATTTTATCATATATAAATTATTTTATTATTATTAAGGGTGATAAATAAATGAAATAACTAATAAGTGAGTAAAATCATCACATTCAATAACAAAGTGATATGTAATAAAAAGAGTATTATCATTCAAATATTTTTAATAAAGTTTCATTGCACCTAGGCACTTCCCTTTTCATGCATTATCATAATGTCTCCTAGGGAAAAGAAAAATTGAGACATTTGGAACCTTCCTCACATATTGGATTGGGCATCTTTTTATGGGAACTTAAACTCTTTCAGCAATACTCTTTTCGTCCACTTTTATTTGTCTTTCTAGAAAATTTATTTGTTCACTATTATTTGTCATTTTAGATTTTCAATGAAACATTTACAATCTTTTTTCAGTTTTATCCATACATACACTCTCTTTTTATCTCTTACAATTATTATTGCACAAAAAACTATAAGGATAATTTTGTCATTGTACATTTACTTCTATAGAAATTAATGTGTTTTAATCACCTTCTTAATAAGTATGCAATAGTCTAAAACGTCTATTAAAAGTGGACGGAGGGAGTATATAACTTCATAGTTTATAGATGTAATTTGAATTAATTAATCTTTTACATTAAGTTAGGTGGTTGTTATAATTTTTTTCTTCTTAGCTTTTATTAATATGATTTTGCATAAACTAAAATGTGATTTTTATGTCCGAAAATAATACTAATAGCCTATTTTTCTAAAGTTTAGAAACCACGGTAATATGCTTTTCAATAAACTGTTTTTTTTTCCCTAAACGACCAATTTTTCCATTGATAGAAATTCGTACTTACAATTCACTCACTTTCACATTTGAAACAAATTAAACAAGATAAGTGTGAGTTTGGATTGACGTTTATAAAATAAAATTGGAATTTAGATCAATTTGATTTTATAGAATTGATTTTAAGTAAAAGTGAGTTTGTGTCAACATGATTTATGTTAGGCAACTGGATATCAAAATTGATTATGACAAAATAAATATTGTTTGGATATATATTGTTAGCTAAAATTATTTTTAGATAAATAATTATTAATAAAAAAGACATGATATTAAATTTTATTGTTTTGATTGTTATTTTGATATTTTATTTATGTTGTTATTTATAAGATATTTGAATCAACTTTATTATTCAACTTATCACAAAAATAAATAATATTTAATAATAAAATAAAAAAGTTAATAAATAATATGAAATTTATTATAAACAGGAAATAGCCAAAATATAAAATAAAATGAGACACAGTGTATGTTATCAAATAGAGTTTTTCACGTAAAAAGTAAATGAATTTTTAAAATTAAATTACAATATTACTCCTTCCATTTTTTTATTTGTCCATTTTCACTTTTTAATTTATTTATTTTTATTTGTCCAGTTAGGAATTAATTCTAGACAACATTTTATATATTTTTCTTGTTTTACCCTTATTTAATTCATTCTCTCGTACCAAGTAAACTATATTATCTAAAACAATGTACACACTTTAATTAAGCTAAGGCTAATGTAGTAAAATATGTTAGTCTTTTGCTAAGTTTTAGATGAAACCAATCATTACCTAAAATATTGTGAAATTAGAAAGTAGATAAATAAAAAAGGCTTAAATATCATTTTAATCCACTAACTTCACATAAATTCTGATTTTGGTCCACTATCTTTAGATTTATCACATTTAGTCCACTAGCTTTCAAATTATGAGCACTTTTGGTCCACTATTAGTCAATTGGTAAGTCAACGGACACGTCAGCAAAAGTCAACAGCCATGTTAGCAAAGTCAGCCGACACGTCAGCAAAGTCGATGGCCATGTCAGCAAAGTCAACGTCCACGTCAACAAAGTCAACGTCCACGTCAACAAAGTCAACGACCATGTCAGCAAAGTCAAATGCCACGTCAACATTGTTAAGTCCACGTCAGCACAGTGGACTAAAATTGACAATTTTTTAAAGCTAGTGGACTAAATGTGACAATTCTAAAGATAGTGGACTAAAATCAGAATTTGTATAAAGTTAGTTGACCAAAATGATATTTAAGCCAATAAAAAAAACAGAGGGAGTATAATAAAGTGAACTTAGGATAATTTAGAAATGTTATACAAATTTGAATATAATTAAGTACATACATGTTTAATTATGTTGTAGGCGGCATGGGAACAGGTCAGACCAGGTCAAACTTTATCCTTAGCAAGTCAAGCTTGTATCATCAAAATTAGACCTGAGCCTGATTTGTGACCTGCTATATATAAGCTACTTTCTAAGCCTGAACCTGACCTTTTCATAAGCCTGGCTTGGCCTGAAACCTGTCAGAAAGCCTTTTAATTGTGAAAAATGTGAAACATGTCACATACTAATTAGTCTAATACAGTCCACAGGCTAACAGGCCGAACAGGCCTATGCCTATAAACAGAATAAATCAAGATAATTACTAATAGACTCTTAAATTAACAGGCTCATGCCGGCCTGACAGGCTTTATAGGCTTTTTAAAAAGCTTAGGCCTGGCCTGTTAAAGATAATAGGCTTTTAAATAAGCCTGAGTCTGACATTTTTTAAAAGCAGGTCAGGTCGACCACAGGCCAGGTCGAAGGCCCCTGACAGGTTGTCTGGCCTATTCACATCCCTATTATGTTGCATGCATGTAATCAACAATTTGATCTCAAATGGTGTCTCGGGCTAGATCTATTTCTGTGGAAGAGGCAACAATTAAATTTGTGGTAGAACTTTCATCAATATGAGTATCATCTTCAAACTCAAGAATATTTGTATCTTCATATTGGCTGAATTTATAATTTGTTTCAGAATGTTTCCTAGTAAAATTATGTGTAGTCATTGTTGCACAAACTATTTGAACTTGAGTTTCCATCTTGAACTTTGGCATGTCACTTAAAATGCTAATCTATTTTTCCACACCCCAAAAGTTCTTTCTATTGTGCATCTTAAGCTCGAGTGATAATAATTGAACACTTCATTATGATTTTCAAATCCAAATGAACGTCTGAAATTCGGAAGATGATAGCGTTCACATTTATATGGACAAATATATCACACAGGGAGTTTTATTTTCTTATTTATTAAATAAATAATTATTCACTAACTCTATTATACTTTTAAAGAGTAACAATCATCGCATTGACTCTCTTTTATTAGATCAGTTAATCTTATCATGTACCACAATTATGGATATTTATTTAAATATTCTTACAATCTCCCACTTGGTCCATGTGACGCGACTTGAAGATTCAACAACCATAAGAGCACACTTTTCATTGAAATAATCAAGTCATCATCCTTAATTGAAATTGAATCAATTCAATCATGGTGGTCCATGTCAATAAGCGACATATTCCTTCCATGTATCACAACTAATACAAATCAAAGAACTTTAATTTTTTAATCAAAGTGTACTATAATCTTTGATTTTAAAATATAATATGTTATCACACTAAACAATACATGTACATAACATAATGTAAATAACAAATAAAATGAACAGAAACACAACTTTAATTGAATTCACAGGTGTTTGAACAACATAAGAACAAAATAACTATACCTATGCATGCATATCATACATATCATCCCAACAAGGACTTATCCATGATACCCATCCGTCTTACATGATCAGAAAATGTTTTGGGTGACAAATCTTTAGTTAGTGGATCCGCTATCATTAGATCAGTACCAATATGCTCTATAGACACTTTTTGTTTATGCACTTTTTACTTTACAGGCAAGTACTTTAAATCCATGTGCTTTGCACCATTTGAGTACTTGTCATTCTTTGAGAAGAAGACAACTGCAAAATTATCACAGTAAATTCTTAGCAGTCTTGCTATACTATCGATAACTCTAAGTCCTGAGACAAAATTCTACAGCCACAATGCATGAACTGTGGCCTCAAAGCATGCCACAAATTTATACTAGAAGTAGTAATCATAGACTCTTTTGCACTTTTCTATGAGATCGTTCCTCCAGCCAACATAAAGACATACCCAAATGTTGACTTTCTTGAATCTATACATTCAGCATAATCCGAATATGAGTAACCTATCACTTCAAGGTCATTTGTTCTTCTGTAAATGAGAATGTGATCCTTGATGCCTTGTAAATACCTAAGGACTTTCTTTGCATCTTTCCATTGATCCATTCTGGGATTACTTTGATAGTGACTTAACATTCCGACAGCAAAACTTATATATGGCCGAGTGCATGTCTGAATGTACATCAGACTCCCTACCACTGAAACATAAGGGATACTTTTCGTTTCCTTTCATTCCAATTCGTTTCTGGAACATTGCATTTGACTAAATTTGTCTCCCTTCTGAATTGGAACTATCCCCGATGAGCAACTTTCCATTCTAAATCGCTCTAACACCTTATTGATGTACGTAGCCCTTCTGAGACATCTTTAACAATCATTGTAATCTATCACGAAATATTTCTATTCCTATCACATAGGATGTCTCACCCATATCTTTCATCTCAAAGTTGTTAGAGAGAAACGTTTTTACATCATGTAATAAGCCAACATCATTAATAGCAAGAAGAATGTCATCAACATACAGAACTAATATAATAAACTTGCTTCCACTAACCTTCATATAGATACACCGATCAATAATATTCTCTATAAAACCATATAACAATATAATATCATTAAACTTGAGGTATCATTGTCTGGAAGTTTGTTTGAGTCCATATATTGAATTCTTTAACTTACATACTAAATTTTCTTTTCATGTGGTCAAAAACCCTTCGAATTGATCCATATAAAAACTAATAATTAATAAATAAACACATAAAAAAATTAATAATTACCTAGAATGAATCAAAAGGCTTGTCACAAAGTAAACAAATTATTCTATTAATATTGTTAAAATTAAAATATCTTAAACAAAATAATTCAATTAAGAGTGGATATGATAAATGTCGGTTATTTTGTAATATTAAAATTATAGTTAGAACATTAATGTCATTTAACAGTCTCCTAATATTTCTATAAGATGAGAATTTTAGAAATCCATGGGAGATGTGAGAATAAAAATATGAGAAAATTTGATTCTCAAAAATGCAATATTTCTAACAATATTTTTCTAAAATGTAAATCAAACATAAAAGTTTCATGTTTTTCCCATAAAATATTTTCAATTTTTTTAAAAAATTACCATATCCAAACGTCCCTTTAAGAGAATGAATACTAGCTGAGGTTACCTGGGCCCAATGTTATTTGTTCTGTCTTGGTTGTTCCCTAAAAAATAAAAAGAATAAAGGAAGAATCAATAATAACAATAGTACACAAAGTTTCTTTTCTTCCACGTAGAGTCATATATATATATATATAGGTAACATGAATGATGAAGCAAACAGTGTGACAAACTTGTTATATTATGCCAAACAAAGAATATCAAAACTTCAAAGCTTGGAACATTTTCTTTCACCCTTTTCTAGCTTATCATGTTTATGAAAGTGCCACAAAAACTATCAAACTCTAATATTTTTCTCTTTCCTTTCACCTATATTTATTTCTCATTCATTCTTGCTGGTGCTGAATGTATTTAATGCTCCTTAAAAATGGGAGCAAATAAGAGTATCCATGCTGGCAAAGGTACATAGTTCTTCTTCTATTTTCTCAATTAACATTGTAAAAATTTCCAATTTTTCCTAAAAGTTATTATTTTGGTTATTTTCATTTTCTTTCAAGGCATGATTCATTATAAATTAATAATATAAAATGACATCTATGTAGTCCCAGGGGTGAAGCTAGGTTAGGGTTTAGGGGGCAATGACTTCCCTGAAATTTCTAATTTTATTATTAGTGCAATAAAAAAATTATATATTTAGTTCTAATTTTTTTTCTTATGTATATTTTATTTATTGAATTTTATTTAATATATAACTCAATTATCACACACTTACATTATATATTTGTAGAAAAATTAAAGAGTGTATAAAGATCTAATAATATGATTAAATTTAACAAATAATTTAAATAAATATTAATAATTAAAAATAAAAAATATCTAGCTCCATCTCTCTTAGCCACCCTAAAATAAAACTTCTGGCTTGTCGTCCTTGATAAGAAAAATATTGTTGTAATTTAAGAGTTCATTTAGCAGATAAAACTAATGAAAATTTCCAATTTCATATATAAAATAATCTAACTATGCCTTTTGACTGTTCTATCCTAACACTTTACTAGCAAAATTCCAAATACAAGGATAAAAATAGAAGAAAAAAATTTGCCCTGTTAGTATTTTGAAATAACATAAAAACACAATAAAATTTCTTCTCAAAAATCACTTGTATTATGAACCAAATTAAAATAGTTAACTTATTACTATTATATAACTCTGGATTTTATGTATGGCAGCAAAGCTTGACATGGGAGTAAATTTGGTTCAAAAGCTATACGGTTCTTATGTGGTTTCACCTCTGAGGTTTCTTCCAACTTTTATATATGCTTCAAAAAATAAGCTGAAAAATGTGTTTATTTGTTGAATTGTTCTATGACACCATTTTCTTTTCATAAACTCCAACAGGGTATCTAGTGGTCCATTTTCTCTGGCTAATGGGAGGTAATGAATTTGGTTTAATTTAATTTAATTTCAATGATTAATGACATCAAATTATTGGATTCTTGTATTTTCACCGACGTAAATATTTGGGGCACAACAAAAAACCAATCAAAATATCCAATATATTGTGCACAACATATATCACGTGTTGTGCATACATATATCACATGTTGCAATATCATCTTTCTTTGCAATACGTAATATATATATGTTGTGCACATCATATGATATATGTTGTGCACGACATATATATAATATTTATTTTGCATTTTATATTTTATATGTTGTGCACAATTTATCGACTATTTTGTCTGATTTTTTTGTTGTGCAGCAATACTCTTTCATCAAAGATGAGATGTAACCAAATATTTCAATTTCTTTCATTTCAGCCTTAGTTTGAAGCTACCTAACTTATTTGGCAATAGTGATTTGCTTGATATATTATTGCACAAAGGGTTGCTTGATTCAGACTTCTTAGTCACTTATAGGACCCCAAGACCTCCAAGTCTTGGTCAACGGTCTCTAACCATTTTGGTTTGTATTCTGTTCCAATTTTGGGCTAAAATTTGTTTTGTAAATTCATATTAGAAAGAAATAATTAAAAAAAAAATGAATTTTTGTTCCTTTCACAGCATTCTGTTTCACCTGAGATTGGGGTTCATGGAATTCCCATAGACAACTTCTCCCATTCATCAAGTAGAGATGTGAGGATATCAAAATTGTCAATTGGATTGGATATAAATGAGCCTTCAAGCTCTAATTGGAAAACCACAACCGGTATACACTGTAAGGTTGGTAAGGTTGATGTGAGAGAATCCATTAGAATTCTTCTTGTTTTGGTCGACTTTGTTTTTTACCCAAATAATCATTGAGATGGTAATGAGCTGAATAATTGTGGCCTAAAATCTCATTTATTGACTGATTTGACTGATTTTTTATTGTTCATTTAGCATCACTCTTTCACAATTTTTTGTATCAAAGTGTAATTACAACTGTAGTTTAAAACTCTAATGAAAATTGAATTAATATGGCTGACTCTGGTTGGCCTTTTTGCTAGCTTGCTTTTCCATTGCTATAATTTAAGATTTTACTTAAAAAGAGATCTAGTTTCTGCTCACTTTTTCCATTACTCTATTTTGACACTTTAATTTATTTAAAAAGAGAATAAGTGTCTAATCACTTGAATATATAATTTTCATAGATTCTTAGGTGAATACTTAGTGAACAATGACAAAAAATTAAAGCAGTCAATGAGTCTATTTGACAACCTTTTAGTCCAACAAAAGTTCTCTTTAAGAAGTTAGTTTTTAATAGGTTAAGCGATTGTGACCCAAAATCTCTATATAGTTGGTTTTGACTAATTTTTCATTGTGCAAATAACAACAACACTATTTATGGAATTAGAATGTGCATATAAAAATTTCAGTTCCATCTTTTTTCTCTAATCTAAACATTTTTTTGACATATTTATGGGATTATAAATAATGAATTTGGCATGATCAATATTTTTGCAGCATATTCATTTTACAAATGATAGCGGCCGTTATGTAAGCAGAGATCTAGATGGTTTTCCATTGACTTGCAGGTTGATGAAAATGAAGTCATTACTCATTTAATCCTGAGACAATCAATTTGAATAATTTTGACATAACCATTTATTATTTCTTGCATTTTATATATGCAGTGGGAATTCATATGACAACATGATAGTGTTTAGTCAAGAAACTCGATTCGAAGAAGCAAATGATCTAAATTTTGCTCATGTAAGTTATTATCCTCATGGGTTATCTAGGAGACTAGGAGTGCATAATTATTAGTATTTGAATTTTATTAATAAGTGCTCCAAGCACACTACTTGCTAAGGTAATAATAGTGAAAATATTTATGTTAGAAAGACCTGTTTTCACATTTTCAATATAAGAGGCTCACCATTATATTTTAAATATAGTAAATATTAAAAATTAGAGAAAACAATTAACATATTATGCACATTATATATTATATATTATATGTATGTTATTCACGTCATATATCATAAGTTGTGCATATCATATATCACATGTTGTAATATCATCTTTCTTTGTAATATGTGATATATATATAATGTGCATAATATATAATATATGGTGTGCACAATATGTGATATATGATATGCATAAAATACATTGGTTGTTTTAACTATTTGCTTATTTTAAATTTTACTAAATCTTACTATTTTGAGTATCTTAAGTGACTTTATTTTTGAAGTCAAATATTCATTTAAGATATATTTTTTCACTTTTTATTATTCTCTTTGATTATTTTTCTTATTGCTAGAATATGATACCATTAATTCCGACCAAATTTAATTGCAATTTCAAGTCAAATTCAATTCAATTCAATTGAAATTGCTAATAACTACAAGTTAGTCCATATATATTCAGTACAGTTTACGAGTGGAGCAAGGGATTCCACTTCATCCAACCTTGGCAAGCTTCAACCGGTTCAAATTTTTTGCTTCAAAAGGAGTCAAATTTGGACCAGCATTTTTCTCCACCTGGTCAGTTCAATTCTAATTCCCACGTGCAGTTTTTCATATCATGCACTAGTGCCAATTAGCTACTAGAACATAGCTCAACCATTAGGTGGGGTTTCAATACATAAATGTCAAAGGTTTAATGTGTGTGTTCATCCTAAATTAATCAATAATGCTAGTCGTACAACAGAAATACGTCCAACCAGTATCCAATATGTGCTATTCATGTTATGAAATGTATGCTATATGTATATCACACGTACGTATAGCACACATTTCATATCATAAATAGAACACGTTGGATACTAGTTGGACGTATTTCCATTGTACGACAAGCATTATTGTAAATTATTTACCCTGCATCATTTATTAAGGAACCAGATATGGGTGAAATAGGCATTTTGTTTCTTTACCTTTAATTGATTTTTCATTTTGATCTCTTATCCTTTATTTTTCTCAATTTGATCCCTTATATACTATAAATCTTTGTTAATTTGATCATAATTTATCATTATATAAATGCTAATAAGGGGTGCTATTGGTAGATACAATATTAGTATCATCCACCTCTTTTTCACCTCATGAAAATGTTGACAACTTTGATAAAAAATTGTTACAATATGCATCATATCACTATATGTGTCATGTTACTACTATTTATACCATATAAACTTTTTTCTCAGTTATGTGAAGAAATAGTAATGTTGGACTAAATTGAAAACAATTTAAAATATAAGGAATTAAATTAAGAAAAGAAAATGTAAGGAATCCAACTTAAAAATAGTAAGAGTCCAAAAAACTTATTTAGGCAAAGATAAAATAATGAGAGAAAGAAATAGAAGCAATTGAATGAAGTGATGAGATAAGTACAACATTGGAAGTTAAGAACCAAAAACTATTTTGAATACAATAATAAACTAAGAATTTTGTCCTAGTATGTATTAACTAATCCTATTTTTTTTTTTCCAATATGTTATTTTGCAGGTTGAGTGGTGGTTCAATTGTAGGATACACAGCTCCATATCAAGCATTTGCAATTGGTGGTCCCAATAGTGTGCGAGGCTATGGTGAAGGTGCAATTGGTTCTGGAAATTCATGTGTGGTCTCTCAAAGTGAATTTTCACTCCCATTGGTATGTGTATATATGCTCACTACTTCTCAAATAATGTTATTGTACTTACGTATAGCACACATTACGTATGACACATCCAAGATGGAACATCTGTGTGCAATTAGGTTCTCACCAGGCTTCATATCAGTCCAATTACAGTCAATGATGGAATGCTTCATATACATATATGACATTTACCCTTATTTCAACTTTAAATTTTGATGCTGAATTGTTGAACACTTTTTTACTTTGTTCTTTTTTACTCAATTTGCAGGACGAGGAACTAACTGGTGTTATTTTCTTAGATTTTGGATCTGATATGAGAAGTGGTCATAGAGTTCTTGGTGAGTTTCATTCAATTGCTTAGAGATTTAGTTTCAAGCTTGTTTCCAAAACTATAAATAAAAGAAGTTATTTAAATGTCATAAATTAGATGTTTAAGTGAAAAACTTATATTATTATTATTTGATACGATGGTACTTCAAAGAATTTTGATTACTATATCATTATGATTATAAAGTACGATTATAAAATGCGTGTCTCACTCGAATATTCATTTTTTATATTGAAATAACTATGTCCATAACAATAACCTCCGACCAGAATTTTGTATTAATGGAGATAAATTGGCAAATTTGTTACCACATTTGTGAAAATTGGTGGGTTTTTAGGAGCTAAATTGGGAAATTTATTGCCACATTTGCCTAAAAAAGTAATAATGGAGTAATGATGATCAGAAGAAGTTCTATTTAGTTTGCATATGATTTGTATTTCATAGAGACAGAGACTTGACACTTAATTGTAGTCTTATCCAAAATTATCTTTGAACTATTCACCTTTGCCCCTTAGATCAACACATGATTTCTAGCATTGTGAAGATTGTTATGTTTGTAAAGTATTATGTATTATAGCATACGTTGGATAATAATTGGACGTATTTTGGTTGTATGAGAGGCTGTACTAAATTTGGGTTCATGCCGTTATTGATATTAAATTTGATTGATCCTTTTAGTAATTTGCTCTAACACCTTCTTCATCAATTGAGAATTACAGGAAATCCAGGAATGAGGCATGGTAAACCAGGACATGGGATTGGGATTGGGTATGGGATTCGATTGAAGACCCAATTGGCTCAAATAAAACTTGATTATGCTATCAATGCCTTTAACCACAGCATTATCTACTTCGGAATTAACAATCTAGTTATGTAACAATAAAGAAAGAAAAATAGTAGTAATAAAAATGTCAATAGTTATCCAAATTAGAAGAAGAAAAGTCTCAAGTTGCTAGCACACAATTTCGTCATCAAACAAGTTCTCCATCCCTTGAAAGCTACAAAATCAATTCACCTCTATGGTTTTTGGCATAGAATTAAGGAAAAAGGATTTAACAAGAGAAATGTATTCATATTCTTTATCAAAAGTGTGCATCATTTATACAATTATTTACCAATAATATTTCACATAGAACATAAATACGTCTAACTTGTATCCAACGTGTGCTATCCATATTACAAGATGTGTGCTATACAATATGATAGCATTAAAAATGAGTCGGCACTTGTCAATGATTAGAAGGGAAATCAATTGGACTCGGTACAAGTAAATAAGGTCTGAGATTCGAGTCTTGTAGATGAAAATTTTTTTGTTGTCCCCGTCTCTACGAGAAAAAAATCCTGCTCCATGGGGTCCTATCGAGGCAATTTCTGCGGGGATCTCCGTTTCACGGGAAAAATTGATATGCCTACTCATTTATATTTGAGAAATATTTTTTGTATACTACGATTGCTACAAAATTAGTCACCATCAACTATTAATTTTTTTTAAATCATTAATCCAACATTTTAAAGGTTAAATTAATATTTTTAAAAAGTTAAATTATTATATATTTTGTAATATACATATAATATTATTCTTTATATATATATTTAGAATTTAATTTTCATCCACTATATTATACCAATTTTTACACATTCATACAATCACGTGATGTTATGTTAGTCATGATTGTGTTTTCTCTCTCTCACTATTTAAAAAGTCATATAAACAGAACATTTTGATTTAACGACAACGTAGAATACCTTTACAACATCAAAATTAAACTCTTATATTTATACGCTACACTTATTTTATGAGTTTAATTATGATGCACTAACAGTGTACAAAAATTTACACTGTCAACCAATCAGATCCATTAATTTATATGACTTTTTAGTTAGTATGTGATTAAGTTAAAAAATTTTATTAATGTGTCAATTTATAATGGAATATTTGTACAAAATTTCTTTATACTAAGTTATAAAGAGATTGAAATTAAACTCTTATTTTATTCTTCTTATTTTATGGTGGAAAATAATAGTGAAATACGCAACTACCTTTATTCCTTGTTGAAGTGCGTAATAGCAGTAATAAGCGTAAGAGTGAAAGTTCAACACTCGTGAAGCTCGCACATATATAATCCTTCTCCTCTCTGAATCTACACAACGTTCTAAACACAGGTTCGTTTACCTTCTAGAATCTTCCTCCATATATTCTCTTTTCTTCAGATCTGGTTTCCGTTTTGCTCTTCTGTTCAATTTTCCTTTTCTTTTCTGCGGTGATTTTCGGTTATAATTAATTGTGATTTTTACGTTTTCTTTCCTCTTTTTATTTTATTTTTTGTTTTCGGAAACAGAGATTGCAAGATCGAGAGTAGTGGAATCTGCGATCTCTTGAGCCATGAATGCTAGAAGGTTAGTGTGAATTATGATAGCATTTTCTAAAATTACAATTTAATTTGTTATTTCTTTTCTCGATTTCTGAAAATTTGTGGCGGTGTTTATTCAATTAGATAATGCTAGGAATTAGTGGTTTGTTATTGTAGATCCTTGGATATGACAAATTGCTATATTAGGAGGGTTTTGGTTTGAATCTTGTGAATTGTGATCAATTGTGGAATCACAGTTTCAATGCCTATGGTTTTGTTTTGTTTTTTTGAATAACTTTGTTGCTGTGAGAGTAGTACATTGTGTAGAAGGAGGTTGGCCCTAGGCGAATGAAGCGGTGAATTACAGTTTACAGATAATTTAGTGTCATTGCTCTTATTGTTCCCATTTGCAAATTCTGCATTTCAATGATCCTTGGATCTTCCAATTGGAATAAGAATAACTAAGATCATCTGGTGACTGATGAATAAGTTATATTAGTGGCTTGTAGATACATTCATGTACAAATTTGAGGTGGTGAGGTGTTTTATAACTCGGTGTTGAGTCCCACTTCGATGAGCCATGTCATCTAATATGGTACTCAAGTTTACGGGTTCTCCCACCCAACATGCTTGTCTTTTGTGTTCGGTTTGCCCTTGGGTTCAAGTCCATGACATTTATGCTTTTGTTGAGAGGATGGCACACAAAGGGGATGACCTGGGAAAGGGCTATCTAGGAAGCCATAGTAAAGCCCCTCGAAGTGAGCTGCCCTGGTCATGTAGGTGGTGTCCTAGGAAAGGAGCAACCCAGGAAAGAGCATCTTACAAAGGCTAGTGATCATTGGCCATCGCAATTCTTGGCCTTTAAATAAGGGTGACAATGTTATGAGTCCCACATTGGGGAGCCATACTATCAAATTATGGAACTTAAGTTAAAGGATTCTCGCTTGAGCCCTCCCTTGGGTTGAGTCCATAACACTCAGTATCTATAAAATTCTAGAAATTAGATGATTGCTTGTTTCCCATGTTTTATTACGCAATGCGATGTGACGCGAGACGGTATTGTGTTTTGTCAGATCCACAGTTTTAACTGGCTGTTACAATAGTCTTTGCATATACCTCAGTTGTTGCAGAAAAAAAGTGGCTCAAATTGCATTCCTAATGTCGTGGTAAAATTGTAATAATGCAGTTGCAATTCAGGTAGTGGATTGCAATTTAATGCGTCGGTCCACCCCTTCACCCTTTCCTTGTTTATCCATGTTTAGATACTTGGGGGGGAGTTATCTTGCTTGTGTTTGTTATCTGACTAGTATGACTCTTACTGTTTCTTTTTTATCAAATTTTTTCCTGTTTTCAGAGATAATCGAAACAACAGAGTTGCTCTTTTTGATGGTATTGAGGAGGGTGGCATTCGGGCATCATCTCTTTACTCTTCTTCCCATGAAATTGATGAACATGATAATGAGCAAGCAATGGATGGATTGCAAGATAGAGTCAATCTACTAAAAAGAGTAAGTTTACTTTTGCGTGCACCATACCCTAAACTTCCAGTTAGTGATTTCTGTATACAAACAACACACCTTATGGTCATTTTTTTTTCATTTTGTTTAATTAATGGTAACTATCTTAATGCAAAAATATCTTCTTTCTTTTAATGTTATGTCGGTTGGGAACTGAAAGTTAAACTATACTACACTACTACTCTACAGAAATTCCTTCTTTTTGGACTTTGAATGTCGGTTGCATCTCTATCTCATGAACTTGTACATTGGATGCAGTTTTGCAATGGTCTAAACTTTGTGTTGATGGATGTGATTTTAACAGTTGTCAGGTGATATACATGAGGAGGTGGATAGTCATAACCGCATGCTGGATCGTATGGTGTGTATACTATAATTATTGAAAAAGTATTTGGCATTTGGTGCTACTTCTATGTTCTGCTTTAATAATCTGCTGGCATTCATTTAGGGCAATGATATGGATTCTTCAAGAGGAGTCCTCTCTGGCACTATGGACAAATTCAAAATGGTATGTGAACTTGTAGACCCATATGCCTTTTTAAAAAGAAGTGTTTTCACTTTTCATCTAGTTTTCTATTGCACTTTGTATTTGTTGTTGGGTTGGGGGTTGAGTTTCTTTTTCTGGATCAAACATAGCTTTTTTCGTTGCATTTTTTATGATCTTGCTCATTCTTTCAGGTATTTGAGACGAAATCCAGCCGAAGAATGTTTTCACTTGTTGCATCTTTCGTTGTGGTTTTTCTTATAGTATACTATTTAACTAGGTAATTGATCTTTCACTCAGCTTTCAGCTCTATGTTAGATCCGAAAGGAGGTTATTTGCTCTATTACTGTAATTAATGTTACTACTTGTACAATGCTCTTTTTATGTTTGTATAAAGATTTTGAAGTTTTAAACTGGTATTGAACCCAATGAGGAATGTGGATAAATCCAGTTTGTGAATATTTCCCATTTCCTTTGATTTAGGCTATGTTGTTTCAGTTATATCTTAAGACACACTGGATTTGAATGTTAGAGCGCGCTTTTGATTGAAAAATCGTTTGTTAGTGCACAATTTGATAAATATGCATCAAATTTTGATGTACTCTTAAGCCAGTAGTAGTGGTGAGAACTTCAAACGTCAAATAAATTTTGTCGTAAATGTACCAAAAATATTTTGTTCAAATAATATTTTATTTTTTTTCTTGGTCGAATTTCTTTTTTTCTTTTTTTTTTCTTACTCGGGTGAAACTAGGGTCATTGTCTGTCGGAAGCAGTGACTAATTCCCTTCCACAGAGGTAGCTCCTTGTCTAGGTTAGAGTGGTGACTATGGAACCAACTTGGGTTGGTCAAGTGGTTAGCTCACTTGTCCGCTTTAAGTAAGGATTGTGGGTTCGATCCCCGCCTTGCGTATGTAGCAACCCGTTGGCCAGCGATTAAACCCCATATTGCGATGGATTAGTCCTTAATTTTTCGAGTTGGGGATACTGTTAGTCCAGTACCAACAAAAAAAGAGTGATGACTATGGGAAGCTTTCATACCCAACAGTGGGATTTGAACTCCACCATTAGGTTAAGGGATCTAGCGAGCTACTCATTAGACCATATCCATATGGAATTTCTTTTTTTTTTTTTTTGGTGAAGTCATATGGAATTTCTTTATACATGCTCAATATCTATTGTATGGAACAGGCTGACTTTTTTTGTTAAATTTTTTTTCGTCTGAATGATGAGCGTGGTTAACTCGATCCATATGGATTTTGGGTCTGAAATTCTCACAAACAGTCCAATGTTTCTTGTTTTTCTTCCAGTTTGTTTTAGACATCTAAATTCTAAATCCAATGATAAAAGATCTTATCTGAAACAATGTTCGTTATATTTTTTTTGGAATTTTATTTGCCACTCAAAAAATATAGGGTATCAATATTCAATTAATATATGTGTTAAATAGTGATTAATTTATAGATAAATTAATTTAATTATTTTTAAATTTAAATGATTGGTAGTTTGTTAAACATGTAATTTTCAAAAGTTAAATTTAATTTATATTGATACTCTATAATTTTATCTATTTATGAAAAAAAAAATTTAATCCATAACTGTCGAGAGAGAGTACCGTGCAATGGAAAGGGAAAAAAGGAAGCGATCGGGAATGAAATGTGGAACCATAATATTATATAGCTTTGTTAGAGGTATAAAATTGTATCAGCTAAAATAACTAAAAATAGGAAATTGATCCTAAATCACTCAGCCCATTAAAAAAACATACATGATTACTATTACTATTTGGGTCAAAAGTGTTAAAATGAATTTTTTTTTAATGTTTTGACTGAAAAAATATTATTTCTCAAGCATTTATAAATATAACGTGACAACCATCCAAAAAGTTTTCATATATAATGAACTATGTAGTTACCCGCGGTAAGTTACAAAAGTGATGAGATCTAGATTTTCTTGCTTGTGAGTTAAAATCATCAAGTTTGAGGATGAAAGAATGAATATCTTAAAAATATAATTAATAGCTAAGGTATGCTATCTTTTTTTTTTTTATTCCTTGGTTTTATTTTTTACTTTATTGTCAATATAATCATAATAGATACAATAATTATTATAAAAATGAGATTTAACAATTTTGATAGTTACTGTAAATATAATTAAGTGTTATTTTTATACAATATATAATTATTGTATATTTATTTATTTCGTTTGCAAATTAATTATGATTATAATTATTAAATATTACTATTACGGTTTTGCTCAAAATACCATTAACTATCGGGTCATTTTAGTAATTTATCCATTTTATATAACCCTCTTTCTCTTTTCATTGCTTTTAATTATTTTATGGTCATGGTTTCACTATCTACTCCAAACATACCCTAGAACCAATCAATACATGCCACACTATGACTATACCATCAAGACAAAAAAACCATATCTGTAGGTGAGTAACCCCCAATTTTTGGTGCTCAAGACCAAGACTCTTCTGCTAAATCCATGAATGCTGCATCAAGACCCAAATAAGAAAAAAAGTTAAGTGTAGATATATGCTATAATTCAATTAATTAATTATATTATATTATATCCATTTGCATAATTGTTTAAGTATTGAAATGAAAGTTACTTATATTATTATATTTAATTAAATTAATTAAATAATTATTTTTATTTTTATTCTAAATTTCATTATTATGTCAAGTTACGTCATTTGGTGCTGGTAATAAAAGTGGTACTAGTATACAGACTCCAGGCACTTGATTTATTTATTTATTTTTTCAGCATCTTTCATTTCCATTATTCTGATAAATTTTGTTGCTTCACATTTCAGTAATTACTTAGAAGTTAGTATGCGTTGCTGTCGTATATCTCGTCATTTTGCTCCACCCACTTGTGTAGTACTTAGTAGTTATGTGGGTGATTTCTGATCTTCTTCGTTGCCTTGTTTCTTGACTTTATTCTAAAAGAAGAATACATATAAATTATAATAGTAGTAAGACAGACAAAAGAAGGTAGAATGAAAAATGCACCAGCCGGGAATCGAACCCGGGTCTGTACCGTGGCAGGGTACTATTCTACCACTAGACCACTGGTGCTTTGTTCTTTCGTGCTTGTAACAAAATCTAATGGTTGTTTATTTCAGGGATCTAATTTTCACCCACCATGTACAACTTTTTTTAGAGTCATCCAATTATGTACTATAATGTCAAATATGATTGTGTTTTCTCTTTTTTATTATCTAAAAATTTACACAAAGAAAGTATTTTAATTGAATGATAGTATAAAAATATACATCAAAATTAAACTCTTATTTTCAGTTGCTAAGATATGTTTTACACCTATTTAGTATGTGTTGATGTGGCATGGATGGACCTTCCACCTTTTCCCCCTACTATTTGACCAGGAGTTGGCCAATTTTATAGGTTAGGAAACATTACTCTTAATATATAAACAAAATATTTAAATTAGTCCTAGTGAAATTAATAATTGATCAAAATAGTTTATGTAGAAATAAAAATTCAATATACATATATCTCTATTAAATTAAAATGTTGAATAAATTGATTTTTCAAAAAAAAAATTAAAACAAATTAGTCTTCAAGATTCATAAAAATAGTTAAATTAGTTTCTACCAATTAAAAATATTGGACAAATTAATTCTTTCATATATATATCAAAATGATTATTTTTTGAGGGACTTATTTGTTTGATTTTATTCTTGAAAGATCAATTTATTTAACGTTTATATTTAAAAAATTGTATTTTGAATTTTTGTTTATGAATAAACTAGTTTGACTGATAATAAAATTTGTAGGTATGAATTTAAATGTTTTCTGACTTTGTCTAATATATATGAAGAGCAAGACTATGTGTATAGGATTTACTTTTTATCCACATATTAGTGTGTGTATGAATGTGATGAAGATATGCATGCGGTGCCTACCTCATTTTCAAAAAACATACATACTTTGCAGAATAAAATAAACTATAATTGTATGTTATTTTACAGAGGCACAAAAAAAAAAACAGTCAATACAGTCAACAAATTGTGCATAACGTATATAACATAAATTGCACAACGAATAATACATGTTGTGCACACCATATGTATCATTTTTTTATACAGTCATCCAATTATGTGTTATTATGTCAGTCGTGATTGTGTTTTCTCTCTCCCACTATCTGAAAAGTCATGCAAATGAAATATTTTGATTGAATGGCACTATATACTTTTACACGGTTAGTGCATCAAAATTAAACTCATGTGTATAATACTAGTTAATTTATGACAATTACGAGTGTGGTTAGTTATAATCTTATCAGTTTGTTATTGTTCTCATACACTTTCTCTATATATATCCCAACACTTGTAATCGTCAAACACAAGTAAATTATATCAATAAACCTCTTCATTAATTTGCAAACTTCTCTCAAATTATTTTCTGATCGAAGAACCATCTTACTTAGAATTCTCACAAAGATATAAAAACACATTCCACATATTTATTAGCACAAATCTACTTATGTATCGTTTATAAAAAAAAAGGGTAATTTTGTTGTATATATAATTAAGAATTGTTTGACTCTTAAGAAGGGAAATATTAGATATACAATAAAATATTATATATAATACTCATCTATATTATTATATTTTAATATGAATCTACTTTTATATTTAAATTCTTAAAATTTAATAGTGAAAATGAGCATTGTATACTAACGATTTTTCTCAAAGGAAAAGAAAACAAAAGATAAAATTATGATTTTATTATTTCTGTTTTTAAAATTTGTAAAGAAAATAGTAAAAATATAAAAAATATGATTTTATTATTTTCTCTATTTTTAATATTTTCTTTATAAAATTTTAAAAACAGAGAATATATATAGACAATAAAAATAAAAAATAAAAATAAAAATAAATGGTTCCTGAATATTGGTTTAATGCAAAAGAAAAACGAAATACAAACTAACATACAAATCAACGTACCGTTCCAAAACTACTCCATCGATATCCTACAAACTCAACAAATGGCAAAACAAGAGAGGACAAGGACTCTCAGCTTGCGTAACTAATAACTTGCAACAAATAAAAATGGGTGATGTCTTGGTAAAAGAATTATCCATACTACTATAGGCACCCAATAATAATATTTATCGTACAACAAAAATACGTTTAATTAGTATCTAACGTGTGCTATATATAAGATGTAATGTGTGTTATATGTATAACACACGTACATATAGCACATATATATTACGTCTTATATATAACACAAATTAAATATTATATGAATGTATTTCTGTTATACGATAAACATTATTATTATCCGCCATATATATTTAAATTTCTCCATTGTCAATTTATATATTAACTTTCCGAGACTAATAAAAATAATAACAACTCTTTCAAACAGAAACATAAAAAGAAAAAGCCCAAAAGTCCAAAACCAATAGTCTAAAGTTCATAATTTCAGATCAAATAACTCCTTGATGCATGACAAGATAGAGAAAATAATTAAAGACAACAGAAGAAAAAGTTAAATAGATAGTAACACCTACTTTTTTTTTAATAAAATAGCTAGCTTCATTGTACTAGAAGTAGTTCTTTATAGAGAGGATTTATAATTTTATGATAATTTATATCCGAACTCAAAATTTTAAGAGAATAAATTTATGAATAACCTCTCAACTTATATACCTTTTATTACTTAATCTAATGTAACACATATCTACCTATTAGAAAGAAAAACAGGTAAAAAAATAAACCTTAAAAAATCCACAGTAATGAGACTATGAGAGTGATTGTTTCAATCGCAAGCAAAATTCTATTTTTTTCTCTTCATATATAGAGATCAAAACACTCTATTAGATTATATATCTCTATCCAATAATTAAAATTATTTTTGAGAAAACTAGTTTATAATATGGTAACAAAATTTCTATAAACAAGAAATATAGAGCTCGATCCATACTATTATATATTTTCTTATATATTATTCTAAAATATTTTTCGCACTTTTTCAATAATTAAAAAATGTTTCACTTTCAGGTAGAAAAGTTAGAGAACTATGTCCACTACAAAATTCTCCAAGCTAAGATAGAACGTAACCACTTAACAAAACATCCAAACTTGGCAAACCTCTACTATCAACCAATACTCAAAAATCAGAAGAAAAAAAAAACCTAAACCATTAAACATTTAAACTAACATAAGCACCATGAAAGAGAATTTTTCTTGAAAACACATGTTCATTTAATTTTCTTAATTATTCATTTCTTCTATTAGTACTACCGGCTGAAACCATATAAAAATTATATGACTACCTCCTATCAATTTGTGCTCCTATAATTGTAAATTTGTAATGAGAGAATTAATTTCATGGATATGCATTAAGAGTATAAGAGACTTTTATTCCGCTTCTTATCTAAACATTGCATAAGTTATTTAAAACATATTTGTGTTTCGATAATGTTGGTCGTACAACAGAATTAAATACGTCCAACAAGTATCCAACGTGTGCTATACAAATAGCACACATCTCATAACATGTATAGCACACGTTAGATACTTGTTGGACGTATTTCTGTTGTACGATAAACATTATTGTTTGTGTTTTCTATCTATTTTATTAATATTTAATGACTGAAACCACTTAGAATAAGAAAAAATGTTTGCTCCAATAAAAGCATCATAAAATTTTGTTGGAGAAAAAGATTTTGGATAAAAAAGTTTAGCAAATAATGAATAAATAATTGGCATAACATATACTTCAAACAATGCTAAGCAGATATATATATATAGGAAGGCAGAAATTTCAGAGAATGATGATCTTGATCTTCACAATGGACATACATGGATAGATTATATATATGCTTACAAAACTTTATTTTGTTTTTAAAAAATAAAAGTACTCATATACATACCACAATTAGTAACCTAATTCTCATTGCAAAAGCAAGAAACTTCATAAAGAGATAAGCCAAAAACATAAAGGAAGTATCAAAAGAAACATTAATTTGCTTAATCAAGAAGTTCAACTAAAACCCTAAATACATATTATGTCTAG
The DNA here is from genome assembly GCA_013621005.1 of Aeschynomene evenia. NCBI lineage: Eukaryota > Viridiplantae > Streptophyta > Magnoliopsida > Fabales > Fabaceae > Aeschynomene > Aeschynomene evenia. The sequence goes on along the minus strand of CM024264.1, from coordinate 6,442,275 downwards.
TGATTTAGGGCTAGTTATTTTTAGGGGAAAATGTCTATATATATAATAAGTACCTTCCTCATCATCAAATCCTTGAATAAACCCACCTTAATATTTTCCTTGAAGAAGACCCCAAAGGTTGCTACCCAAAATCTTTGCTTCATATTGCTATCAAAACTTGCAAGCCATCATATTCTCATCACTATACAATTGCAAGCCAAATTAAAGAGAGAAGCAAAAGATATAGGCCTAAAATTAGAACACTCTTATATAAATATAATTATATATATATACTTGATCATAGGAGGGAATAATAATAATATATATAAGTAAATGTACTCTTGCTATGGATGATGATGACCAAGTCTAAGCTCCAAATCCAGACCATCCTCTTCATCACTCTTGTCTTTTAATATCTTGTCATTATTCTCTTTCTCATGTACACATAATAGATTATTAGTGTACAAGCTCAAATTACCCCTTTGCCTCCAATAATCCCTTTGGTAATTTTCTTCACACAACACCTCACTATTATTATAGTGTACTTGATGGGATGAAGGTAGTGTGGTACCATAAGAAGAAGCCTGTGGAGGAAAATAATAAATTGAGTGGTAATTATTATTATTATTATTATTATTATTATTAGTGTCTACCTCATGTTGATGATGATGATGAACAATAGTAGAATAATAGTGATGACTCCCTCTTCCTATAGCAAGATGGCTTGGAATTGATGAATAGTACCCTAGATCTGAATAGTTGTACTCATCTTCATCATCAATTACCTTGCTTGGTGGAATAATGAAATTGGGTTTGGCCTTATTGTTGTTATTGGCTCTATCTTTTCTATGTATGTTCATATGTCCACCCAAAGCTTGTGCGGTTGTGAAGCCTCTCTTGCAAAACACACACTCATAGATTCTTCCATCATGATCAATAATTTGCTCCGACCGCGACGATCGATCGGTTTCTTCACTCGAGCTCTTGGACGATTCTTCTAGGTTATTGTTGAATTCCATGGTAATGAAATAAAAGGATGAGATATTTTTTGTTGTGTGTGGATTAGGGTCTCAAAAGGGGAAGAGTATTATAGAAAGGAGAGAAATTTAGGGTGGAGAAGGTTTGAGGAAGAGACAAATAAATAAAGGACATAGGTATTAGCTTGTGATAGTCAAGTCAATGTTGTGTGAAGAGGAAGAGTCTTAGAAGTTTGCTTAGAGAGGTATCTTGTTAGCCGGCTGTGAATTCATCTTAAGAATATATGAATATTTTTTAGGGGTTTAATTAGTTAATTTTTTAATCTTAGTTATTATTGTTTGTTTATGATTGATTTGTCTCTCATTTTGGGTCTTGTGCTTTTCATATACAGGACTTTTTCATACCTAATTAGATATGTTAATCGCCAATTTAATAATAAGTACTCCTTTTGTTTTTTAATTTACTCGGTTTAATTTTAAATGTGCAAACAGATTAAGAAAATAATTAATAAAATTTTAATTTTAGAAAGTTAAGATATAATACATTGGTAGTATAAATAATTTTACACCATCAGTTAATCACATTCATTGATTTACGTGACTTTTTAGTTAGTGGATGATTGAGTTATAGACTTTTGGTGATGTGTCAATCCATGATTGGATATCAGTGTAATAAGTGGATTGAAATTAAACTCTTATCCTTAATTAATACTATTTATATTTCTTTTTAATTATTTCATTATACACAATCTCTCTTCCATTAAGAAAATATATAAATGGAAAATTTGTTGTATATAATTTCTGAATGATAATTAAATATGGAAAAATTAAATTTTTAAAAGTGGGTTTTTTTTATAAAAAAAAAATAATGAATACGAATTTTAATTATGTGTGTCAAATTGACATTTTACATTCACTCAATATAAATTAATTTTTAGGTGTTTTTATTGTATTCTATGGAGATGTCAATTAGTATGTCCATACAGCTAGCATTATGTATGTTTCTTTCATCTAGATACCTAGGTTTTCTTATGAAAATGTTTTTAGTTTATATATTAAAATTACATATGTACTATATAAAGATAATTTCATAAAAACACTATGAATTGATATAACTGATTAGTTTAATTTATTCTAAATTTCTTCTCTCTTTTGATCTTTATTCTTTTCTACCTTCATCTTCATTGAGTGTGTTTGGAACCATAAAAAAAGAGAAATGATTTGATTTCTAAATCAAATTCTATTGTTTGAAATGTAAAGAGAAAAGAAAAGAATTGATTTGTAATTCTCATAGAATTGATAATTGTATATTTTTAAATCTCATAGATTTAGAAAGAATTTTGATAAAAATAATTTAATATTCAATTCAATTTATTTCATTTCATTTCAATTCATTTCTATAATAAATCATTCCAAACATACATACATTATGTATTTTTCTTTCATCACTCATTCGTAATGTTTCTTACTAGATCAACTCTATATATATAGCAAAATAAGCTAGGGCTTCTACACCATTCTTCATATATATATATATATATATATATATATATATATATATATATATATACACTAGTGTTTGAACCCGTGCACTGCACGGGACAAAATATAAGTATTTATTTTAATTTTATTAAATTTAAATATTGAAATGTATGTTTATTTATAAAACTAAAGTATTTAATATTTAAAATGGCATACACTAAAATTATAACATAATGAAAACATGATAAACACAAATAGTAATATAAAAACTTATACATATATTAAAAATTATCGTGCTCCCGGTTTCATATTGAGTAGTATAATAAATGATAAATAGATAACATCTTTTTAATAGTGATTTGATTTAAAACTTCTTTTAATCCTAAAAACCATTTTATACCATAATGATCAATAATTTGTCATTTTTTGATTAATTCTTTCTTCTAATAACTATTACAATGATACACTAATAAAATGTTTTTATTGTTATCCTACGAATAATTTATATTCTTAAACTAAAAATCAAATCTTATTATTTAATTTAAAATTATATGTTTTCTACACTCTTATAAGTAATTAATCAAATATTTATAAGAGCAAAAATGATAGTAAGTTGAAATTAATCAAATATTTATAAGAGTAAAAATGATAATAAGTTGAAATAACATGAAAGTAGGACTAAAAAAAAATCAATTATTATCTATGATCAAGATATATGACCTTTTTGATTCACAAATGATGCTTTCTGGTAATTAAATGATAAACATAGGTTATGCCACCTAATCTTTTAGGTCCATTAGTATTGATTGTTTTAGAGAAAATTTTGACAATATTTCATTTTTTCACTATTGTAATCAATCAACAATAATTTGAATTTAAATATCTTTGTATTATAGATGTCATTATAATTATAGATAAATTTTCAAGTAAATTTTTTGAAAAATGAAAATGATGAGAAATTGACATATGACATATAACATTTAATGTAGGAGCTTTTGAAATATTATATCTATATAAGGAATTAGAAAATTTTATAGCCATATTTTTTTAAATTATTTCTATTTATATATTCTAGTATTAACATCAAGAAATAGAAATAATTAAATTTATGAAGAGTTACAAAATTGCTATTAAAAATAGAGCATATATAATCTCATACTTTAAATAGAAACTAAAAAACGTATATACTAATTGTCATTCATAGTTTACATATTTATTAACAATTGTACAATTAAGGAAATAAAAAAAATTTAAATGACAAAATTACATATGAATACAATTACAATATAATCAAAGATAAAAAAAAGGTCAAAATTAGCTAACATCTTATGGCATCTTCAATATTATACCTGCATAAAATAAATAACAAAATATATATATATATATATATATATATATATATAAGACAAATCAAAACTTATATATACAATGTAAATAATAAATTTAAATAGAATATAAAAATATAAGTTTTCGATAAATCTAATCTCATCAACATTATATTTAATACATAAAAAAATAATTAAAAATTAAAATCAAGGTAAGCAACCAATTGCAAAAAATAGATTTGTTAGGTACTTTATATGAAAATAAAGATGAGCACTCAATTGCAAAAAGTTATGATTGTTATTTTAGAAATGTAAAAATATTGAAAAATTTTGATACTCAAAATATATTATGAGAATTCTTCATAATAGACAAAAACTCTTATATTGAAAATTAAATATTGTTAGAATATTGAGAAATACATAGGTGAAGAAAATCCATATATATTGATAAAAGTGTACAACAATCTAGAACATGAAGGATTACATTGTACCTTTTTTACAGTGTACCTTCTTCATTGTGTTGAAGCTTGATCTGAAACCAAATAGAGAAATAATTAAAACTCTTATAAATAATTAGAGAAGAGATAATTAAGAGAAATAGTAGAAGATTAAGAAAATTTAAATATTTAAAAATAAAATAAAAAATAAATAGTCAGAAAAAGATACAATGATTAAAGAAATAGAAAAAAAATTGGAACGAAAAAGAAGAAGACATTCATAGAAAAATAATCATAAAAAATAAAGAAAAAAATATAAGAGATGTGCTAAGAAAAAGTAGAAATAAGTAAAGAAAAGTAAATTTCTGGACAGAGATGAGTCAAATAAAGTAGCAAAAAAATTTATAGTAAATCAATAGGCAAGTAATTGATGAAAAAATAAAAATCATTAATAAAATTTTTAATAAATCAATTAATTAAGGATTATAATCTTCACCGGTCAACTAAGGAAATAATTAGGACCTAATTTTGAAAACAGATTCATGGACATAATTTAATTCTTAATATTTATCCTTAAATTGATTGTTGATATATATCATTAACATTTTTAACATATCATGATCGAATATTTTTAACATATCAAAATCCTTAAATTGATTCTTGATTAATATTAATTCATGGGTCAATATTTCAATATCTTTCTTTTTTATTCAAATTATATTTATTCAAATATATTAACATATCAAAGGAAATGTTTTGAGATCATGATTAAAATCGAGAAGGATAAAATATTAGATAATAAATTAGCCATATAAAATATCCAATCAATAATTAACATAATTTTTTTTCTGTGCATTGGCACTATTAAAGAGTGTATCAAAATATTATTCAAATTTGTGATCATTTCTGATGACTTTGTCAAAAATATATCAAATGTAAATATTTCGTACCCTAACTATTGTCTAATATTTTATATGAGATTCTTCATATTTTTAATTAAATCAATTCAGAATATGTAATATCAGTCAATTCATAATATTCAACTATAATATTAATTCAATCAATTAATTCAATCTATTCAAATCATCATTTTAATTAAATAGATAATATCTCTCATCATGATTGCATTCAACTATAAAATTGATAAGTGATTTTTCAAAAAATTAAAAAATTAGAAAATCTAAGAAAATGGCATGTGACAAGAAATTAATGCAGGAAGTTCGTAAATATTATATGTATAGATATTGATGTCATATACTCTCGCTCTTCATATATGTAGAAATAAAATAATTAGTAAAATCTCATTATTTTCAGAGAAGTTAATTTGTATTTTATGAGATTTTCAGAGAAGTTAATTTGTATTTTATCATACTAATGACTGATTATCCCTTTTCTTAATTATTTTATTATACATATTCTCTTTCTTCTACTAGTAATTGTCAAGATTTTAAATGGGAAAAAATTAATAATTTATAAATGGATAATTGAAAATAAATTTTAAAAAATGGATAATAAAAACAAAAACGAAGGGAGTATATGCATGTAAGTGTGAAAACTATATTCTTATATATCTTTGTAGAGGAAGGGAAGCTATTTGTGTAATAGAATATTAGTTAGGTTGTAGCTAGGATGTCATTTATAATGATAAAATAAAGTCCATATGTACGATCAAAATGTATCTATTAATTAAGTTCTCCACTGTATATTTATATGTAAGGACTATAATGATATTCAATTCTAGCATATCAATTTAGTATATATATAATGATATTTACAAAAAATATACATCACATTCTTTTATAAAACACACTTTTTTTTTAATAAAAAGAACATATAAATATATACAAAATTAATATACAATATTATTCACAGAAAACACACATCAACTTAAGAAAATTATACATATATAAATATATCAATAATGTTTATCGTACAACAGAAATACGTCCACTAGCTAGTATCCAATGTGTGCTATACAATAAGACGTAATGTGTGCTATACGTATTGTGCTATACATATAGCACACATTACATCTTATTATATAGCACACGTTACGTTGAATACTAGTTGGACGTATATATTTTTGTTGTACAACAAACATTATTATAAATATATACAACCTATATAAATATACAATAGATGGTTTGATAAATGTATTTTAATTGTACCTACAGTGTTTATAATTGAGTTTCACTTATGCAATTGTGGATAGATAGGGTTTATATATATATATATATATATATATATATATATATATATATATATATATATATATATATATATATATATATATTGGGGAGAGAGTTCTTTCTTTATCAAGAAGTATAAAATAGCTAATTCCCTTATACATGAATTTCTATAAAGTTGAAGGGACTAGCAAATTAAATTAATTAGAAAAGCCAATGTATGTGCCAATTTAAGGGCTCCATATATCTATCAAATGTGACATAAAATTCTGATTAATCCCTTGTTATTTAAAAAAAATTAAATGCTTTTCAACTAAGTATTTGGCTTCTTCCTTATATCAATTACTTTATGCAGTTTTGTATTATATTATGTATTATAGAAAATACCTAACCATATTCCCTGGGAGCTGGAAGCAGGTGAAGTGGCCGGGTTGTGCATATATAGTAACTTTTTTAACCTTGCTTAATTAATTAATTAATGCTTATTTCAATTATTATTATCTCTATAAATCATTGATACAGCCATTTCTAAATAGAGATATATATATTAAGTAAATTGTAATCCAAAGTACTGTCTGGGTGAAATCTTAAGAAAAACCGAAAATCATGTGTAGTAGATCGTTTTTTGTTTCTCTATTTCATATAAGAACTTTAATTTTTCACAAATTAAAAGGAATTAAGAAAATTAGGCTAGTTCTCATGTGAACATGCCGTTGTAATGATTTAAAAGACAAGATAAAATAAAAATCCAGGGATACTGTAGGAAAAGATATTAAAATATTAAAAAAAATTATATCATATTTAAATAGACATTTATTCCGTACGAAATAATTTTATTAGATACCGGTATCCAATTGTTATTTAACCTATTAATACATGTTAAAATAAGAAGTGTTTTTATATAAGTCAAATATTTCGACTTCTCAAAAAACACTAAATAATTAACCTATAAAAAAGTAATAAGTTATATAATCGATCCGCACACATATAACTCATAATATGTCATAAAGTGCTACTTATACAAGCGACCCAAAGTAAAATTAGCATGATAATTGCTTATAAGCATAAATTCTTGATGTACAGTAAAAAAACTAACTAAAATAGTCAATAAATAATGCACGACATATAATATATATATAATATGTATACCATATATTACGTATTATGAACAACATATATATATGACATGTTATGCATAACATATATCAAATGTGGTAATATTATTTCCTTACAGTATATGATATATGGTGTGCACAATATGTAATATATGTTGTATATAATATAAAATATATATTGTATATATTATATTAATTGTTTGAACTATTTTTTTATTGTACATATATCAAAGCTCGTGACGCTATTTTCTTGGACGATAAGTTAAAGCAAAGAGTATCCATCAGAGAGTAATTAAAAACCCTAACATTCTTCCAAAGGATTTATCAACACGCAAAAGCCCCTCAGCAAGCTGGAAAGCTAGTAGTAGTTAATTAATTTAACTATGGTAACTTTTTTCTTACGCGTCCAATAATCTTTGATTTAATTTGTACGTACCAATAATGATCAATATGTAGATGTAATTAAATGTCTATAATTTTACCCTTTTTGCCTCTTCAAAGTCCAATTAACACACTGTCAAAAAGTAAGTATATGGCACATTGATTTTTCATAAGAATGACACATTACAGCATGACCCTGCTCATTGAGATGACACTTATATATATATATATTAATTGGTAAACTTGAATTTGATCTCCATAAACATTATTATGTGATGAAACAGATTCGAAAGTACAGGGAAGAGATCAGATTTCTCCACCATATAATGCATTATATTGTTGTATTTTGTGTGGAAATATGGTAGGAACCTTCCTTGCATGGACGAAATTAAATGGATACAAAAATTCTTTTATCTTTAATATGTTTTCATGTCCTCATTCTTCCTGTTTCGTTCTTGTTAAAATTAAATAACTGAAAGGTAACATCACGCAATTACAAATGTATGTCATTACTATTATTATTATTATTATTATTTTGCAAGGACCAATTTCATTACAATAATGTTTGACGTACAACAGAAATAATATAGCACACATTCTGTAACATAGATATCACACGTTGGATACAAATTTGACGTATTTCTGTTGTACGTCAAACATTAGTGATTTCTCATTACACAAATGTTTGGGGAATAACAAAAAATCAGCCAAAACAGCCAACAAAACTCATTTAACATTTTATAGGCTAAATAGCATTTTAATCATGAGTATATTTTTAATGGGCTGGGTGATTGTGGCCCAAATTACTATTTATTAATTGTTTTGACTGGTTTTTTATTGTACCCCTAGCAATGGTCTTCTCATTATTATTTAACATCGTGTGAATCAAGCATTTAAGAGCATTTGGTAGAGACACAACAAAAAATCAGCCAAAACAGCCAACAAATAGGAATTTGGGCCACAATCACTCAGCCCATTAAAAATATACTCATAATTAAAAGTGCTACTTGAACCATAAAGTGTTAAATGAGCTTTGTTGACTGGTTTTTTGTTGTGCCCCAAGCATCAGCATTTAATACTAGATCAAAAGTTATAGCGACGTTGGTCAAGGGGTCATTAGTTAAGTCCGCATTGGCTCTTATACTAATACGTTATTGAATCAAGTATTTACCACAAAACAAAGATGTAATTTTATTTTTTAAGAGTTTCTTAAAAGTCTTAACTACATTTTACCTTAGACAATGACGAACCTAGCCCCTAATTTTAGTTCGGGGGACAATACAAAATGTGTTTAGTTAAAGAGAAAAAATGAAAATAAAAATTTATGATAAGTTTGTCGTATAATTTTATATATAAACTTATGTATGGAATCTTTAATCAGCAAACACAATCTAAAATAATTACAATAATAGTATATCTTTTAATTTTTACTAACTTACAAATTTTAAAAAAATAATTTACTTCAAGCTAAGTTGATAACTAATAAAAATTCATTTGCTCTCTAAACTCAATAAAAATATTTAAAAATTGAACTATTGAAGTCTTTTTTTTTATTGGTGACGAACTATATATTGAGATATTCAGTTCTGATTTGTTCTAATAATAATAATAATACATCATTTAAAAAACTTCCTCACATATAAAACATTTTTATAAAGGGGCCAATATATATATATATATATATATATATATAGATACATATGAAATTAAAAAATTTTAGAGGGACTACACTTGAATGTAACAAGATGAACCCAATCAGACGAATTCTAAAAATGATGTTCACTAAGGCTTTGTTTGGGAGTTGTGGTTTGGAGGGGAAGGGAAGGGAGGGAGAGATTTTAAGGGAATTAAGAGATTATGTTTGAGAGTTTCAAAAATTAAGGAAGGAGAAATAAAATCAACAGTATGACAAAATTTGATAGAAATATTAATTTGTTTTAATTACCCATAATTATTTTTCAAGAAAAATTAATATTTTCAATAATAGCATGTTAATAAGTTTTCACACCTTGTGCAAGAAAGCTCAATTTAGCGGTCCAAATAGTCCAACAACAACCCAAATAAAGGGCCCAACTCGGAGTTCAGATCGGCATGCCCAATACGGATCTGATTTGGGCCCAGGTCCAACAATCATGTTGAATGGCCTAATACAAATGGGTCATACCTTGAGAGACAGGTTGAAGGATCCGACCCGAGCTGAGTGGAGCATGACCTAGCACTTAGGGCACGCGGGAAGTCCGGTAAAAGTGGATGATGATGTCGTAGCTCCCGAAACCGCAACGGGCACTACATAGATCGAGTACGTCGCAAGAAGCGGAGCGACCGTTATCCCGAGTAGTTCGGAGATGGTTATTGCAGATTCACTCATTTTCCACTCTATAAATAGTGTGTCATTCTCATCAGTATCATGTACGCTTTCAGTTAAGTTCTCATAGCTAGTGCACTCTCTGACTTAAGCTTCAAATTCCTTGCAGGGAACCACCCCTAGACGCCTTGGAGAGGAGCAGTGCGTAGGTTTAGATTCCGACGACAGTTCCACATATCGGTGAAAGGTACATAGTAGAAATGTAATAAAAATAATGGGTACCTAAAATTGAATACATGTCACAATTATAAAGATTCAATTAATGGGTGAATTGGTAATTAATCATTACCTCTCTTTTACTATATTATATAGATATAGGTATAGATATATAGATATAGATTATATTGTTATCTATTTTAATTTATGCATATATGATATTGAAGACATCATAAGATGTTAGCTAACTTTGAAATTATTTTTTTATCTTCACTTATATTATTATTGTATTCATATGTAATTTTGTCATTTAATTTTTTTATTTCGTTATTTGTACAATTGTTAATAAATATGTAAATTATGTAAATAATTTAGCATATACGATTTTTTAGTTTCTATTTAAAGTATGAGATTATGCTCTATTTTTTAATGGCAATTTTGTAATTCTTAATAAATTTAATTATTTCTATTTTTTGCTACTAATATTAGCATATATAAATATCAATAATTAAAAACCAAAAAATATGGTTATAAATTTTTTTTAATTTCTTATATTAATTTAGATAATGACTTTTTTATCATTATTATTATCTCACGTAGTATGTATATATATATCACATGCATGTCAATTTCTCATAATTTTCATTTTTCAAAAAATTTACTTGAAAGTTTATCTATAATAATAATAACATCTATATATAATATCAAGATATATATTAAAATTCAAATTATTGGTAATTGATTACAATAATACAAAATTCAAATCTTACCAAATTTTCTCTAAATCAATCAATACTAATGGACCTAAAAAAATTAGGTGATATAGCCTATGCTAATTATTTAATTATCGAAAAGTATAATTTGTGAACAAAAAAGTCATATATCTTGATTAGAGGTAAAAATTGATTTTTTTAGTCCTACTTTTATGTTATTTCAACTTACTATCATTTAATTTTTGCTATTATAAATATATTTGATTAGTTATTTGTAGATATTGATCGAAGAAACTTCCTAAATGTTTGATTAATTATTTATAAGAATATAATGTAGAAAATATATAAGTTTAAATTAAATAATTATAATAAGATTTGATTGTTGATTTAAGAATATAAATTCTTTATAGGATAACAATCGAAATATTTTATTAGTGTATCATTCAAATAGTTATTAAAAGAAAGAATTAAATGAAAAAAAGACAAATTATTGATCATTATTATGGTATAAAATACTTTTTAGAATTAAAATAAAAAGTTTTAAATCAAATCATTCTTAATTTTTTTTTATCTATTTATCATTTATTATACTACTTAAATAAATTATTTTACTATACTATAAAATCAATTTACTCATAAATGCAATAAGTCAATCATTATCTAATTAATTTATCAATTTCATCATATTTAATTATAATAAATTTTAATTTTAATTTTAATTTAGAACTAAATATGTTATGTGCATTATCAATAAATTTGAGATTGAATAATACATTATTTGTTTAATCGAATAAATTAGGTAACATATGGAATATAAGGAAAACAGTTATATTATACTTTTAGTTAAAAGTAAAAACAAATATGAACAATCTATAGAAAATTGTGGTACATGGGATTTGCCATATATTTGAAATCTTACTTTATTATTTTTTTGTCATAATCTAGAACACTAACAATTTAGGAGTATAATCTTGAAATTGATAATGTAATAATATAAATAATAATCATAATTAATTCTAATTATAATACAAGAAAATTGGCACAATTTTCTCTTAGCATTATCCTTTTATTTTATATTTAAATTAAACTTTAGAGATTTGAAAGATTAAAATGGAAGAACATCTTTAATGATATACTAATTTTGTCATATATTGTCCCTAATATTTGAATTTATTTGCATTTTTAAATTTTAAGACTTTCTCAATTTTAATAATCATAATAAAATTTATAATTTTTAATGATTAGTCTTGGTTTGTGAGCATATTGTCAGGTTCTTAATATTGTCATTTTGTTTATTTTATAGAAAGGAAATAAACAATAAGATTTATTGACAATACAATTTAAATAAAAATCCACTGACTATAATATTCATAACAATAAATTTAAATTATTATATAATTATTATCAAATTTAAATTTGTATCATAACTAAAAATAATAATAAGAGAAGTTAGTAAAAATCAAATAACAGAGACATTATAAGTTAAGTTGTAAAGAAACGAGTATAAAATTCATACTCAATATGAATACAAGTACAAAACACTATAATTTTTAATATATGTATTATTTTTTATTACAATTTATGTTTTTCATGTTTTTATTGTTGTTATAATTTTAATTTATGTCATTTAAATAATAAGTACTTTAATTTTCTAAAAAAATAATTCAATATTTTTTAATTTATTAAAAATAAAATAAATATGTATATCTTATCTCGTACTGTATATGGGTTCAAATACTAGTTTATTTTAATAAAAAAATATTTTTGGATTAGATTTATAATGTATAAAAAAATTTCCATTTTTCATAATCGGTAAATATATTTAGCTATAATAATTGTAAATATAATTAACTATAATTGATTACAATTGATTCCATTTTGATTAAAAGTTTTTATATAAGTCATATGTTTAGTCATAAAAATGTTTCATATTCAAATTCTCTTATTTATTAAGGATAGACTAATTATAATAATATAAATATAATTTGATTGTAGTTAATTCTTATTTGACTATTAATTATGATATTCAAAATATCTATTAATAAAATAAACTAGATGTAATAATATAAATATGATTTGATTATAATCTATTTTTATTTGATATATCAATTATAATTTCTAATTTTTTTTATTGAATCATATGTATTAATCATGTCATGTATATTATTAAAAAAATCATACTGGATTTTGAAAAAAAAAATCATATTTGATTTGGAAAAAAATTTATTCAATTTATAGAATTTGAAAAATTAATAATTTATAATATTTATTTTAAAAATTGATTTAATTTCTTTATATAATCATAATTTTGAATTAAATTTATATAATTACTTATTATTATTATAAAACACATGCATTTATTTATTAATAATATATATAACCGTAAATTTTACTAAAAAAAGTACAAATGGTATATATGTACTCGTACAATAGAAATACGTATAACTAATATCCAACGTGTGTTATACACATAATATCTGGTTTATGTTTATATAAAAAATTTTGAGTAACAATAGTTTTTCAATTATAACTTATAATAGTCGAAAAAGTTATTATAATATTTTTTTCTCAGATAACATTCTTAATATGTGTAATTTTTGAACCAATAAATGTTAAGTAAATCATGAAAAATCAGTCCATACAGTCAATGAGCCTATTTTGGCCCAAATAATCATTTAAATTGTAATGGACTGAGTGATTATGGCCCAAAATCTCATTTATTAGCTGGTTTGGTTGATTTTGTATGATTCATTTAGATCACCCTATTTGAAAAGAATCAGCTAAAGGCTAAATCCTTATTTTTAGCTGTTTTAGTTATTAGATTGTGTTTAAAAGTAGATGGCTTTTAAAAATAGAGCCGCCGCTCCCAAACCCCCTTCCCTTCGCATTATTGCCCTAACACCGCCGCTGCCGTCGCCCTTCATCGCCGCCGACGCCGCCGCCGCCGCCGCCGCCGCCGTCGCAGCAGTTGCAGAGCCGCCTTGCCTACTTCGTTCTCCCTTTCCTCAGTGGCAGTGGCAGTGGCAGTCAGCTTCTGTTTATTCTGCTTCAATCTGCTCCTCCTAGCTAGCCGCAAACCCTACTACTACTCCTCTGCTTGAAAACCATGAAGACTAAGCAGAAGAAGAAGAAGATGATGAAGATTATGATTCCGTTCCTTCCTAGTGAGCTGATAGAGGAAATCATGTTGAGGTTGCCGGTGAAATCTCTCCTCAGATTCAGGTCTGTCTCTAAGCATTGGAATTCTATTATTTCCAATGATACCCAATTTGCAAAATCCCATTTTGATCTTGCTACTACAGCAAGCAATAATAACAGTGACAACAAACTTCTTTACATAAGGGGCAATCCTACTTATACTCGACGGTTTCACTGGGTAGACATAGGCGCATCGATTCGTCGTGATTGTGGACGTGCTCTGCTTCCTACCCCTAATGTATGGACGATTATGATGGTGGGTTCATGTAGGGGCTTCATTCTTATCGAGGATTTCCCAGATCTGATCATTTGGAACCCATCAACGGGTACTCACAGACGAATCTGATTCTCCCCTCTCGCCTTAGATGTTCTTAAAAATAATAGTTTCAGGCATTGTTTTTGTTGGTATGGTTTTGGTTACGACCCATAAACTGATGACTATTTGATAGTGGTAGGATGGCATGGCTTCTCTGATTTTAGTTATACTATCAGGGTGAAACCCCACATTGAGTTTTTCTCTGTGAGAAGCAACTCGTGGAAGGAAATCAACCAGGATTGGAGATTGATTCGGAACCCTAATAATAATAAGGGAACATATTCTGAAACGCAAACAGGGGATGCTGATGATGATGCTGTTATTAACAATGAATTTCCCTATATGGTTATTAAGTTCTCAAAGCCTGCAATTTTCTGTAATGGGGCTCTTCATTGGTTGGCGGCAATCACAGAAACTCCGGCCCAGCTGGAAATGCCTGTGGTTACTGTGATCATTGCCTTTGATTTGGCGAGCAAGAGTTTTGTTGAGATACCTTTGCCAAAAGGCAAGAGGTATGGTCGTTTTTTGAGCCTATTTGGAGAATCCCTTGGTGTATTTCTCCGAACCGTTTTTTCTCCAACTTATGAGATTTGGGTGATGAAGGAATACAAGGTCCAATCATCTTGGACTACGATCCATGTTGTGAACCGTGTTGATTTTAATTACACTGTCGTCTATATCAATAAAAAGGGTCAATTTGTTACGACACATGATAATCGTGGAGACATTGTGAAACTGGAAATTGATGATGCCCAAGCTATACAAGTTGTGGAGAACAATGAAGGCAATTTTCCTGGCATGATGTTTCTCTTTACAGAGTCTATATTATCCCTTCCAGGTGAAGATTTGGACCAACACTCAAGGAGAGTAAAGGCAAGAAGTAAGTAATAATTTTCTTGATTCCTTTTTTAGTGTTTGTTCATATTAGAGTGTGTTAGGGAACGTTTTGTTAATTTCCATTTTCATATGAAAGGATGAAATTAAAGCAGCTGAATCTACTAAGATACACACTCCACTGCTTTCTACTTTTGAGTTGAGAATAGTTCTGATAGATAGTGTCTTTTGTTTTCATACTGATTAGTGTTAATAAAGACTTGAGTTGTGTTTTCTTTTTGTTTTTTGTCCGTTATAGCTCTTTTGGTTTTCTTGGCCTGTATATATATCTTTGGCCTATTCCTTTGTAAGTGAGATAGAACTAGAGATATACAAACATATTGAAAACAGATGGAATTGTAAAAAAAAGATCAAAACAGTTTCTCTTCTTCTTTCTTGCTCTCAAACCCTATTCCTTTTTCAAGTTTATGAAAAGCTTTAAGATCATCATCATCTCCGTCTTTATTTTTTCCATCTTTATCATCAACAACTCCATTATTCTCTCCTACACCATTTTCTCTCTAAACTCCATTAGAGAGGTTTTGGAGCTTTTGAGGGGATTGGAGCTATTTTCACCACCATTTCTACTCATTAAGTGGTAATAATGCTTCTAAACTACTTTATTTAATTTATCAAGTCTTTATTTAATTCTAGAAAAAAATAGTGTATCAAGGAACCTTAGAAGTCGGGGTTTTAGGGATTTTGGATAATTTGTTCAAATTGGTGACATAATTAGTTCATATTTCTCAATATTATATTGTTTCTAGAGTTCTAGAGAGATTGAACATCAACCAAGTATTTTTGGAGACTCATGGGAACTATTCTTCGGCTCTTTGGAATCAATTGTAAGTAGACATTGTATCTTTGATCACTTTATGGCATGCTTTATATATTATTTGAAATTTATTTAGCATATTGAAGTGGTGAGATCGATAACTAATTTTATGAAATGTGCATAGTTTGTATAAATAAAATTATTATATTTTGTTGTCATTTATTGATGAATTTAGAAAAAGAAAGAAGAAATAATTTAGTATATTTGAGTTGTGAGTCATGCATTTGGATGAGAATTGAAAAATATGTGTTAAAGGAAATCCTTTTAAAATATGAAGTATGGGCATAAATCTCACTTCTGAAATGTATTTGATTCAAAGATAGTATTTTAATATGAAGGTTTTGCCTAAGTTCTAAATTTTTTAATATTATGTGAGTATTTTAGTATATGCTTTGGAAGAACCTTTGTTAGGATATTGTAGGTTGTAGCTAAAGACAATAGACGTTAGCCTTGGTGCATCTTGATTATCTGAATTAGGACCACACGGTAGATCCTCCTATTCTACGGCTACACTCACGAGATGAGGTAGGTCCGTCTTGTTTTAGAATCATACGAAGGTTTGGCCGTCAGAGTATGGATTCTCTTGTTACATCCTGGAATTTGCGATTCCTCTATGTTTTTATTTTATATATAGAAATTATTATGATAAGTATACGTTTAAATCTGATGTATAAACTCGAGATATTATTATTACTGAATTTTATATAATTATGCTAGCTTGTGTGAGTTATGGGCATTTTTCTGCTCGCTAAGTTGCAAAATTCATCATCTCGTGGTTGTTTATAGTTTTACAGATACAAGTGTTGACCCGGGTTCTAATCCTCCATCTTTGCATTAGGATTTCACAGCTTTTGGTGAGCCTTTTTTGTTCAAGGGTCGTAAATGTTTTGTAATTGGAACTCATGTTATTACTCAGATCATATTAGTGCTCCATATTACCACATGTAGGGTCCTTGAACTATTATGTTGGGTAATATATAATAGTTTATGTTTTGGAATTTATAAGAATTAAAGTGAAGATGGAATTGTCTTGGATTTATGTTGAATCAATGTTGTTAATCTAGGATACGTGATTATATATTATGCTGGCTGGGAATTTGTATGATTAGCAGGTTTGTGAAGTTAGGAAATGTCCAAATAACAAAGGAAACTGTCAAAATTCTCTGACATTTTGGTCTAAGAAAGGTTTGCTAGGGGACGTGTCCCTTATGCGTCGATCATGGTCTAATTTGGGTTTGGGTCATGACATATTTGATATGTATTAAATAATTTATTAGAATTCTTAAAAGAATAATTAGCTTAGTGCTTAATTATGTTATTTATTATGTTAAATCCTTGGTTAAAATCCTATAGATGGATTATTTTTTTAAAAAATTGGATCATAATTAAATAAGTTTAACAAGCTCGGGCCGGCCCAACAGGTCTCATAGGCTTTTTGACAAGCTAAACTTAGACCCGACCCATTAAAAATAATAGGCTTTTAAAAAGATCCAAGCTTGACATTTTTTCTAAACAGACCAGGCTAGAGCAAGTCAATCACAGACAAGATTGAAAGTCCTTGACAGGTCCTCTAGCCTATATATTCTCATCCCTAAAATTAATAAAGGGACACAACTTCACTTATTATTTTTTAATTTAAAACTAAAATTGGATATAATGAATATAAAGAACTTAATAAATTAAAACACTGTTTAATTAATCGCATAATCATCAAATAGTTCATCAAATGGGTGAAATTACACGTTTAAATGCGTTAAACCCTTCTTCCAAATTGCAACGGTTTAGATAGATGGCCTTATTTTCATTTTTGGTAGAGGAAAATACAATGTCATGAGGTCCAAGTTTAAAAATCAGGACTTGGATTACATTTATATGAACATGGCTGCTATATAGAGAAAATTAAAGAAAATATATATTTTTGAGTGTACTATTTTTTTTTTGGTCGAAGAGTGCTAGCTATATTTAGCTAGATAGCAACCAAGAGATTGCAAAAACGATTTAGGACTGAACTTAATGTCATCGAATTATATTGAATCTCTGTAAAACTTAGTCACATAATGTTAATAGTGCAAGAGTTTTCGTAGAGCATATTATTTGATCAATGTATAATCACGGATCACCGCAGAAAAAATAATCATTTTTAATAATTTAACATTAAATATCTATACTATTATATAGAAGATTTTAAAAAATAACTATTATTTTAATGTCCTCACTCATTTATGTGGTTACATTTAAACTCTAAAAATAAAATAAAAAATTAAATAAATAATAAAATAATCATACCAAATATAAATAACTCTAATTTTTTCTCTCTCTCTACTTCTAGATCTTCTATGTTATAGTTTTTACTTTTTACTAATTGTTTTATTTTTTTTCATCTTTTTATAAAAAATAAAAAATATGATTCGACTAGGAAAATAAAAATAAGAAGTGGCTAGTGTTAATAAAAACAATACCAAATAAAGTAGAGTAATCTTACATGTACACTACAAAATCAGTCAATATCAACCATGCAATAATTCAACTTTTCAAAACTATTAATCAAACTTTCAAAAATATTGGATTAATATATAACATCAAAAGTTGGATTAATAGTTTTGAAAAATTGAATTATTACATATAATGACTGATAGGGACTAATTTTATAATGTAAATAAAATATTTGTCAAATTAAACTAGACTCATCATGAGCTTTGGGTACAGCTTATTGAAGGTACACGGTACATACACTTGACCATCAAGTCAGGTTTAAAGAATTTCACATGAGGATTTATTATCAACATAATAACATAGGCGAGTGCTACTATGCATTCGAAATTGTGTGCATTCGTTTGCAGTTGTTTGTTATATTCAATAGTCATATTTCATATCACTAGTAGTCATCATTATGATGAGCAAGTGAGATGATTTAATATATATTATATTGATTTTTTTTACATCAACGATACTTAACTTTTTCATTTTTCTTTTCAATTTTAACAACAACCGTATTTTTTTCCAATTAAATTTGAGTATGAAAAATTAAATGAATTTTTTTTATATTAGAATGTTAAAAAAAAATACTTGTGCTTTTCTATTAAGAAAAAGTATAACTTTTATTATAAGTTACAAAAATATTTTTTCATTTTTCTTCAAATTTAAATAATCTCTTATAAATAATTATTTGTGTAACATTTAGAAAAAAAAAACATAATTTAGAGAAAAGTTACTAGTACACTAATTATGATCCATCCATGTATTCACCTACATAAAAAAAATTAAAGTTAGATATTTTTTTTTCCTAATTTTTTTCATTTCTTTTCCTTTTCTCATTTCATTTTCCTTTTGTAATTTTTCTCTCTACAATAACTAACAATTTGTTTAAAAAATTAGATCAATTTGTCCAATGATTCTTGCAAATATTTTTTTAAGAATTGTCCCTAATAAATTTGCATTCATTTTTTCATGCAGAGAACATAATTAGTCATATTTTTTCACATCTTACTTTTTTTTTCCATCGACTGATTCACGTGTTTTACTATGTATTTACTCTTAAAAATAAGTATACTTTTATTTTGAATAAGAAAATAAGTATGCTTGTAAATTGTTGTTTATTTATCTTTTTAAAATATCCATAATTCGAAATAATATATTTGTAAATTTTTTAGAGATTAATTTCAACATAGTGAGCGTAAAATTATTTTACATCGTCAATCAATAGAAATTGAAGATTGATGTCAAATTATAATGAGTGATTTTTAGTAATGATTTATCACATTATTGGAATTATATGCATGCTAACAATGTAAAACAAATTTATACTATATGTATATGAAAATTAAATTCAATTTTTAACAAAATCTTAGAATATGTTTTTTAAAAAACTATAACTTCGGTTGGATCCACAGTTTATAGTATTCTAAGATTTTGAAAAAATATATATTCCAAGAATGATTAAGAAATGAATTTAATTTGCATAAATTTACAGTATAAAATTATCTTATATTGTCAATTTTAAATCCAAAAAAGTAATAAATTTGTACTAAAATTCACATACTATAATAATCACTCACCATGATGCATCAATATTAACCCTCAAGGTTTTACTAATTGACAATGTAAAATAAATAATTTTACACAATTAGTATATTAAAATTAATCTCTAAAAAATTATAAATATATGATTTTGAATTATGGATATTTTAAAGAGATAAATAAACAATAATTTATAATTAAGCATACTTATTTTCTTATTAAAAAAATATACTTATTTTTATTTCCAATTTATGCCTCAACCAATAACTAAGTAGAGTAATATAAAAACAATTTAAGAATATATGTTTTTTTTCTAAATGTTACACAAGAATTATTTATAAGTTTACATAAAAATTATTTTATTGAAATTTAAATAAAAGTGGAAAATAATTTTTGTAACTTATTATATTAAAAGT
This sequence comes from Aeschynomene evenia, assembly GCA_013621005.1. Classification (NCBI taxonomy): domain Eukaryota; kingdom Viridiplantae; phylum Streptophyta; class Magnoliopsida; order Fabales; family Fabaceae; genus Aeschynomene; species Aeschynomene evenia. The sequence continues at coordinate 6,421,504 of CM024264.1, read as the reverse complement.
TGTACTTTTTCTTGATAGAAAACCATAAGTAATGTTTTAAATTTCTAATAAAAAGACTCATGTATTTTTTTTTTTAATTTTCATATATACTCAAATTTAATTGAAAAAAAAAAACACAGTTCTTATTAAAATTAAAAAGAAAACGAAAAAGTGTCGTTGAAGTAAATGAAATCAATATAATACATATTAAATCATCTTGCATACTCATGATGTGACTTCTCTGATATGAATATTGCTATTGACTGTTGAATATAAGAAACGACTGCAAACGAATGCACACAATTTCGAATGCATAGTAGCACTCGCCAATAACATATAACTCATCTCACTATATATTAAATTGTAATTTCTATACGATATTATATATATTTATCTCGATATTCATAATAGAGATTTTTTCCCAAATAAAATATGAAAAATGATTAATTCTTGGTATAGAGTAAGATAAACATTAACTCCACCTATATCCTAATTTTTGCATGTGTTAGAGGAATTTGTAAGATCCCTACGATTTTTGAAAGAAACACTTTATTGTACTAGAAATCATAGGATTCCTATGATTTCAGGCTGAATAATTTAATGTGTCTAATATCATAGGGATCCTATAATTTTCAGTACAATAAAGTGCCTCTTCTAGAAAATCGTAGGGATCCTACGAATTTCCTTGAGATAAAATCTATAAATACTTGGCGGACGGTTAGTATGTATTCATAAACACAAAAATGGCTTAAAACACTCACTATGCACTTATTCATCATTAAGGAACGATTGAAACTAATGTCAGAGAGAGTGTAGTATTTAAATCACCAAGTAATGTTAGTGTGATTATATTCTTGATAAATCAATTACTTTTCATGAGCTGCAGAGTCTCTTGCTACAGGAATTAAAAGTGCAGAACATAATTAAAAAGTTCATGAAGCTTGACATAAGTTCTAGTACAGACATGCAAGAACAGTTGCTCCCAAACTCATGCTACCACAGTACTCGAGATCATGAAGCAAAGGCAAAAAGTTCATGTGTACCCTAGAGCTAGACTTATCAGGGAATAAAAGGCCCCTGATAAGTCTCAGAATGTAAGCCTTGTTGTTCCGCTCGATGAGCATCGGTGATGCCGTGGGAAACAACGTCGTGTCTGGGAACTCCTGTTAAAACCATGCTAGGCTAACAAACATGTCGTCCAGCTGCTCAATAGGGGGGATTACCCGAATAGAAAATCGCACATATCTCATATATGTCACCCTGTCGAGAGCCCTCGGAAGTTCGCCGAAACATATTATAAGTTCCGAGGGTCTTCCGACGGTGCCCAGGGACCCCATAACCTAACCCTAACCCTGTAGATAATCCTCGGAAGTCCGCCGAAACATTTTATTAGTTCCGAGGGTCTTCCGACGGTGCCCAAGGACCCCATAACCTAACCCTAACCCTGTCGATAACCCTCGGAAGTCCGCCGAAACATTTTATTAGTTCCAAGGGTCTTCCGACGGTGCCCAGAGACCCCATAACCTAACCCTAACCCTGTCGAGAACCCTCAGAAGTCCGCCGAAACATATTATTACTTCCGAGGGTCGTCCGACGGTCCCCCGAAACCCCATAACCTAACCCTAACCCTGTCAAGAACCCTCGGAACTCCGCCGGAACAGTATATGATTTTCCGGGGGTCTTCCGACGGTTTAGAGAAACCCTACACCTTAACCCTAACCCTGTCGACTGCCCTCGGAAGTCCGCCGAAAGGTATTATTACTTCCGAGGGTCTTACGACGGCAATAGTTCAAGCCCTCGGAAGTTCATCGGTATATTATGGCGGGAATGATGGCGCGCATTCCCGCGCTATATTGCGAGGGGTTTCCGACGGGTTTTCTTAAATTTGATGTCGCTTTGTGGTCAGCGGAAGATGCCACCGGAAACCCCTCGGAATATTCCGACGGGATAAAAGCCGTCGGAAATGCCCGTCGGAAAACTCCGTGTTTCTAGTAGTGAAGGTCTCCCAGTTGCCAATGCAACCACTGACTACTGCATCATCCACACGTAAACCTAGCTGGACTGCAACATTCTTCAGAGTGATGGTTGCCTCTCTGTAGGGTAGGTGGAATGTGAGTCTCTAGATGTCATCGCTCCACCAAAGCGTTCACAAGTGCGTAGTCAATACGAATGCGCGATCACATAGTTGTGACACCTCCCAAAAATTGGCCCTCCGTAGAGGATATTCTAACAAAGGGTGTGGCCTAGGTGCATGTAACACCCGCTACTGGAGAGTGTCTGCGCGAAGGACTCTATCCTTTCGTACGCTCTACTCGTATGTGACATAAAGACTAAATAACATAAACAAAAGTATATATATTTGATAAAAATATAATCCGAATACATTTTATGTTATAACTGAACTCAATATATGTAAATGAGAACTGAAAGCGTAACATATAACTCAAGTGCAGGGATCCTACCTCTATAGTCTGTAGCAAACTAATACATAAAATAATTGACTGAAAAGTAAAAGACTAAACATAGACTACTATCAAGAATTATGACTGGACTCCGCGGAAGATGCGGAGCTCACAAGACTCAGTTGTAACTCAACCTCTAGCGGATCATGGGTTCCTCGTCTACAGCCTGCTCGAAAGCTGAAAGCGAATTCCGGTTGTGTGAGTCGCAAGCTCAGTGGTGGGGTATCATGCATGTCATGTAACATTCACATCATAAAACTACACATATAAGCATGTTATCAATCATACAATCAATATATTATATCCATATAGTTGCGCTTCTCGGACGGACACGTGATGACTCAATATTGATTAATTAATTAATTATAAAAGAAAGAGACAAGGGTAGTTTATTTGTTTCTTGTTGAGGAATAAGAGTAGAGTAGGGAGGTACTAAATGATGGAAAAGGTAGAGAGAATGAAGGAAAAAGCAAAATAAATTGAATGAAATGAAATGAATGGTTGTGACGTGCGCCGACTAGGGTTACTTTATCCCATTCTTCCTTCTTTCACTAAAATTGCACTTTAGCAGGATTTGTTGTACACATGCATCCTCCATCTACCCTTTCATTCCTTATTCATACTTCTCTGACATCATTGTCTTATGCTCTACTCTCTACACTTCAATTCTTCCAACCTCATTGCCACTTACTAGCTTAGCCTTCCTTTTCTTAAGCTCCTCTCAAGTTTCATAATTTTTAATACAATAATTACTTACTAAACAATGAAAAATTTAGTCAAACTAATCAATGAATATATTTGATATTTTTTTTATCCAAAAAGATTTTCTTTAAAAAGTTAGTTTTTAATGGGTTGAATGATTGTAATCTAAAATTCTTATATTAGTTGATTTTGACTGATTTCTCATTATGCAAATAACAACACTAGTAAATAGGATTTAGTAAAACTATTTTACTATCTATAGTAAATAGTATTTAGTAAAATTATTTTACACGAAATACATAAAATTGATAAATTATCACTAAAATCACCTATTATAATAATTATTCAGCATAATTTGATATTTTTCTAGATTTTTATTTGCGAGTGGTATAAAATATCTTTAAACTGTATGTGTAATAGAAATTAATCTCCGGTAAATATATTTGGATGGTATTTATTTTAGTTGCTTTTTGTCAATATTATTACTATATATATATATATATTATGATTGTGCTTATTTATCCGATGTTTTCGTAAATATTAATAAAGTGATATGTGATAAAAATATAATTAAAAAAATCGTGGCACTCTAACACTTTCTCAAGATTATATGCTAAAATGTTATTTGTGTAAATGAACATGAAAGAAAACCAAGTATGTAATTGATGGCAGTTTGTGGAACTAAGATTTATTTGTTTTTTGTTTCCGCTATTGATATTTTTATTAATGTACAAATCACATTTCTTCTAATTAAATAGATCGTCATACGATTCAGTATCAAATCATTTTTAATTAAGATTAAAGCCTGAATAATTTTTTAATTAGAATGAGAGTTTGAATTTCAAATCATCTAATCATAAACACTTGACAAAAGTGCATTTGACTTTTTTTTGTTGAGACTCTTATTTGTTACATACCTCACGTGACTAAAATATTGACATGAAATTGCAACAACAAAAAATCAATAATGTTTGTCGTACAACAAAAACACGTTCAACAGGTATTCAACGTGTGTTATACATGATGTGGAATGTGTGATATTTGTATAGCACACGTACGTATAACACATATTCCATACCATCTATAGCACACATTGAATACTAATTGGATGTGTTTCTGTTGTACGACAAATACCATTGAAAAAGAATTGACATGAAATTAATGTGAATTACTCATAAGTCTTTAGGTACTGAATTTCACAGTACAATAATAAAGAGAGAGAGACAACTAGCATTTCTCATTTTGGATGTTACTGTAAAAAACTAAGAGTTTGTAATTAGGGAAAAGTCATGATGGTATGGACTATGGAGCCACATTACATAGGGAACATGCAAGAGATCTTATGTTGGGAAACACAAGGCTCCAATTACACACCAAATAAACTTCCATTTTTAGTAAATTAGACAAACGAAAACGATGGAGTTCAGTTTTCATCCATCTACCTATAAACCTACTCTAAATTCGCTGTGTTGGAAAGAAAAATTTTTAGATGGTCCTGGATCATATTTAATGCGTGGTCCAGAAATATTTACAATTACATATATTTTATTTTATATATAAATTTTCAGTATTATAAATCAAAACATATGATTATGAATGCTTCTGGATCACACATTAAATATGGTCCAGGACCACCTAAAAATTTCTTGTGTTGCAAAGTGCAAAGCTGAAATTATTCATGTTTGTCAAATAATTTTACTAAATGGTGTTGTATGTTGTGACTAATCCAAAAAATTTAATAGTAGAGATAAAAATATTATATTTTTTTTATATATAAATATAACATGATATTTTTTCATTTTTTTTCTGAGGTGAAATCGGATTTAATAATACAATGATAACACTATATATATATACACATCTAGATGTATATTTAAAAAAAGTTCAAAAAAATTAATGGGGCATAAGCCCCATATCATACAAATATATCCGTCCCTAGTTATAAGAGTACTCTTAGGAGTTAAAAGTGAAAAATGAAATATTTTCTTTATATAAAGACAAATACTTGGTGTACAATAAAAAATCAGTCAAAACAGATAATATATATAGTGCACAACATATATAAGATGTTGCAGCATCATCTTTCTTTGCAACTTGTGATATATGTTATCACATCATGTGATATATGTTGTGCACGATATGTAATATTTGTTGTGTATTTTATATTATATATGTTGTACACAATATATTGACTGTTTTGACTGTTTTTTTTTTTGTTATACATATAGCAATATTCTTATAGAAAATAAAATTTGAAGTTGTCAATACATTGATTATATTAAAAATGTGAAATAAATTTTACTTTTAACTTTTTAAAGAATGTTTTTAGAACACTTAATAACAAAATTCTATATTTAATTTGTGTTCTGTAAATATGTATGATAGCTTAATAATTATTTTATGTTTCTTATAACTTTGTATCAGCATGTATTACAAAATAAAATAAGTGATTATGCGAGCAAATAGGATCACATGCACAAATGCTATCGTTGTATATAAAATTATTATGCATCCCTTTTTTTACCTATAATTTGTTGGTAACTTTGATTTATATATTTTGTCAATATATTATAGATGAAAAAATTGGTGTATGATGATTTTGTATATACTAATAATATTTCTCTAAAAAATATTTGATAAATACATAAAAATTTCTCTATAAGTAATTAACGGTTTTCTGTTTGGTATCTATATGTACTATTATCTATTGTACAATCAAATATTGTGATTTGATGGTTGATTTCATGAATCTTATTAAAATGGATGTGTGACTTTTTTATAATTACATATAATAATTATTAGATATTGATATCCATAAATTTTATTACATACTAGTTACTCTACTAATTTTAGCTTTCTCTCGTCTGTGACCTTTGCTTTCTCTATCCTGTTTGTTCTGGTCAACAGTTGTATGAAGGAAAAAGACATCAAATTCATAACATGTTGAATAATAATGTCCCTGATCCTGACATCATTTCTGGGCTCTTCATTTTCATGCTATATATATATATATATACACTCCTATTTCTATATACTATATACTATGCTTACGTTATCTTATATATGTGTTGTACGTGACTATATATTGTTTATGGTATTTTCGTATGTCATTGTGGTCTTTATCATCATCACACATATACAAACATTTATGTGTGTCGATGAAGAACTTATTTTAGAGACATTTTTTAGCTGCTCATTTATTGCACCATCATGCATATGCATGTTTTCATTCAAGAAATTGAAATATTATTTGTCTCGAAATGAATTTTTTTATGTTGATTTTTTTGCATATGATATGTGGTGATATCTAATTTATTATTATTGATTATGTTATATCTTATATCTTATATTATATATATATATATATATGTGTGTATTTCATTTTTTTATGTAAAAATAAATATAAAGATGATCTCTTTCCTATTTGTCCCACATTTTTAGATTCTACTCTCTCTGATGAAATATTATACATCACTTAAATTACAAAAGTGGAGAATGAGTCCTACTTGCATTTTCTTCTCAACCTTCTAAAAATGTCTCAATGAACAATATAAATAACATTATTATATATAAATAACTATTAATTTTGCAAGATTTATCTTTTTAACTCTTTAAAGTGTTTTACACTTTAAATTATCCAATTTGTCACCAGGTTAAGACTCATTAATAATTATATAATAAATTTTATATACTTATGAATTTTGAAAGAGATATGTTACGTATACGATAAATAATGTGTGTAATTTTTTTATGTTTAATATATGTATATATATAATTTCTAGTTTGTAGTATATGCAATATGTAAACATTTAGTTGTTGTCAACCACACAAATAGTAATTTATGATATTTAATTTAGTATATATAATATGTAGTCCTATAATTTTGTAGTATGTAGTGTATGTATGGTAACCATTAGTTGGCTGATTTTCTTATATACAGAGTATTTTAATTTTTGAAATAATTATGAAAAGAACTAATTTGTTTGATGATATTATACTATATATATAATGACAGTTCAAATTTTGTTTACATAGAAATATATATATATATATATATATATATATATATATATATAATTTCAATCTTAGTGCATATATATGGTTTTGTTTATTTATATGCAAACAATTTTAGGAGACCATCTTTATCAAAAGTTTTTCCGATAATGAAATAATTTGCTCTCTCCTTGATCAACGTGTGGTAACAGTGTAGTGTATAGTGTTTTCAAGAAGAGTAATATTATTTCAATATTTAAAAATGAATATTTAATTGAGACATTATTTATTCTTTTTTATTATTGTTGAATATGATAGATGGATGGAATAATTAAATGTGAATCACCACCATCACATTCAATAATAACAAAAATTAGTGCCTATATTAGATAGCAATAATGTTTGTCGTACAACAGAAATACGTCCAAATAATATCCAATATATGTGCTATACAATAAGACATAATGTAAGCTATATGTATAGCACATATACATATAACACATATTACATCTTATTATATAGTACACATTGGATATTACTTAGACATATTTCTGTCATACGATAAGTATTATTGGATTAGATACCGGTATTAAAATTATATTTTTACTCAAAGAAAGAGGATGATTAAAACTACTGACTCAAGAAACATAAAGGCTACGGGTGCATTTACCTAAGAAAATGCAGGGACATTATTATTACGAAGAATATTATCATCATCTTGAGTAGTTGTCATCATTTGATATAATTTTGGTATAATAAAAATTAACATAATTCATATCTTTAAAATAAATAAAAATAAAAGTTATATAAATAAATTCGTAATGATGTTCAATTTTTATGAAATTTGACACAAATGATCTTCACAATTAGTTATTATAATTCAACAATTGAATCGGCAAAAAAATTATATATATGATAGGTTTTGATCCAAAAGTTTAAACTGATGAGCTGCAGTAAATGAATGATTTAACACTCTAATAAAGATCAAGAGCAAAATTTAAAGCAAATTCATGAGTATACAACTTTAAGAAAATTCTGAATCTTAAGATTCATCACCATATGTTTCTAATTTTTTAATCACAATACCACATTTCCACCAACAAATTGGTTCTGTATGCATCTTAGCTTGGATCATTCATATATATAACATTCCAATGTTGGCTAGAATTTAGAATCAAACTCTACAAGATATAGAACTATACAACTTTAGTTAACACACTATACCAAATAATTAAAAGAGCTCACAAAATGATGATTAAGATAATTGAAATGCAGAATATATGAATATACAATACAAAATCAGCTTGAATAGAGTAGAATTAATTACCAAATTACTCGTGCAATAAAGTTCTAATAAATCAAAATTCAAAGTAGAAGAAATTAAATTGCAGTAGTACTAGTGCTCCCAAATAATATTTGTTTGATAATAATAAATTAAATTGCAACCTAGCTAGCTAGGAATGACCAAGTCTAAGCTCCAAATCTAACTTCTCCTCTTGGTGTTCAAGCATTCCTATTCCAAAATCCAATTTGATATTATTGTTAGGCTCATTATTGCTCTTGAAAACCTTCAATTCCTCATCATCAATAATAAAACCACCACTTATTGTTGATGTGTTCTTACTCACCATCATGTTAGTTTCTTCCATTATGCTTTGAGGACTCAAAAGAGGAATTAGCATTGGAGAAGAAGATGATGTGAGCCTTGGTTTCTTATCACCACCACTTGTAGAAGAAGAATTAGATAAGGTGAGACAACAATAAGGGCTATTATAATTATAATAATTATTATTATTATAAAGTGGAGAAAGATTTGGTGAAGAATTCAAAACCTCATTAGATAAAGGAGAAGGTAATAATGATGAAGAAGAGGGTGAAGAAATTAGAAGAGTAGTAGTACTACTTGCAATTGGGTTATTATTGTTATTAGGGCTAATAGTATTAAGGCTAGGGTTAGGTTTAGGGCATTGATGATCAGAAGAAGAAACTAACGACGATGATGGAGATGATAATAATAATGACGATGATCTTAACCTTGCCCTATCCCTTCTATGAACATTCATGTGTCCACCCAAAGCTTGAGCAGACCTAAACTCTCTCTTGCAAAAGCTGCAACCATAGTTCCTTGCTGGCCATGAAGAATAAGAACCTCCCCATGATGAAGAATATTGCTCCTCAAAGCTTATGAAGCTATTATTATTATTATTATTATTATTATTATTATTATGACTGTCTTTGTTCACATAGTTTCCTTCCATGCTGATCTTTTTAATTCTGCTAGAAATCTGCGGGATACTGACGGATAATTTCGATCAGAATTATTACTTGCACAGAAAAAAATATAATTTAATTAAAGAGAGCAAGATATACAATAGTATGTTAAATTTTTTTAAAAATAGTTTTTTTATGACTTTGTTTAATTTGTTAACCAAATGGAACAATGATGAATTATTGAATTGAAGCAAGAGAATAGTGATGAGTGGATCTATATCTTACAAGAGAACTTACATATATAGGTGTGTGAGAGAGATCAGAGAAACTGATCCAAGAAGAATAGCTTCTTCTTCATATTGAGGCTAATATTATAATTGAGTACTTCATTTTGGTCTGAGGAGGGTAGAAATTAAGAGTGAAGATCTCATAAGCAGGTGTACTTCATCATTTCTGCAGCTACATACTTTATTTGGATATTGCTTAGCAAATATGAAATGGAGGAAGCTTGTGAAAAAGTTGTGGTATTCTCTTTTCTATCTTTTGCCTGATCTTGGAAAAACTGTGTGTGGGTATGACAGGTGTGGTAGCTAATGCTGATACTATTACACTCAAGTGGCTTTTTTTTTTTTTTTTCTTTCTTTTTTAAAGGGTAATGCTATATTGGTATCTACTGTTGAATGTTCATGAGATATTAAGATTAATAGTAGATAAGAAGAGTTTGAAAATTTGTGCAGGAACCACATAAAATTACTAATACTATATATACAATGAAAATTATACAATACTTGTACAACAATTTTATCTATCATTAGATTGTAATATGAATTTACAAACTAATGCAACCCAACGGTAGATATGATTATTGTAAATATTGCACAATTTTCATTGTATACATAACATTCCTCAATAAAAAATTAAGGATGAGAGATTTGACGTCAACACGATATATGAAATAGTTGATATACAAATAATATTTTATTTTTCTTATAGCAGTATAGTTAATAATGAATTTTATTTGTTGTTGCAAATAAATTACTCTTAGCCTTTCTCCAATAGTTAGATAAATTAAAATCCAGCTCATTAGTATTCAATTCATCTTTTGAATTATTTTCTATCAGGTGTAGAAAACAGAAATATGGAAGAAAAATATTTAGTGAAACAAAAATATGACAAATAATTTTGTATTACTTGACATACAATTAATAATGTATTTTACTTATTTACTTCTAAAAGGTTGGGGCTGAATCAGCTGATAGGGCACAAAATTGATTATGATGTTACAAACTGTCTTTATAATAATAATAATACTATTTGTAGAAATCACAATATTTGTATTTAAAATTATATATTAACACAAATCTAGCTATAAGAATTGAATCTAAGATGACACTTACGAATACGATACACACAAACTGAATTAAGGTAGTGTTTGTTTTCAGTGACTCTAGAGTCAGAGTCATAGTGACTCCAAATTTGACTCCGAAGACATCCTCATATATTTGTGCATCCCTTCCAGCACACAGTGACTACCTTCTAACTGACAGTGACTCCAAAATTAGAGTGAACAAAAAATTGATAATTTTGTTCACTGGATCACTGTGACTCTGATCTGTTCACTGAGTCACTGTGACTCTGATCTGTTCACTGAGTCACTGTGACTCTGATCTGTTCACTGAGTCACTGTGACCCTCACACCAAACACTTGACATGACCAATTTTTCACTTACTCCCTGACTTTAACCCCGGAATCAGAAAAAACAAACGCAGCCTAGATGATAGACAATCAGAAATAGTTAATAATCATACATATACATTTACATATATACATTATTTTACATTCTAGATTTCTTTTACATTTGATTATTAATTGAGTCTACTATGATTTTTGGTATAACTGTATATGCTCAAATATTTTTAAAATATTATTTTAATACTTAAAAATGAACATCTAGTTAGGACTTAGGACATTAATTCTTTGAGAAATATTTTTTATACACCATAAAATCAACTACTATTAGTCACCATACACAATGACTCGATCAATTTTTTAAAATTATTAATTCAATTTTTAATATTATACATTAATCCAACATTTTGAAAGTTAGATTAGTAGTTTTAAAAAGTTAAATTATTACATATGGTGACTGATGATAACTGCTTTTGTGATGTACATGTAATGTTAGTCTAATTCTATTATCATTTGATGCGATAGTAACCTCGATTTATTGTATTAGTTCATTACATCCAATAATAATAAAGTGTCTCATCTAGACACATTCGGCTAGGTGATGTTATTTTAAGGTAATTCTACTCCTCACTTTTTTTTCTAATTACTTTTTAAGGTAATGCTTCTGGTACACTCTTATTTGAACTTATGGCATGAGCTGAACAATACATTTTTTATAATCTTATTAAACCCATTATTCAATTTTTTTCATAAAAAATTGCAATAGAAATAAAAAAGGTGCAATAATAAAAATATATTGGTAAGCAACACCAAACTTAAATAATGAGAGTACACAGCTTCAAACAGAGGCAATTATAAGGCATTGGGCCAATTTTACATTGGAAAATTATTTGCAACATGTTTGAAAAGGATCTCAGATTTAAATAAAAAAGAAAAAGAAGAAAAAAATTGTTGCAATTTACATAGAGATTACATATGGTTTAAGCACTGGAGCAAGATTCTGAAGTGCAGATTCTTTAGGTTCCAAAACAAAGGAAAAGTGAATTAAAAGATTTACAACTTATGAACTCTATCTCTCTCTCAGGCAATATGCAGAAGAAAACCATGAAAATAAGAAATAAAAGGGAAAAATCAACTCTTGGAAGAAGTAATTATATACAAAATTGTCACTCTAACCTATCATTTGACATCATATGAGAATGTCATAAAGGTGAAACCCTAATAAAAAAGCTCATCATATATTGACTCTTTTTCTATCTGTACCTGACTGATCTATAGGATATGCTGATATAAACTATGTATCTACAAGTTGCTGTATTGGGTATATATGACATAATTAAGGACTGAACTTGTCTAACTCAGTGTCATTCTCATTCCCCTGGCTTTATTTTTTTTTTCTCTCTCTGCTTTAACTCCTTGTAATGTTTCCTCAGATATAAGAGAAGAAATGAAAGTATAAGCCATATTAAAGAAATACAAGTTTTACTAGAAGAAATCATCAAATGAACCTTCCTTTTCACTTTCAGATCCTGAAAATGCAACCATTAAAACGGATAAAAGGAAAAAAATGGTACTGTCAGACACTTGATTTTTGTCAAATAACAAATGGACAATTTAAAACAAGTAAAATCAAATATAAGGCATGTCTTTATTACTGTTAATTTTTATTGCAATTATCATTTTAGATGCATATAATTATTGATTTGAATATTAATGTCATGGAAACATGATAGAGTAGCTTTGGAAACAATAGGTCCTTAAGTTTTTTCTAAGTAGCAGGTAATGTGTGAGGGTGAATTTTGGCACAACAGTATCTTTGTTACTCTGACTTAAATCACACGTTCAAATCTTAAAAACAACTTTGTTTGCAACGATAAAGCGACTACACCTATCCTCTCCAGACCCCACCAGTTGAGTGTCTTGTGCATTCGGCCGATCGTTTAGTAGTAGTCAATTCTCTTGTATATAAATGTATGTATGATTATACAACAGATAACTAGTTCACATAACATACCTCTGGTTCCTCTCTTGTTCTTTCTTTTACTCTCTTTAATGTGATATTCTGCATTAAACCCTTGATTTGAAAAGGGTACTTCTACTTTTATCTAAAAGGTTCCATTTTCTCCTAATGCAGGAAGCAAGTGCAATGGGAAGATAACTAGGAGACTGACATATATGAAGAAAATTGGACTAACCTGATGCATCCACCGCAGTGATATCCTGAACTACTACTTTATAAGGGCTTGGCTGGGCCGGAGATTCTGGATTTCGAGCAGAAGCTGGAAACGTGAAATCCGAGTCTGTAGATGAAGTATCAGAGTTACTAGAAGCAACATCAACTCTAGCAATAGGTCGAAAAGTTGAACTCAGTCTTGATGAAGTACTTAAAATCATCTTCAGCTCGGCAACTTGACTTGACATGGAAGATATCATCCTGATACACACTAATTCAGATCTAGCATTAATCAAATATTATTCAGTTTTAAAAGTCAAAATTCAAATCATATTAATGTCCATAAAAGCCTTAGAAGGCATTCAGCAGAAGCAAGTAATTGTCACAATAGTTAATGTCATTTTCAATTAGTTAGTTTTGAAAACCATAGTGTCCAGAATGGCCCACAGGAAACTGTCATGTGCTAAATCCTAGCCACATTTGTTTTTGGTTTATTGAACATCTTCCCAACCGATATCGAAAATGTACTATGATTTCAATAAATTCTGGAAATGTTTCTTTTATGGTAGCAGAATAGAAGATCTTTTAAAAGTAAAAGAAGACAATGATAAAGGACTTCAAATGCATTTCCATCTATCAAGCATCAGTTAGCACCATGCTTACTGATGCAGTTACTTTTGGAAATCTCAATTAGATCAATAACTTCAGTTGATCATCAGATTTATTCTAATTAAGAAAATTAATTTCTTCTTGGTTTTGATGCATTCAATTCAAGGAATCATGGCTAAAGGGGAATGAAGTCTAAATTTATGACAATATTAGAAAACCAAAATAGCAGGACTACATGAATCCTCAAGATAATAATATTAATACTACCTGTTCAAAGAGTCCTGAAGCTGATATACTCTTTTTTCAGTTTCTGCTAACTTCTTCCGCAACTCTTCACTAGATCCTTGAACTTCTACATATTTTCTTTCAGATTCATCAGCTCTTTCTTTTTCTGCCTGCAACATGACCTATGCAATGCAATAATCACACAAAACTCTGTTATGTACATAGAAATTGTACCACTTCAAAAAAGCACTGAGTTATTATAATAGAGATCATGCGATTTTTCAAACAATGCGTTGATCATACACCATTTAGACTTGAGTCAATGCTGCGATGGTCTCTTTTCACCTTTATACGAATCTATGGTCTTATATCACACATTCTGTGAATATATACTACAAACATATAAATTACCTAGTGTATGAGTTCTCATTCCTGCTTTTATCTGAATTTAATTTCTAGATTGTTTGCATCCTTTTCATCCTTAACATACCAAGAATTTTGCTTGCCTTTAACATCAAACTCACTAATTATCACTTTCAACTTGCCTCTACAATATAGATGAATTTTATGATCCAAAAAAAGAAATGTTTTTGTTCTCCTACCTCTTTGTACATTTAACTTTCATGTAATTCAAAAAAAAAAAACGGTATTCAAACTCTATGATTTATGTATTTGACAAATATTTTATAAATGAGCAGAAAGAAAGTGAGGTTTAGAACCAAATATTCTTTTTGTTTCAAAAGGTGGAGAAAATAATGGTTATTCTCATTTTACCTTCAAGTTTTTTATTTCTGCAGTAAGAGCTTCAACATTTTCATGGCCTTGCAAAGGACTAGAGCAATCCCTGATAACTTCAGTGCTTTCAACTTCTTGGAAACGACTCGAGGATTCTTCTAGCAAGGTACTTGAGGATTCTTCATGGAGAGAATTTGAAACTTCTTCCATCGAAAGGCTTTCATTTTCCACTGAATTCTCCAAAACCTGGCATCCGATTATTGCAAACCAGTTCATTTTGTTATGTCAGCAGCAAGGACTACAAGAAAATTATGCTGAAAGAGGGTCCTTCAGGCTTTATATTGGAATTCAATGACAGAATAAAAATATCGATATATACAACCTTCTGTTCATGTTCCTCCCCTGAATGACTAATGCTTTGTGATTGGATTGACAGTTTCTTAAGGTTATGATAGTTTAAGAGAGCTCTATGTCGGCGCCAATAGGACTGCAAAATTTTTTCATTGCAAAGTTTCAGGCAACAAGAAGGTATTTAGAAAAAATGTATTAACATGACTAGGACAACTCTAACCTGAATATTAGTTGATGCAGTAGTTCGCCTCTTATGTTTTAACGTAACACGAGCAGCCATTGCCCGAAAGCCTGTCTGCAAAATGAGGGCAGCAATCTTTACATCGGTGTATTGTTTTCTAGCTAGTTTTCTGCGTGTGTGCTTTTGAATTCTGACTGCAGCAACCTTCCTCTTCATGTGATAATATGATCTCCGAGCCAGTTCGCCTGAAAGTCAACAGTTAAGTACTTAACAAAAAGAGTAATATTATGTGTGCATACAATTTGTGCGACACCTTGTTGAGGCACTCATATCCACCATTGGATGAGGTGTGAACCCCGCTTAGTATGAATCACACAACCCAGTCAATGAAACCCCCTTACCCTTAGTATGAGTCACACACCCGAGTCAATGATGGATAGGTTTGTCTCGGTAAAATATCCTACAAATTGTATGCACAAAAACATTTCTTTAACCAAAATTGATTGAGACTAATGCTTGTAGAATTTTGTATGTAGAACTTCTTAAACATACACTCCAGAATCCCAAACTTATAATGATGTAAGTTCATTTGATGGTAGATATAAGGGAGCATAATAAGGACATTTGTGAGATAATGATCATCATTACATATCGGAGCATTCAATATTGATTATACTTCTAAACAAAAAAAAAAAAAACTAGGAAGGGAAACCAACACAGGGCCACACAGATAAATAGTGCCATGAATGGATGGTATACTCTATTATACTTTTTTTTGCTTGAAAGAAACAACTCTTTTTTTTTGCAATAAGAAGCATTGTGAGAGGACATTAAAGAGGATTTCTTCCAAAAAATATATTCATATAATTTGATGTTAATTTTTATAAAAGTACTTCTAATTCAATATAATGAAGGTGTATCTCAAAGTGAAAGGCTTTCATGCTTTCCTCCCCATGAAGCTACTCAGCCTCTGAGTAACCATGGCAGAGTCAATAATAATCATTTCATCCTTTACAAAAGACAAAAATATAAATGACAGACCTCTACAAATGGATTGGACAAAGATAGCAGACATTCGCAATGCAACATATGCTCTCCGACCATATAATGCTTTAGTCTGCTTCTGGATAGCTGTCGCAGAATTGCTAAGTAGGCGTGCTCTCTGAGCATCCAACTCAGCCATCTGACCAGCTCTTAGGAACACCTGTGTTTCTCCTATCTGCAAAATTAGCAAGATCACAAAAAAGTGCAGTTGAATGTATAGGAGCATCTTGCAATAAAGAATTGGACGTTTGTAAATCAGAATATGCACACATGTTTGATCTCTATTAGGGAAGGAAACAATTCAGTTAGTTAGTTAGCCTCTAGTCAGTCCTTAACCTTACTAGAGTTACATAAACCATACTTGAGTTAGTCACTCATCTCTGTGTATATATAGTCCTAGACTCAGCTACTATACTCACCGATTCAGTCATATTAACAATGGAAACTTCCTTCTGTTATTTCTGTTTTCTCTCTCTAAATGGATAAATACCAGAAAAAGATTCTAGGAAAATACTACAACAGGGGCATTTAAATGCCATTAATTTTAATTTTGTCAGTCCCTCATTGATTAAGAAAATACCAGCTAACTCTTGGGTTGAGTTAAGCCCACTCAATTCTATGATTTCTTGAATTGTTATGTAAATCAAACAAGATAAAATTGAAAAAGTTAGAGTTCTACCTGATAACCTGCCAGGCCGACCTTCTCCAAAATCTTTCTACATGAATCCTTTTCATCGAAGCTGCATTAATGCCAGATAATTCAATATGGGAAACTAAGTAAATGTCAAAGTAAAAAATAATGGCATCATGTCTATTGAGTAAAAAGATGACCAAAATTGGCTTTAAGTTACACTTACTTTCCTCGAAGAATCTCTGGAGCAAGAATGCCAAATCGAGTTAAGAAATCATGAAAAGTCCTGTGAGTTGGGAATCCTGCACATTTAATTCTTACTGCTTCAAGAACACCCTACAATATCAACAATAGATGCACATTCTACAAATGTCAGTTTAAAATTTAAAGCAGGGGTAAGAATTTTGGAACTTCCAACTACCTGTTCACAAGTAGCTAGTGGACAGTGTCAATAGGCAATGAAAGTGCCAATAGTCCAACCCTCAAAACAAATATATGGTGCAACTTAATTTCAAAATTAATCTACTTACACCAGAACGTAATTGTTGGATGACATTTATATTGTCAAATATGCCAGGTTTTAATACAGTATTTGGCTTCACACATCTAATGTAGTGAGGCTCTGTCAGATTGAGCGTATCCATCAATTGTTGTAATTGTAGCTGCACAAATCAGTAAAACAACATTGACCGGACCGCTATACTATATTAAGGCTTATGGCATACACATTCTTTAGACAAGGCAAAAATCATATTTGTGATACCTTGAAACGAGAACCAATAGAAGAAAACTTTGCAGATTTGGCTGACTCCACAGAAAGTGGAGGGAAAAGACTTGATACAAATGAACATTTTGAAGAACTTAGCATGTCTTGATGTTCCGGAACAACATAGTCTTTGTTTTTGTCTATAAACTGCTCAGACTGATACTGGACCTGAAAAGAAGGGCATAAATAACAACCTTTAGCAGAAACCTACAGTCAGAAAACATTAACGTACACACCAATGATGAAGAATCAAACTCACTTCTCCAGCATAATGTACAACAGTGAAGTCTGAGCGCGCCAATTTTGGCTTGATGAAGCGTTTGTGATCTTTAAATGTCTGATAAAGTTTTGTTGAAAATGTTTCATGAGTTGACTTCGGAAACATACTGCAAGCAGACAATGATCACATATTATCAGTAACTCAAAAAACATTCCAAACCGAGACAAGCAGCTTACACAGTGCCTATAACAGTTTTGCACGATATCATCAATCCTCAAAATGTCACGAAACCATCTTTCTTAAAAGCTTAAGTTGGTAGGAAGATGCACATGAATGACTTTATATCTAACAAGCCCCCTCACATAAATGTCTCTTATGGGTTTGAAGCATGAACAATTTTATCAAAATGAGGGCTCGGACCCTAGACAACTTGGTCATAGAGGATCTGATGCAATGTCATCAAACCATATTTCGCCAAAAGTTTTAAGTTTATATGTAGAGGCACTCAGGTACATGAGTGATTTTATATCTCACAATCATGAGAATGAATTATCAGGGAACAATAAAAAAGGTTCTAGTAAATAAAAGACAAAACTTGCCCAGTCCTTCTCCTCAAACTCAAAAGAATAAAATACCAAATTCTAGTAGTTCCATATTCCAATCACCAAATATCAATGTCATGTCCCATTAGTTGCCGGCATCATAGATTGACATTTACTAAAACAATAACCTTCAGATGAACGAAATAATGCATAACTAGATAGTATAGTATTCTAAGAAGAATAAAGAGTTCCTTCATACCAAGCTTCATCAAGCAGAGCGATGATTCCACCCGGTTTCTGCATAAGAAGAATTGTTTCAGAAAACTGTATTATGACACTCTGAAAGAAGATTCAAAAAATACACACTGTGCATTTTTTCAAAAATTTATCTCCACTTACTTTATAGACATCTAACCTCTATTTATACTTTAATTTAGAATAGAAATCATTAAGTAATAATTACTATATATATATATATACATTGTAAACAATTGCACAACGTTGTTATCAGAAAATATTATTGAGTTTTCTTCATATTTCCTTTTAAGTCTCTCAAAACTAGAACTATTAGTTTCTATTCATATATTACTTCAGCTGATGGTTCTAAATTTTTAGCAAAAGGGATTGTTCAAGCTAATCCTCTCCCTTCATTGCCTTCAAAATGTTTTCTATTTGCCTAATTAACCTTTTAACTTAATCTTAGTGAGTGAACTCAACTATTCACTTAATTTTTCTGTCACCTTTTTAACTGACTCCATTATTAGGAAGGATGAGGGAACACGGGAAACAATTGGTACCAGTGTGAGTCTCAAAGATTTTATTAGCCAACTATAACAAATCAAAAGGTTATGTAATGCTATTGAGTCTACAATAGATCCTTTGCCATTTAGGACATCCTAGCCTATCCAAGCTTCAAGTACTTGTTTCACATTATTAAGTCATAATCAGAGTGTCAATCTAGTCGGTTAGAAAAACAAGTTTGCACAACCATTTCAAGTCAAGTAAATAAGAGAAGTTTGACTCCATTTACTATGTTGAATATAAAACCACTCATATGTCCCTACCCAATATCAAGTTTTTGGAAGAGATGATTTATAAACATTGTATCAAAGTCTGTTTGGCCAAGTGGTTTTGATTTCGATCCTTGTTGCCCTCATTCTTCTAAGCATAAAACAAATATTAAATTCCAAGACAAGGTAAAAAGAGCTTGTGCATTGTCCACGCTGCAAGCCCAATGGGCATTCGCGTGAAGGAGCTTAAGCTTTAAAGAGAAATGGTTTACGACATGCTATTATTTAATCAGATTTTTTGGGGGTCCAAGTCTAATCTTTCTTTTCACTATGTGTATATTTGGATTTATTTATTTTGCTCATGTTCTTACTCCAGGAATAGACAAGTTAACTATTTCTACTAAATGTGTCATCTTAGGATACACTAAATTCCAAAAGAGATATCAGTATTATTCTCTTGAACTAAACCATTTTCTTGCATTGACAAATGTTACTTTCCATGAACATATCCTCTCTTCTCTTCTGCTATTGGTTCATGCAATGTCTTTACAATTAAGCCGCTGCAGGTCTATCTAATTGAAACCTAGCTATGCTCATATATAGTAGCTTATAGAAAGATCACAAAAAGAAGCAAAGCTATAAAGTATGCAGAAACCTTTTCAATGAGATCCAGTACATCTTGATTATCTACAAATTCTAAGTAGCTCCAGTCAATCCCTTCTTTTGTGTATCTTTCTTGTTCCATCTTAAACACATGCTGCAGGACATCATCAATGTCAGATTGCACATTAAGAGAAAAGTCATAGTTGAAGTTTTTGAATATGTGGAAAACTAACCTCATACCTGGTTGAAGTGTTGTTGCAGCTTTTCATTTGTGAAATTAATACAAAACTGCTCAAAGCTGAAAAGAGGGAATTGAATATCAGCTTGGATTTATCCTATTCACTAAGATACCAAAACAAAGGGAGAGCTTGCAAACATACAATAGAAAGATTAGAGTAAATAATATGGTCTAGTCTCACCTGTTAGTTTTAAAGCTTTCAAAGCCATATATGTCAAGAATGCCAATGAGAGATTTTGAGGTAGCATCTTGCCCAATAGAGACATTAATTTTTTGAACTAACCTGCACATAACAAAACAAAGGTAATTGTAATGGATGTTTTCTTTTTACTCTTTTTTTAAATAAAAAAATATATTCAGGTAGCACAAACAATAAACTGGACATATTTTCTAATATTTCATATTTACAATTTTACACTTAGCATAGCAATATTAGTATTACCAATCAAATAAACGAGAATATAGTGTCTTAGCTAAGCCATCCCTGCTAACTGTTGAACCAAGAGGGTCAAGACTTCTTTTGATGATTTCTTCTGGTGTAATCATCACACGCTTACAAAGTGCATCTTCCAAAGCACTAGGATCACACCTGAAAAAAAATATAAATTCAATATAAGCAAGTTTAATATAAAGAAAGATATAGCACAATGAAAACAGCAAAAATTAAGCCACACATGAGAAGTTCTGCTGTTATATTAAGATGGAGCACGGAATTTTCATCTTCTAGAACTGATGAATCAGTGTCTTCCGATTTTGAACTCGAGAAGTTAACGTTTCCAAGATGAAGAATGGCAGCTATTACTCTGAAAATTGCATCCTGGGAGGAAGGAGGAGAAGATTTATTATTAATTTTACTTGAAAGTTGTAAGCAGCTAAAAACACTATTAGAATAAATAAAGAAGGTGAAAGTTATACACTTATACCTGCTCTTCCTGACTGATTCCCACAATATCCATCGCCCTCTTGGTGCTAAGATAATCTTGGGCAGCATTAATACCACCTAATTCATAGCAACTGGATTGATTAAGGTAGTGAAATGATCTAGGATCTCCCAACCTGTATTTCTCCTTTTCCTAAAAAGAAAAGCAATTGGCAATTATGAATGTGACTGACATATTAAAGTAAGACATGATGAATAACAAATTGCAGATCAAGCTTTGACATGCCTACCTCAGGAGGAGAAGCACAAAGAAGGTAAAAACAGTGATAGTTTCGCTCGGGATCTGAGATTTGGCAAACACGAGATCTCTCTAGCAGATAAGTTCTAATGGCTGCACCAGATATTCGTCCATACTGATCAAACTGAATCTCAACAAATTTTCCAAAACGGCTGCAGGAAAATAAGGCAAACATAAATCGGTATGGAAATACTTTTTGCTTTTGAAATCAATAGATTCATAAATGTGAAGAACTTTTATGATGCTAGGTACTTCTCAGTTCTCGCTAACCTTGAATAAGTAGCATGAAAATAAGAAATAAAAATTGACCCTTGTGCAGTCTTAGTTATACGGAAGTATTTGGTGAACCCACATATGGTCTCACTCACATTAGTTATGACTCCATCATACATATCTTTGATTACTCGAATATAGGAATTACAAACTTCATTCTTCTTTGGACCCTTCCATAAAACCTCTCTTGAAACCCTTTTCCAAATAGATGAAAATTATATGCAAGTCGTTTTTTAATCCTCCTATAACTCTCCATCAATCTTTGTTGTATTGTAAATAAATAGATTTCATGATAGACCTCCTAAGCATTAAACCAAATGATTCTCTGTAACATGAATCTATTGTCCTAATCTTAACTCTATCATTCTTTCCCATAGCCTTACAGTATGGCTCATAGACTTTATTCCTATGTAGCTACTCAGTTTTGTATGTCTCCCTAATTTTTCACAAATAGGAACTATTCTCTCTTAGACACCAAATTGGAAGGACAAAATTTAAGGGCATTGAGTGGCAGAGGAGGGACAAGGTGTCCCTCACCTCACTTGCCATTTGATTCCCACATTTCAAATTGCTTTTAAAGAACACAAATTACTTAAGTTTAGCCATGTCCTTCCACGCCATTCCTTCTCTTGTCATCCTTCAAAACATACCCATAGGTACTCCTCTTCCATTCATATAGCTTTTTGTTTTTTTACCCCATGATCTCATTAAACAACTTTGCAACTCTGTGAGCCAATTCACCAACTTCATTATTTTTAGCTCTGACGCCTTTTATTCCCATGAATACCATAATTGACCCCAATAAATTCATGCAAAATAAAAAGCGTAGTACATGTATACAATGATCAAATCAAAAAGGTCGAAGATAAAATGAGTCAAGCATCCAAAACTCTCCACATATACAAGTTACAATATGAAATTAAAGGATACACTAGAAATCACATACGTGAAAATGCAAGTAGAGTGCTCAAGAAAATACAGAACATGAAGGTAACACTTATTACATACATCATCTATGTAACAAATAAAATGTCAATCACCATATAATTAGAAAGTTCTTACCTGGAATTGTCGTTCTTTACTGTTTTTGCGTTACCAAATGCTTCAAGAACAGGGTTTGACTGCACCAATACGATTTAAAAAATAGGGGGAATGATGAGTTTACCATTTCACCAACTATACATCATGAAAGAGAAACTTATTTACATTTTACATATCAAAAGAGGAGCAATCAAAACCAGAATTTATCTTTAAGGAAAACACAATACAGGACTTCCTATTTCAAGTATAAGGAAACAAATATTGTTCAATCAATAATGCTATGCGTACATCACTTTGTTCAGCCACCCTCAGCCACCACATTCATAAGTAAAAAAAATCAACCACACAAATAAAAAAACTCGATCAAATAAATGAAAAAAACTCAAATAAACAATAAAAAAAATAACTTAATGACATTAAAAATCAACTACATAATCAAATAAATTCAGTATTGTGAGAATGGAAAAATAGTACAAAATACATTATTTTCCCATAAAGGTATTACCTTTATCATTAAATTGTCACTAAAACAACACACATTAACACTAAAAATAGAAAAAATGCATTATTTAGTCAATTTTTAGCTATCATTAAATTGATTTTTTTATTATTTGATTGAGTTTTTTATTTATTTTGGTTGGACTTTTTTACTTGTGGGGGTGGTGGCGGACAAAAGTGGTGTAAGCATAGCATTAATCTTGTTCAATATGAGGAGAATAAAAAGCATATAATAAGCAACAAAAGGTGAAAAGACTGTAGGAGGAGGTTAAACTAGCTTATTCCATGGTCTAATAGCACTAAAATCCATACATTATTAAAATATAATGAACCTATTTCAGCAAAGTATTTAACTTGTGATAATTCCATTTTGCTTCATTTGCTTGTGCAACCAAACCTTATTCCATTAAGTGAGATCGGCTATATGGGCTAAACAATATCAGTGTCCTAATGTAAACCAGAAACAAGTACATTGCAAAATATCTTATAATAGGCCAGATCCATCTTGAAGTGAAATAACAGCTGTTCTAGTTAATCCTAATTCCTAAATATCTTTACTCTATAATCCATAATTTACAGATTTCAGTCAGTGCCAGAAATGTATTCGGTCTACATTATAGTTTTTCGCATGTTGTAGAAAATAATAAACTATGTTTTTAGGCATCTCTATGTTCTCACTTTGGCCAATTGCAAGAGCATGCAACTTCAAACAATAGTTCTTAGCACCTAACATGTAGAAGCAAAAGTTACCATAATACAAACAAAGATGACCTTACTTCTAGAACTTGTTTTTCAACAGTTCGTCCTTCGGATGCAGTGTGACCACCCAAATACGCCAGGTAACGCATAAGCATTTTGGTGGTTTCTGTCTTACCAGCACCACTCTCACCACTAACCAGAATAGAGTTGCTTTTCCCTTCATTAATCATTGCCCTATTTAAGCAAACAGTGGAAATAAAATATGAATATCAGATAAGGAAGAAAAATATGACAGCACAAGCAGAGCAAGCTCACCTATATGCTGCTTCAGCAATAGCAAAAACATGTGGACCTAAGTCTCCAACTGGTACACCTTTGTAGCTTTTCATAGCATTAGCATCATACAGGTGTGTAAGACGTTGGAATGGGTTGATGGCAATAAGAATATTTCCAGTATAAGTCTGCCATGATATCAAATTAATAAAAAGACATGCCTAAAGCTGCACTTGTAAGTATCTTTAACGATAAATTTCAGATATTCTAGTATTCTGATAGAATTAGGAGTTTAACTTCTATTTGGTGTAAAACTCATAATTTGCTCAGAGGTCTTTCACTCTCAGATATGTTGAGAAATTGAAAAACTATTCTTTATTGAGTTTTTTGTATCTCTATTTAGGAGGATTACGGACCCTCCAATCATCTTGTAATATTCTTTCTTCAAATCTTAATAATATTCTTCTCAAAAAAAACTGGACATGGGGCTAATCTTACATAGATTTCATTGATGTTGTATCTAGTTTTCAAATTATGCAGCACTCCTGGCTCATGCAAATATGCAAGCTTGGTCATGTCGTCAACTCCTTCAACAGGATCATCTTCATCCTTGGGGTGTAATTTCGACAAACAGGAAACAACCTAATGAACATGAAAAAAGAAGAAAAAGAATTCAGATTACATGACAATGGGTGTATTCAATAATGTTTCCAATGTAAAATCAATTGCATTTTGCATCCTCAGTCATATCCAGCATAGTGTCTATAACACAAATAAATATTTAATATTCACATTAATGTCTTCACGCCATTGTTGTCGAGATCGAGTGCTAAATCGTAAGATCGTACGATCTTACGATCTCAGAAACATGAAGGTAAGGTTTTGTGCGATCAAAATTCGGGCCGACTCGGCCCATAAATTGAAAAAAATCCCTAAATTTATCCAGACAACCCTAACCCCTCTGTTTTCACCGATCTCTCTCACTCTTTACCTTTGCCCTTTCTTGTTCCCGATCTGCGCCGCCGCCGCCGTTGCGGTGCCTCGCACCGGCCTCCGAGCGCGCGCACGCTCTGATTCTGCTTGCTTCTGCGCGATTCTCCTTTCTGCTTCGCTCCCTATTTGCTCCATCTCACAGCCTCGTGCCGTCATCTCACCGGCTCCGCCGCCGCCGATCGTCGCCTTCTGTTTGGTTTTGGTTAGACTCAGAACCTATTTTTTTTTAATTGTTGTTCATTTTTTCTGCTTCTGTATGCTTTTTTTTTTTTTTTAATTCTTGGCTGGTTTTGTCTTCTTTGATTTATTTAAAGGGAAAATGGCATCAAATGGAGAAGCTAATGAAGATAGTAGGTCACTTGAATCTGAGGGTGGGAGTAGAAGAACAGTAGCTAAAAGAAAAATTGCTCCTGGAGTTAGGATTGATTTTGCTTGCAGTCATGAAACTTGTGTTGATTGAAATTCAAGGAAGATACAATGCAAAATCTCTGGTCATGACATTGTATCACCTTCCACATCACAGTTGCAAATGCATGACATTGTCTATGGATTGCAAGAAAGGTTGATAACAAAAATAAGAAGATTTGAAGGAGACACAACCAATAATGATGAGGAGATTTCAGGAAAAGGGAATGAAGTAGATTCTTCAGGAAGCAGTTCTGGAAGGACCATTTGCAAGGAGTCATTGAGAGAAGAAGCATGCCTAGAAATTGCTTCTTTTTTCTACAATAATGCCATACCTTTCAATGTGGCAAAGAGTGAAGAATTTAGTAGAATGTTTGAAAAGGTTGCCCAATATGGTTTAGGATTTCAGCCACCTACTTCTCATGAATTGAGAGTCAAGTTTTTGAAGCAAAAGGTAGATATGACTAATGATTCATTGGAAGAGCACAAAGCTTACTGGAAGAAGACAGGGTGCACAATTATGATTGAAAGGTGGACAGACAAGAGAAGAAGAACAATGTTGAATTTTTTGGTGAACTCCCCAAAGGGCACTATGTTTTTGAAGTCTATTGATGCCTCCCATATTTCTGAAACAGCTGATAAAATATTCAAGATGATAGATGATGTTGTTGAGGAGATTCGTGAAGAAAATGTGGTGCAAGTTGTTACGGATAATGCAGCTAATTATAAAGCTGCTGGAGAGATGTTGATGGAGAAAAGAAAAAAATTTTATTGGACACCTTGTGTTGCTCGTTGCATTGATTTAATGTTGGAGGACTTTGAAAAGAAGTTGGAGCTTCACAAGGAGACAATTTCTAAGGGGAGAAAGATTACAACTTATATCTATTCAAGAACCCTTCTAATTTCCTTACTGCAAAAACATACCAAAGGAACAAACTTAGTGAGACCGGGCATGACATGTTTTGCTACTTCCTACCTCACCTTGGGTTGCCTCCATGAGAAGAAAAGTGCTTTGATTATGATGTTTACTTCTGATGAATGGAAATCAAGCAAGTTTGCAAAGACAAGAGATGGAGAGTTCATTGAAAATGTTGTTTTGGATAGGTTATTTTGGAGAGACATTATTTTTTGCTTGAGGGGTGCCTATCCTCTTCTCCATGTGCAACGTATGGTGGATTCAGAAGAAAAGCCAGTCATGGGATTTATCTATGAAGAGATGGATCGAGCTAAAGAGAAAATTTAAAAAGCTTTTCAAGGTGTCCAAATGAGGTAAAGTATGATAGTTTTTGCATTATTTAGTAATTACTAGCTTAATTTACTAAGAATATTATTATTGTCTTTATTTATTTAGTGGTTAATCCAATTATTATGTTATTAGTTATATGCCATTGTGGGAAATCATTGATGCAAGATGGGATAATCAACTTTATAGGCCTTTACATGCTGCTGGCTATTACTTGAACCCTCAATTGCATTATAGTCCTGGATTTAAAGTTGATTATAAGGTTAAGAAAGGGCTATATGATTGTTTAGAAAGAATTGTGTGAGACATGAAGGAAATTACTAAAATTGATGCTCAACTTGAAGACTTCAAGAGTCAAGCAAAAATTTTTGGTTGGGAAGTAGCCAAGGCTGGCCTCAAGACAAAAACTCCAACACAATGGTGGGATTCTTATGGAGATGAGCAGCCGGAGCTCCAAAGATTTGCCATTCGTGTGTTGAGCTTGACTTGTAGTTCATCTAGATGTGAGCGTAATTAGAGTGCGTTCGAGATGGTAAATTTTTAATGTGTCCCTAGTATATTCATATTCCATTTTAGAATTAGTTTTCCAATTATTATATGTTGGATGAATAATTCATATTTGTTTAGGTCCACACAAAGAGAAGGAATCGTTTGAAGCAAAAGACAATGAATGATGTTATGTTCGTGATGGCTAATTCTAGATTGGCCAAGAAGAAACAAGCTAGAAAACCTGCGGAATATGACATTGATGATTTGGATTCGGATGAAGAATGGATTGTAGAAGACGAAGATGGATTTGAGGACTTAAATGATTTGGATATCCCTGGTGATCTTGTCTTGAAGAAGAGGAATGATAGACGTGGTGGTCCTTCAAATGATTTGGAGATCCCGGATCTTGATAATAAATATTTCGATGATCTTCTTTGAAGGGAGGGCAATGAAGATGAAGGAGATCATCATATTGAAGATGATAAATATGATGATAACCTTATGGATTTACTTTAATTGTTATTTGAGTAATTTCATTCTAGTATTTTGACAATTGGGATGCTTACTTTAATGTTGTTGTTTTGAATTATGTTCTTGAACTTATGGGTTGTGAATTTGTGACTTTATGCATATCTAATTTAAGTATTATGATGTTGATTGTGACTAATTTTTATACATATGTATTGTTATATGCATATATACATTTGTATGAAATGTATTTGTCTAGTCTAGTAGGAACTTGCATTTTGTGCTAAGATCCCACGTTATAAGTTCTTGCTTTCCCCTCTTGCTCCTATTAGGAACTTGCTTTTGACAGCCTTACTCGTACTCAAGAATAATAGGAAAGCTTATGATGGAACTAACATCTGTTTGAAGGAGAAGATCCTCACAGCAAAATCCTTACAGACATAAATTTTCATTTTAGAAATCATGCTAGACACAAAAAATGAGGAAGGAAGTTAAGAAGATGGAATATCTAGAATCCTTGAAAACCAGGCCATGACAAAGGAATGACAGAAGAAGTGGAACTAGAAATGACTAGAAACAAAATAGGGAAAGATTATGACCTAGAACTAGAAGTAATATCTTAATCAATTTACCTTATTCCCATCACTAGTTTGAAGCACAGCTTCCTCTCCACTGATACTTTGTACTTGTCCATCAATCCAAACTAATTCTGAATCCCCAACCCAAACATGAGACCCAACAACAATGTTTTCTGCAATGCCCTGTAACAACATTTGTAATCAAAAGTATTTAGAAAGTTCTTCCATTATAAACATTTAAAATTTAAGGACACACACAAAGTGACTATATCAAAGTCTACATGCTTCTTAAGCATTCAGTATATTCAATAATGTTACATGTACAACAACAGAAATACATCCAACAAATATCCAACGTGTGTTATACATGATATGATATGTGTGCTATACGTACGTATGCTATATAAATAACCAGTGGCGGATCCAGAAAATTTTAATAGTAGGGGCGAAAATATTACATCGTTAATATATATAAATATAAGATGATATTTTTTGAATTTTTAATAGTGTGGGGGCAAATTTAATAATACAATGGGGACAAAATATATATTTTTATATATATTTTAATGAAAAATTAAAAAAAAAAAAAAAACTAGTGGGGGCATAAGCCCCCTAAAGTTTCTTCATAAATTCGTCACAGCAAATAACACACATCTCATATCATGTATAGCACTCATTGGATACTTGTTGGATGTATTTCTGTTGTACGACAAATATTATTGATTGATATTTGATTATTTGCATATATTGAGAGTACAATTCAGTAATAAGTAATAACAATGATATTGGTCATATAAGTAAAATCCACAATAATTTGCAAATGAATCTTCATCCAGGTGACAATACAATAACTTATCATAATAATTTCTCCAATTCTGTCAATCGAAATATATGTCCAAATAATATAACTAAATATTTTGCTCCATACTTTTCATAATTTTCAAACAACAAGAATGAAGTAGCAACTAGCAAACAAGATTAATAAGGTTCTATTTTAATTTCATATTGGTATTTCAAAAAAGATAGAACTTATTTTTTTGTCTTCTATCATTTCCCCTTACTTTCAAGTTCATCTAATTTCTTCCAGCTCAATTAACGAAAAAAATCCCAAAAATAAAAAAATCAAGGGAATAACAGTTCATTTTGGTCCTTAAAACTGTATGCTAGCTTTATTGTAATCTTTGGAAGTAAGAAATTATTAAATTCATCCTTGAAAGTTGAAACTGAAAACAAAAATTCAAGCTAATCCTTATAGATGTTTGTGATGCTAACTTAAATCATCAAAAGAACTACCTTAAATCTCTTATGACAATTCCAAGACTAAAATATCACTTTTTTTCACCTAAAAAAACTATTTTTCGTACATTTAGATATTTTTATAATAATTACAATTCCAAAAAAAAAAGCAGTTTCAGCTTTTTCCGCAGAAGGTAACTCACCCTGAAAATTAACAGTTTTTGAAGAAATAAAATTTTGTTTTCAGCTGGTTCAGATATATACACAATTTAAGTTTCATATTATTTTTTTTTAATTTAATGCTGAAACAAACTCACCCTAAATTGTCATTTCCTTAATCTCAATGAATAATTAAGTGCCTGTTTAGTTGGTAATTATTTTCCCATTGAGGTAACAGTAATTGATTTGAGAAAAAGTTAAGTTATTAGCTTTATATTTTTATTTTAAATAATTGATTATCTTTAAAAATAATTATTTTAATAGAAGATGAAAGTATTAGTTTTTACTACTACTATCTTAGAACAATTTTCTCATATTCGCTCTTTAACTATCTTTTTCAACGTAAATTAATTTTTTTAACATCAATTATTTTAAAAGATTCTATCTATCAAAGTCTAAATAGAATGAACCCTAGATTGAAGCATAGGAACAAATTGGGAAGCAAAATGAACCTTGGATGCGGTAGAAGAAGAAGAAGCGGAAGGTAAAGTTACCATGTTCTGAAACTGTAAAAAAGGTGATGAAACTGAGAAGAATTCATAACAGATCGGAACATGTCATTGGAACGAAAATCGCGTTTCGATTGAGAACGTTTTTGAATGAATGAAGGAATTGAAATGAGAGAGGGAGAGTGGTGATGTGTGTTTTGAGAGGGGATGGTGGATGACGATGGAATTGGTGGTTGTGGGGGAAGCAATCAAGAAGGCCCTGCAAATTCGCCATTCTTGTGGCTCTCACTCTTCTTCTTCTCTCTTCCTCACTCACTCCCATCCACTTCGCGCTTTTCCTTTGATTCATATTAATATTAATTATTAATTTATTATACAGGTGAGTGATTTTGCTACTGTTACATATACGTTTTTATTTTGCTACTCATTTTCTTTATAATAATGTTTAACGTATAACAGAAACGTCCAACATGTATCCAATGTGTGTTATCCATGTTACAGGATGTGTGCTATACGTATATGTGATATACATTGAATACAAGTTGGACATATTTTTGTTGTACGTCAAACATTATTTTTTTCTTTATTTGTCAATTTTAAAATTTTTTGTTTTTGATATATATTTGTGGGTTTAGAAATTTTAGATGATAGTTATTAATTTTTGAATTATATCATTTATTGATTAAACAGAGGATAAGTATAATGAGTAAATATAAAAAATAGATATGTATCAAAAATTTAAAAAAGGGAAATACTTGGGGCACAATAAAAAATCAGCCAATAAGTTATGCACAACATATATAATATAAAATGCACAACGTGTATTATATGTAATGCACAACGTATATCATCTATTGTGCACAACATATATCATATGTTGCAGCATCATCTTTCTTTGCAACATGTTATATATGTTGTGCACATCATATGCTATATGATGTGCACAACATATAATATTCGTTGTGCAATTTATGTTATGCATAATTTATTGGCTGTGTTGGCTGATTTTTTGTTGTGCCTCTAGTAATTCTCTTTAAAAAATAAATAATAAATGTTAGGATCAAATGATATCCGATATCTTTTAAAGATGAAGGAGGACCGTGGCTTTCCAAGAATGGTGCGTAGCATTGGTTGCATCTATTGATAGTAGAAAAATTTTACAAAAGCATAGAAAGGTATAGTCCTAGCTAAATGGTTACGTACAAAGGAATTCCAATCACAATTCTTGAAGTTGTGACTTACTCTGCCCTTTGGATATGACATTTTTTTTTGGAGTTGTTGGTTTGAACAATAATATCAATGTGTTAAACCATTTAGCTACGTTTGATGAAGTTTTGGACGGTCGTGCTCCAGAGGTAAATTACGTTATAAATGGTATCGAATACAATATGGGGTAAATTACGTTGTAAATTATTTTCCAAATACCAGGAAGCACATAGAAGGACGTTGAACGAGTATTTAGAGTGTTACAAGCTTGCTTCGTGATTGTACAGGGTCCAACACGATTTTGGAAAAAAGAGAAGCTTGAGAAGATAATGAGAGTTTATATCATATTGCATAATATTATTATTGAGAATGAAATGGATACATATGCTGAAAACTTCAATCCACAAGCTATTTATAATGATGTGAACAATGACAATTCCCAACCGGAAATATGTGAGGAAGCTTTCGGCCCATATGAGAGATATATTCAAAATAATATTCAACTACGTAATCGTCAAAAACATCGTCAACTATAGACAGATTGGTGGAACATATCTGGCAATTTCATAACAATATGTTATGGTGTGAGATGATTGTCTATCTCTTTCCTAGGGTCAGTTATTTCTGTCTGATCTCCCTTGCTCATATTGTCTTCTCAGGGTTCTTCCCTCCTTTTAGACTTTTACCCTTCATATCTTTGTTCTCTTTCAAGTCTTCGTAAGTGGTGTTCGAGCTCCTTTAATCGATTTCTTTCTCTCTTAGTTTATCTTCGACCCTTTGGGTTTGATGTTGCTCTCTTTATAGCTTCTCCTCCATTGTTACCTTTTCCACTATCTCTTGTTCCATTGGCTGAAGATGAGCATGTTGATCTCGAATCAATTGCATCGTTTGCCTAATGTCAGTGGTGGTGTCTTCCATTATCATGGCCGCCTCGATCTCCGACCTTGGTTGGGGTCGATTGACCGTGACTTTTCCTGTCTGTGGTTCGGGTCGTCGTGGTGGTTGTTGCTCGTTTGTCTCGGTCATCGACTCCACAGGACTTTTCGGCATCCTGTCCGATCAGTATGTCGACTCTCCCAAATAAACGACTCATGTGGTGGTCTTAGTTTGTCACATTGCTTTGTGGATGAAAAAGTCTCGATCCTTTCGGAGGTAAACTGATCTGGTTCAAAACAAAAGGAGATGGTCCCTAACAATGACGCCAATGTTCTCTCCCGTGCTCTTGGGTCAGCACTATCACAAGTGTGTGCTCTATGTATCGCTAGCTCATCTCCAAGGTGTTGAGGTGTGGTTTCCTGCAAGGACTCCGAAACTTGTTAGAGTTTGCTCGATAATGAGAATTTAGCTAAAATATTACATATATAACTGAATAGTGGAATGACTTATCCTATTTATAGAGTTAGGTTTGGAGAGAGAGATGTTGTGTCAATCGGCTCCGAGGATCTCGAGTTGTAAGGCTAATTGCGAACATCCCCTCTATAACATTTATTGTCCACATGGGCATTAATTCTTCCGGTCGTAGAGTTCAGGTTGGATCATGTGATTGGTTTGGGTTCGGTCCTGGGGTCGTCCTTAATCCATACCTCAATTTTGGGTCTTGTAGTTGTGGGTCGTGCATGGCTGAGTTGACCTCAGGTTGGATCCCCTTTTGGGTTACTCGGCCGAGATCGAATTATGGGCCGCTGTTTGGTGGGTCGTCTTTGTTGAGTTACTAGATTGGGCCACAGTTAGGTTTATCAGTATAGTGTACAAACAGTAGATAACATGTAAAATTTTATATACTCAATACATTAAGTAGTGTGGTGCACCTGAGTTAACCAGGTTCCTCACAAAAGGAAAAAAAAAAAAAACTATGGAGAACAAGCTAAAGAGTATTAAAATATATAATTCTTTTCTCATTTATTTATGATCACCTAAACGATTACAATAACGATAGTGTTACAATTGGCTTGTGATGAATCTTCTATATATATGACTTGTGTTAGAGTCAAAATTATAATAATTTTGTTAACATTAATTATGACAATAATAAAAGTGAATAAAAGAAACTTGTGATGAGATGATGATCCAATAAAGAAAATTACATAATACTAAATCTTAATGAGGAAATGAACATTTGTTCAAAAAAAAGGGTAAGCATCTATTTGTGCATCGACCATTAATAGAATAAATATTAAATATGTTTCAAGAACATCAATAAATTTAATGAGGTGAAGCGCCATTTGATGGGTTGGGTGGACCTCTTGGAAGGACCTGCAATAGAATCCTATCATACTCCTTAGGCCATTGATGATCATCTTGGAATGGCCTACATGTTGCTCCATGTTCAGAAAAAGCTAGCAAGATTGTAAAGATGATCACTAGAATAGTGAAAAGGAGCCTCTTATAAGAAAATGTCATGCTATATTTATGTATATATATGTGTGTGATTTAATTTATCTATAATAATGTAATTGTATATTTGTATGAAATATATAATAATACTAGTTCTCCTTTATTTGCCTCTCTTAAACTATGAGCAATGCTAGAAATTAAATGATATTGGTGAGATTTTGAAGTGAGGATGGTGCTATATATGGAACACAAATGCATATATATAAGTAGCGGTTGGTTTTGCAATTTGGTCCATATACCATTTTTAAGAAACTCGTTTAGCTTGACTGAGCAATATAATATTGTTTTGAATTTGACATTTTGACAATGACAATTGAACGAATCAAACTTCAAATACTTTTTTTTTCTTATAAATCAAACTTATTATATCAAATATGAAAACGAGTTATATGTCAGATGAGTAAACTCCTATGTACCATATTGATTGATGTTGTAGGCATTTTTAGTGCATAATAAAGAATCAGTTAAAATATACAGTTAATAGATTATACATAATATATAATATGTAATATTAACAACATATATTATATATTATGTATAATATATATATGACATGTTTTGCACAAATATATCACATGTTATAACATCACATTTCTTTATAATATGTGATATATGATGTGTAAAATATGTAATATATGTTGTGTATACATACAATATTTAATATATATTGTGCACATTATGTAATATATGTTGTGCATAATATATTGACTATTTTTCGTTGTACATATAACAATGATCTTAATAAAAATACTATTTCAAGCAAATATTTTAATTGAGTATTCAATTTTCTATTTTTAAAGAGTAATGTTCCACATACATCATTAAATTAGACATCATCAGTCACTATATGTAATAGTCCAACTTTTAAAATATTGGATTAATATATAATATTCAAAGTTTGATTAATAGTTTTAAGAAGTTGGATTATTGAATATGGTGACTGATAATGACTAATTTTTTGGTGTACAAGAATCATTTCTCATTTTTAAATGTGAAGTTGATTTCTACTCATTACATTTATTATTTATTATATTTAAAGAATTAAAAATTGATTTTTAATAGGAATTGATCATTTAATTTTACCTTTTTAAATAATATATTATTTTAATATAGTTTTATTTACCTATTATCTAATAATGTGATTTATTCAATTTATACGTAAAATACGTGATTGCAGGGATGAATATACAAAAGTACAATTAAATATTACTCTTTTCCGTTGAAAACGAGAGATTTTTCTTCTTTGACTCAGCATTCAGCAACAAGCTAAGTCTTGAAAGTAAAAGAATATATATATATATAATTTTGATACATATTTTACATTATCATCCAAATCAAAATATTATATTTGTATGATTTTTAAGATAATGGGAAATTAAAGAAGAGAATAATAATAACAACTAACTTGACAACATATAATTAAATAATGAGCAATGTTAGAGGCACAACAAAAAAACAGTCAATACAGCCAACAAGTTGTGCACAACATATATAATATAAAATGCACAACGTATATTATATGTAGTGCACAACGTATATCATCTATTATGCACAACATATATCACATATTGCAACAACATTTTTCTTTGCAACATGTTATATATGTTGTGCATAATAGATGATATACGTTGTGCACTACATATAATATACGTTGTGCATTTTATATTATATATGTTGTGCACAACTTGTTGACTGTTTTGGCTGATTTTTTATTGTGCCCCAAATATTTCCCTTAAATAATTATACAAAAATATTATACATTATTAATGAATAAAAATTAAATTATATATACTTATATATATATAAAGATTGTCGATATCAACATCAATATATATCATGCTCCCTAACATCGTTAATCCATATTGAATCACGTATACATCTTGTCGCATGCCAGCGATCATGATACATATACTTAATTATTAATTATGAGCATTGAGAGAGTTGTAATAAAATAATCGGCTAAAACATTTAATAAAATGTGTACAATATATATAAATTGCACAACGAATATTATATGTTATGTACATCATATATCACACATGATGTGCACAACATATATCACATGTTGTAAATAAAGATGATGATGCACCATATGATATATGTTGTGCACAATAAGTGATATATATATGTTGTGCACTACATGTAATATAAGTTATGTAATTTATATTATATATATTGCGCACAACTTATTGAGTGTCACTACAATAAAAATGATCATTTTCAACATGTAATTGTCGAAAAGTGTTGATAAAAGTATTGTCAAAAAAAGATATATATTGATATTTGTTGGCCGTTGAAAATAGTCATGAACTTTTCTTTGACAATTAATGTACGTTGAAAATGCTCAAAAATTAGTTTTAAGTATTTTTTATGGCCACTAATTGTCAATATTACTTTTATTGACAATACTTTTATTGATACATTTATTGTTGAAAATACTCTTTTTTCTAGTAGTCTGTTTTGACTGATTTTTTTATTTTAGGTGTATATATCTAAGAAGAAGAAGATAATAGATGAAAATGATTAAAAATAAGTAATTAAATTAGTTGAACTCATGCTTTTATCGTGAATAGAATATATGAATATTTGATAAATGAGAATTATCAAATAACATTTTCGTGAGATAAAGTATGTTAAGCTTATTACGTATAGGTCTTGTTGCATGTCAATGATCATTTTACTATTTGAGAAATACTTTTTTAATACATATTGTTTTTGATCTATGTGTTAATGAATATTTTATTTATTATTGAATAAAGTGTGAATTCTGATATTCGCATTTTAATTAATTGAAATTAATTTTTTTATTAACACATGGTCCAAAATTTTTGAATAAATAACATATCTTTTATTATTTAGTTCACCAAAACTTAAGAGTTTATCCATTATTCTTGTAAACCAAATATCATCAGTTTACTATTAATTGCAATGTTTAAAGCTGTGTTAGTTATAATATGTTATATATATTACTATATGAATTTTATCAGATGACCGGAAAATATATATGAATTCTCCAATATTATACGTGAATCATAAATCAACTAATTAGTGACCAAATAATAATGATAATAATAATAATAATAATAATAATAATAATAATAATAATAATAATAACAGCTAGAATAAACACTTGTCAATGAACTAACAAATTGCTCGACATATATGTACTTCTTCAGCTCTTTATTTTGAGAGATTATATCCACAAGGAACACAAAAAAATATACATATTCATTTTTGCATGCATAGCCATATATGCATTTTAAATTTTTTATATATATAGCTTTTAATTTTACTCCATAAATTTAAATATATAATTGCATATACTGTATATAAAATAGGTCTGTATTTATTATATATATTTAATGTGAATATAAAACTTTCACTTGCATTTTAGAAGTATATTGTTACGAGGTTTAACATAGGAGCTAGGATATATTGGGGTAACATGGACATAGCGGTTAATTAATTACTCCCTCCGATTATTTTTTTATGAGTGATGTTAAATGAACAATATAAAATCAGCTCAACCAGCCAATAAATGAGATTTTGGGCCATAATTACTCAGCCCATTACAATTTCAATGATTATTTGGGTCAAAATCAAAGCCAAAATAGGCCCATTGGCTATATGGGCTGGTTTTTCATTGTCCACTTAGCATTATTGTTTTTTTATTTAGTTTTAATTGCATAATTGTATTTATTATAAGTTTTACAATGTCTCTATTTTAGATAAATTTAAACATATTTTATAATAATATTGTTCTTAAGATATATTTATCTTTTTTTTCTTTTTAATTATTAACTATATTTATTCTTTCTTTTCTATTAATTAAGGGTATAATTAAAAAAATATTAATAAAAACTATCTAAAATCTATAAATGGATGACTAAAAAGGAATAAATTTATTTTCCATATTATATTAGATAAATAAAGAAATGGAAAAAGTACTTAATTAATTTCGTGTAATAAAAGTAGTACTACTTGTATATATGTAATAATTTGACTGGAGCATGAAGTGGTTTTATTAGAAAGTAAAAACTCGTTTAGCTTGACTGACCAATATGGTTTGAAGTTTGAACTTGAAGATTGAATTGAAATCACATTGAATAGATCAAAAAGCACCTTTAATTATTTCCAGAACACTACTAGTATGATTTTAAGTGTTAAAAGATCAAACTCACCACTTGTAATAATTAAAATTGATGATCATCGTACTTTGAAAAGAAGAAAATAAATTAATATTGTTTTTGTTAATGTTTATATTTCATCATTTATATGAAAGAATATAACATTATTATGAAAAAGCCAGCTAGCATGCATGCGAATTTGTGGGCCAATTTAAAGTGAGTAATGCTACGTGTACACCGTAGAATCAGCCACTATCAGCCACCAATTGTAATAATCTGACATTTTGAAACTAGTAATCCAACTTTTATTATTATACATTAATCTAACATTTTTAAAAGTTGGATTATTAGTGGGTGGTTAAATTAAAGACTTTTACTGATATGTCAATCCATGATTGAATGTATACGTAAAATTACTTTACGTAGATTAAAACTAAACTCATAAAATAATATAAATAAAACTTATCTTTAATTGGTTTAATTTCTTAGACTTTGAGTATGCATGCAAACTTCTTGCATGGTAACTCTTCCTAACATCTAAAAGAGAAAAAAATTACATAATGCCTATTACTTGCCAACTTTTAACTATTTTATATCATGATGAACTACACCATATATATAGAAGAATCACATCCCAAATTAATTAGACTTGCATGCATACGTGGTCAGTATTAATTAGCACAACCATATCTATCTATGATCAAATCAACAATATCTCTTCATAATTGCACTTGATTTTGCACATTGGTATTCACATGCAATACTATGTTCTACACATTTTTCCATCAATATTATCTTTCATAATATTGGAGATATTTGTTGACTTAATCTCTATTGTGCTAGTACTAGTTTAGCTTGTTAGGGATGCGTGTTATCCCCCTTTGTATGGTTTGGTGGACCTCTTGGAAGCAATTGTAAAAGAAGCCCATAATCTTGTTGTAGTAATAATGGCCTAATTGCTGCTCCAAATTGAGGAGAAGCAACCAAAATGACCAACATTATCACCATAGCCATGAACATAACCCTCCTCCTATAATTGTTAGACAAAAGACATGTCAATAAAATTTGGAACACAATTAATGCTTGGGTATTAGTTTTACAATAATACTTGTCGGTACATCATAAATACGTTCATCAAACATTCAACGTGTGCTATACATGACATGGGATGTGTGCTATTTGTATAGCACACATATAGCACATATCTCATATAATGTATAACACACGTTGAATACTTGATGGACGTATTTCTGATGTACGATAAGCATTATTGATTAGCTTTATTCTATTTATTTCAAAATGTAAGTCAGTTTAGGTGTTTCACATATATATTAAGGTGATAATTGATTTGTATTAATATTTTAAAAATTAAAAGTAGATGATAAAATTCTTCTTATTAATTTAAAATTTTACACAATATTAAAAATATAAATTGAAATTTATGTAGGATAACACTAAAATAATAGTGATTATTTTCAATATATAATTATCGTAGAGTATTGATAAAAATAATTTAAAAAAATATTGACATTTTGTTGGTCATTGAAAATAATCATAAACTATTTTTTGACAATTAATGACCGTTGAAAATACTTATAAACTAGTTTTAAGTATTTTCGATGGTCACTAATTGTCAATATTACTTTTATTGATAATATTTTTATTAACACATTTAATGTTGAAAATGTTCATTTTTCTGATAGTGTAAAGAAATACATTGAAAATAAAAAAGTGACTTACATTTTAAAATAGAAGTGAAAAAAAAAAAAACTAAAAAAACTTACATTTTATTTGTAATTGAAGGAGTATACTTTTGTATATACTCCTAGCTATCTTTTTCTAATTTTGTTATCTTGAATTTCGAAGGCAAAAGATATCGGTATAGAAAATAATGAGATTTTGTGAAATAATGGATATGATGATGGAAAAAGTTGGGGCAAGGGAAACATATTTATATAGGACGAGTTATTGTGTTGTTGTTCCCGTGCCTCTATTGGATTAGAAGAAACGTTTGGCTTGACTTTTTTTCTTTTCTTTTTCAATATACGGTTTTGAATTGAATTGAATTGAACTTTATTACCCAAAATGAAATGTTGAAAACTAAAAAGAGAGATTGAAGAGATCAAAATAAAGTAACTTTGACGCCAAATGTTTCTAAAGGCACTATGAAACTGCTTTT
The DNA here is from genome assembly GCA_013621005.1 of Aeschynomene evenia. NCBI lineage: Eukaryota > Viridiplantae > Streptophyta > Magnoliopsida > Fabales > Fabaceae > Aeschynomene > Aeschynomene evenia. Next base: position 6,381,191 of record CM024264.1, on the reverse strand, counting down.
CCTTTTATTTTCTTTTTATGCCCCCATATTATTATTATCAGTGGTTTAATTTGTCTGTGCAAAGCATGATTTATAAAAGAAGTTATGAATTAGTAAAAGAAAATGTTGTAAATTAATTAGATTTAATTTTTATTTAAAAATATTTTTATTTAAAAATATTTTTATTACTCTGAAATATGAATCATTTTGGTTTTGCTCCCTCTTTTCTTCCAGCCATCTCTCTATGCATGTTTTTGGCCCCTTCTATCTAGACCCAATAATATTAGTTGACCGTACTTATAAAGCTATTTAAAAAAAAATTATTGTAATAATAAAAATCAAATTTTCAATATTTGGAATAAGTAAATAATATATGTTCTATTAATTAAAATATTTATAGCTAGGGAGAAAAAAATTAGAATTATGAGGCCGAAAATTAAACAAAGAAAGGAAGAAAAAGAAATTGCAACAATGGAGAAAGCAATTGTTAGAGAGGTCTTATAATTGCAACATTGTAGTTGTAAAAGGTGAAAAAAAAGGCATGAGCCAATACTTTTTAATATACTAAATAATAAACATTTCGTGTTGAGTTTGTTTTACTAGCTAGAATTTTTTTTATAGAAAATATTATGGGACAAATAATTTAATTTGACCAAATAAATATGGGTAAAAACTCTGAATTTATTGAATATTTTTCTTTCCATTAATATATAGTGAGGAAATACATCTTACAACTTTAATTAATATAACTTGTTATTGAAGAAATATTTTACAAAACTCACCATTAAATTGAATGTTTATATGATGTGGATGATTTCTGTAAAACTTTGTATTAATTAAAAAAATTTTAACACATTTTTAATGTACATAATATAAATCAACATAATACATATTATTTAAAGATTTTTAATTTTGATACATGGACAATTTAAACAGATTGAATATAGTTAACCAATTAAAACATTATTCTTATATGTCTTTTCTGAAAGATCGGAAGAATTTATTTTCATACATAAGTAATTTGGCCATATATGATTGATTGATTATTGTGTAAAATTTTTTATATTAGAGTTGCATACAAATCAAATATTTTTTAAATGTGTGCACATAAGAATCATTTGATGATCACAATTTTATGGATGTTTAATAGTTTTATTTTAGATTTAGCACATATATATAAATATAGAGAAATAAATGAAAATGATTAGACATATCTCATTAAAAAACCTCCTAAGCTACGTGAGGAAAAACAGCATCTCCCTAGCCAATACATATATCAACATAACACTGATACATGTACTGAACTCCACCAACAAAATAGAAAATACCCCACCAAATTTATTTTAAAGCCTCATGATAATAATAAAAAAAATATATATAGAGAAATATTATTTAATATACAACATAAATACTCAAAATAATTGTACAATATTTATAATAATTAGATTTTAATTGAACGTAAAATTATGGTCCACTTAAAATTCAATAATAAAAATAAATATTATATAAGTTTTATAAATATTTATATTGTATTCTATAGATATATATATGCTTTGGTAATATGTGTAAATCTTTTGGGACTAGTCATTGTGATCGGATAATCTAAGTCCTTATATATAATATTTCTCTTTTAATACAGTCTTCTCTACTCTTCTAAGTGTAGGACTGGTAAGAGATATGATCAGATTTCCGGTATAAATCATTATTGTATACATACTATTTGTCACGACTAGCCTACTTTAATCACATAGGTTAATATAAATAGTAGATGTTTAGATTGCTTAATTAACATATTTCAAATTCGATCATTAGAACGATGTTATATAGAAAATCTTATAGCTAATTTTGTACCCATCAAATGTGATATCCGTCTTAATTGTCAACCATAAAAACAACAACAATTATTAGGTGTATCAAGAGTAAAAAATTCATTTGCTCTGCATCATTTATTGTATAACATATAATCTAAAAGGTTCACTATAATGGAGAGAAAATGAGTTAATAAGTTTCAAATAAGAGGATAAAATAGTTGATATGTCAAAATATAAGTGACACAGAGCAAATAAATCTCTTGCTGATGCACCTAATAATCTCTCTAAAAGCAAAAATGGACTTGCCTACTTTCTCATCAAGTAATAAATTAAGAGAAATTTCAATACATATTCTCTATTTCTATATAAAAAAACAAGTAAAGGTATAAAATTAAACATATACTATATGTATAACATAAAAATAATGTAGTGGGTAAATCATTCGATAAAATAATGTGTTGATTAAATACAACTTCTCTGTTGGTTTGTACAACCATTTGCATCGGACCTGTTCCCAAATCCCAGTAAGCAAATGAAAAAATAATATTGACCAAATAAATAAATGGTGAATCATTATTTTTACTTGTCAACTCTAAGTATGATTATATGTACTATATATCCTATAAAATCTTCAATTACATATATCACATGAAAATTGGTGAGTTGAACTTGTTAATGAGAATTGTCCCCATTTGATGGATTAGGAGGTCCTCTTGGAAGCAATTGCATCAAAACCCCATCTTCAAGTAATAATGGCCTACTTGCTTCTCCAAATTTTGGATTAGCAACCAAAATTACCAATATAATCACCATAGCTATGAATAGAATCCTCATATAATTGTTAGAGAAAGCCATGCCAATAATAATCGAAATATGCCTAGTGAGATTATTTAGGTTTTCTTGTCCAATTTCTTAATATATAAAAACGAAAAGAAAAAAAGTGGAACGTAACACAGTTAATGCTTCTTCAATTTGTGTCTCTCCTTAATTCTCTGATTTTGTTGTCTTGAATTTGGAAGGCAAAAAGATTGGGAGAAAAATTAATGAGTTTGTTATGAATTGATGTGATGCAGAATATAATGTTGTGGCTAAAGCACACAAGCATATATATATATATATATATATATATATAGGGGCGCTTATGTGGGACCCATGTGTGTTTGATGCCACTATTGGTTTACATCAGAGTAAAATGTCATTTTGGTCCTTCACTTTATATGGGTGAGTTATTTTGGTCACTTACTTTTTAAATTAGGCAAATTAGTCCCTCACTTTACAAACTTTGAATCACTTTGGTCACTCACTTTTTGAAATTAGTGAATTGATCCCTCACTTTATAAACTGTGAATCATTTTGATCCCTTACTTTTCAAACTATGAGTCAAATTAGTCCCTCTTTTTGTCCAATTTGATCTCATGAGAGGGACTAACTTGACTCAAAGTTTTTAAAGTGAGGAACTAATTTGGTCGTTTTAAAAGTGAAGGACCAAAGTGATTTATAGTTTGTAAAGTGAGGGACCAATTTGCTTATTTTAAAAAGTGAAGGACCAAAATGACTCACGCGTACAAAGTGAAGGACCAAAATGACATTTCACTCGTTTAGAATAAAAACACTAGGCTTGACTTTGCATGCAATTTGAAGGTTGAATATTATTATGTCTAAAACGAAGGTTGAAATTTTGTTTATAGTTTTAATAATGATATTGAACAGATCAAATATTGCAACTTGGAATCTAAACACCACTTATGTTTAGAATTTTGATATGATGAAAGTGTAATAGTAGTATTTCTGTTTAGCAATCCAATTATGTAATGTATATATATATATATATATATATATATATATATATATATATATATATATATGTATGTATGTGTGTGTGTTAATATATCTTAGGCGGTGAATAATTAATTTTCAGCTAACATCAATCAACACTATATTAAATTATTAATAGTTTTGCGCTCCATATGCATTATTTAATACATAAATGCTTGGGGCACAACAAAAGACCAGCCAACACAGCCAACAAAACTCATTTAACACTTTAAGGTCTAAATAGTATTTTTAATCATGAGTATATTTTTAATGAGCTTGGTTATTATGGCCCAAATTCCTATTTGTTGACTGTTTTGACTGATTTTTTGTTGTGCCTCTGACAATACTCTATTTGACATTAATTTTACATTTATAATTTATTATATATATATATATATTAGTGCATGTGCATTATACATACTATCGAGCGTTATGCATCCGTGTTGATTGGTGTTAGCTGAATTTTTGTTACTCACCAATACATACAACAATCATATCCACCGGTGGATTGCATGAGTTTGTAAATTCATATTATAATTTAACGGTGGATATGATTGTCGTACAAATATTGTACAATTTTCATTGTACACATATTATTAGTAATTAATATATCATGTAAAACTCCTTACATTAAAAGTAAGCTTTTAAAATATATATTTTTTGATTAATAATTTTTAGGTCTTATAATTTAATCAAATTTTCAGTTAATTGAGTCTCTATATCACTTAAAGAAATTTTCAATTAAGTATCTACACTTTTAATAATTTCATCTTGTTATAACTGGTAGTGTGTTTATGCTAGAATAATTGATATTGGTAAGGTTTGATCAATCGGAGAGGATGGGAATTCTTCGTAAAATTTTGGATGAATAATACACTCATTTAAATAAAATTTTGGATGAATAATAATACAAGTTTAAAGTCTAGTAGCATGTATATATGCACAATTTTCAATAAAAATGAATAGGTCCGTTACTTATAATACACTCATTTAGAAATCCATTAATTTTATTGTTGATATTTGTGACTATGAAGTAGTATTAAACTAGTGTTAACCTAAGTCTTTATTGTATACGGTTAGTATTAATATTGTAATTGGGATAGAGCATTGCTAGGGGTACAACAAAAACCCAGCTAAAACAGTCAACAAATGGGAATTTGGGTCATAATCACCCAACCCATTAAAAATATATTCATGATTAAAATGTTATTTGGGTCATAAAATGCTAAATGAGTTTTGTTGGTCGTTTTGACAGGCTTTTTGTTGTTCCCAAAACATTTGTGGTTGGAATATATATTTGTATTTTTGACTGAAGCCTATATATATAGTGGTTTTTATTTGAAAGTAAAAATACTCGTTTAGCTTGACTAGCTAGTCATATATTATGGTTTGAATTGGCTTGAAGATTGAATTGAAAAACACTTTGAATGGATCAAATACAACACCATGTAGGGACAAAATATGAACGCGAGTTAAAGTAATTAATTTAACTTAGATATATAAGCAAACTAGCTAGCTACTAACCAAAAAAGCTGCGTATACATCGATACACATATACTCATGCTCCATATGTACTCCGTACACATGCCCAAAGTTAAAGCGCCTTTTCATATAAAAAAGTTGTTCTCAAACGGTCAAACTCACTCCGTTCTTTCATTGCAGTCTTGTCTATTAAAATGCATTTAATTTTTTTAAAACTCAACTTTACACATATTGAGCCCCACTTTGTTCACTTTTTTCTTTTCTATTTTTATACTCTGACAATTCAGATGCTCTATTCTACTTTTCACAAAATTCCTTATGGATCATATTTAACTTGTATTTTACTAATATTTATATATTTGCGAGCAATTATTAAATATTAAATATATTACCATAATAAATACATACTTATTTTATAGGTACATTTATACATTGCTGATATATAATTTTGCAATTTAAACTAAGATTTAAATGTAATAATCATAAAGATTAGTTAATATTTATTTATGGAAATAATTATCATGCACTAATTATGTAAAAAAAATTATACACTGTCAATCGATAAAAAGTTTTATAAATTTAATTTTAAAATGAATAAAATGTGTGATAAAATTTTCATTATATTATGAGTAATATTTAGGATGGCAACAGGGCAGGGCGAAGACAAGGAATATAGTCCGCGTCCCCATCACCGAGCCCTAAAAAAATCCTCATTCTCAATCCTGTTCCTCGCCTCGGGAGAAATTTTCCCTCATCCTCGCTCCCCACAGAGATCGGGAATCCCCACAGGGCCCCAATGTGCATTTTCATAGTGTCAAACAAAGAATATAAATAATTAATTAAAATGATTTTATTTATTTACACAGTTTATTACATGAATTTGTTATTATTGATATAAGTTATAACTATCAATTCGATCAGGATATAAAAAACTAATTTCTTTAGAAATAATTAGTTTAAGCACACTCTGAAATAAAAAATGTTTTGTAAAAAATAAGAAATCAATCAATATTAATCAACATGAAATGCACAATATTAATGTATATATATAATACATATTTTCTTACACATAAAATGCACGTTAACACAAAATTAAATATATATCATTCAAATTCATTGTATCACATATATACATAACACACTGAAATACAATTATTAGTGTCTATTATGCATATATATATATATATATTGCTTTACAGGAATGCTTGTTGTACATATATATATATATATCCATTGAATATCCAACGTGTGCTATATGCTATACGTAATGTGTGCTATAAGTATAACACATTATATATAACACACATTACGTATGACATATAACACACGTTAAATACTCGTTTGATATATTTTTAATGTATAACAAACATTACCGTATTACTTAATATTATGTATATCTCCTTATATATGAAGTGCATCTCGTGTTGTCGGCTAATATTTTGGTTTCAATAATGATATTTATATATATTTTTTCTCTTACGTACATATTTTATTTATTTATTTCAGTATCTTTAAATTTTAATGTGATATCATTTTATTATTTATACTTTTTTTTTTACCATTATATTAAAACATATGTATATTAAACGACGATGCTGGTTAATTCCATATCAATTGAATATTTGAGCTGAGTACTATATAATCTAAGTTAATTACTAGTAGTCAAATACAAACTTTAATTTCATGTTGGTTTCTACATTAACTATATATTTGCATGGGTCAGAATTGTTCCCAAATCCCAGCAGCATACAAATAAATAAATAAATAAATAAAAGAATAGTGAAACATTTACTTGTCAACTCTAAGTATTCTATGTACCATATATCCTATAAAATCTTCAATTACATACCACAAAAAAATTGGAGTTGATGAACACAAGTCAGTTAATGAGAAGGGTCACCCTTTGACGGATTCGAAGATCCTCTTGATGATAGCACCTGCATCAAAACCCCATCTTCAAGTAATGGCCTGCTTGCTTCTCCAAATTTAGGAGAAGTAACCAAAAATGCCAATATAATCACCATAGCTACGACGAGAATCCTCATATAACCGTTAGAGAAAGTCATGTCTAAAATCGAATCTTGTGGAACTCTCTTTAAAATAGGTCGCACTGTTTACCACTTTAGATTCGTGGATTTAGTTTTTTTTTTTGTTAACTTTTTAATAAATAGAAAAGAAAAAAGTGGAGCACAATGTTAATTATGCTGCTTCAATCAATTTGTATGTGATTTTATGTCTTAGTGGTTTCTTCTCTTGAATTATTTGGAAGGCAAAAAGATTGGGAGAAAATTTAATGAGTTTGCTATAAATGATATGTGATGAAGAATGTGGCTAAGCACACAAGCATATATATATAGGGGCTCTTGTGTGGGACCCAATTCATGTTTGATGTCCCTGTTGGTTTAGAATGAAAAAACATTAGGCTTGACTTAGCATGCAATTTGACGGTTGAATATTATTATGTCTAATAAAACGAAGGTTGAAAACTAGTTTATGGTTTTAATAATCATATTGAACAGATCAAATATAGCAACTTGGATGCCAAACATGAAACACCCCCTCTGTTTAGAAAGTGAATTTAATTTTGATACTAGGAAATTAAAGTGTAGTGTGAAAATCTCATTGTATTAAGATTAAATAAATTTTTAAAATGTGTTTTTTAAAATTAATTTTTAAATTGGGAAAATGACATTTTACTCCAGAGTTATATATATGGTCCGTGTAATTTCAATAATGCTAAGTGGATAATGAAAAACCAGCTCATACAGACAATGAGTCTATTTTGGCTTTGATTTTGGCCCAAATAATCATTGAAATTGTAATGTGTTGAGTAATTATGGCCCAAAATCTCATTTATTGGCTGATTGAGCTGATTTTGTATTGTTCATTTAGCATCACCTATGTAATTTTATCTTCAAATTTTCAAAACGTAAAAAATAAACATTGAGTTTTTTTATCAATAAAAGTCATTTTAATCAATTTTTTCATTCTTTAGAAGAGCTTAATTAAGTTATTTATCAATAGAAAAAAAAAGTTATTATTAAACAGCAGTGAATATATATATATATATGTGCATCATTGAGACAACGACCGTATAAAAATCATCAAATTAAACTTTATAATTAAATATTAGTGTAGGAACCCGTGCTATGCACGAATAAAAAATGATATTTCTGTATGTAATTTATATTATTTATCTATTAATTTTATATTATTTTAGTTTCATGTTGATTATGACTCTAAAAATCTTAATAAATTTGGTAGAATGATTGATTTATTCAGGAATCTATCATGCTTTCATTCTCAATTTTTTTAATTCTTTCTTTAATTTTATTAAATATATAACTCTTTTATGCATTGTAATTATTATAATTATTAGCACTACTACTCTTATTGTCATGAATAACGTCATTACATTTATCATGAACCTATTAGTTTTTCTACTTACTATGTAACTGAAAAATAGTAATGAGTTCATCAATTTTTTAAGGTATATTTATCTAAATGTTGCTACTTATTTGTGAGTGTTTGAAAACATAGTGATAGAAATTAAGAAAAAAATATGGAAAAAAGATTGATAACATTCGTTAATTATATTTAATTATATTTTCTATTCTTAAAATTGCTACTATAATTTTATTACTAACCAGTATATAAGACTTTTTATTTCCTATCGATATTTAGTAAAACTGTTAATGTTATTATACTATCTTCATTATATTGCTAGCCTATATATTAGTTCTCCTCATAAATTGTGATAAATTCAATTAAATTATCTTCTAAAGTTTATAATTCTCCTTTTATGCATTGAAATTATTTTATTTATTTGTGCATAACTCAATACATCATATGAAAGGTCAAGAGTTATTAGAATGTTTTAATAACTATTGTATGTTTCATATTTGATAGTAATTATAATATTAAAACAATTACAATTAAAAAATTAAAAATTAAAAATGAATTTGAGTGTGACACATCATCAAACTCATTAATCAACAAATTCAATAGTAAAACCATTACATTTTGATCAAAAGAAGTCTATCTAAAAAATGGGAAAATAGACTACTATGTCTTATGAAGACTTAATTTTCTAAGTGAACAAATTTTATGATCTGAATAAAAGAGAAAGGAAATGACACAAACCTTGAAAGCAATGACCATAAATATATGTGCAACATTCTACAAATTCACCACACAAAAAAAAAAAAACATAAAAGAACATTCATAAATCATTTCATCTATATCTATCATTATCTCATGCCATATTAGTAGAATGATTGATTTAATTAGAAATTGATTATGTTTTCGATCCAAAATTGTCCTATATAGATAAATACATTGAAATATATTACATGAGGTCCACATTGAGAAAAGATAGTAGAAAAATTAAAATCAAATAATTTTAGAAATCAAGAAGTTAAATAATTGTTATAGTTTTAGTCACACTACTCATACATTTGATGACAACAACAGTGATAATAACTAATGGAAGATTAAAAAATAAGAGTAATTACAAATAAATTTGCAGTTTAAGGAATATAAAGGCAAGTCATATTAATCATTCAAAAAAAAAATATAGAATAGTAAACTTATTGTTAATAGATTTATAATGGGAACATACAAAATATATTTTTTGCCTCGTTGAAAGTTGGTTTATACCTTCCTTTGACACTTTCAATAGTGAAATTTGAGATTACATAAGCATTGCCTTATAAGTAATATCCTATCATGATGCGGGGGATTACAATTATAAGTAAATATTAAATTAAATACTAAAAAAATTTATTCTATTTTACAAAGAACAAATAAAAATAATGAATTGAAGTTGATTCCATATAACAATCGAAAGATTATACTTTTATGAAATGCAAAATCAAATTTTGAAGTCATATTGGTAGAATATTCTCAAGGAAAAAATGCAAACTAACAAAGATGTTCAAGTGATGATGATTGATGATGATAGAATAGTTTCAATTTATGGTATACAAATTTCCATTTTTTATTTTAATGTCTAATTTGATTACTCTTAATGAAAATATAATTTAACTAAAATCTAATAATCAATTAATAAATTTTATAAACCTAATGAGATAATAAATTTCTAATCATAGATTTGACTTTATGTCTATATATAATTTAATTTATTTATACAATATTTGTTATTTGTTTAGTTAAAGTGAAAAAAATAAGAGAGATGTATTAATTTTAGTGTAACGTAAAAGAAAGAAAAGAGTTATAGTTTTTAAAACTTGAAAATATTGATATTAGCTATCTAATTTTAATTGTGAAAAATTGTGATTGAGGATTGTTACAACAAATTTATTATTTCTTTTTGGAATAAATCAAAATACTAAGGAACAAAATACTAATAAAAATGTGGTGTAGTGAAGCATTAGACAATTAAAATATATAAAGATAAAGATAATATGAAAGGTTACAAAATATGAAAGGTTTAAAATAAAGATTGACAACTGATTAATTTTCATTCCAATTATAAATACAATTAGTATGAATATTAAAACTCATAAGTTACAAATATAATTAATATGTAACAATCTAGTAATGCTCTAAATATTTATGCTAATGAGTAATCATTACATTTATTTATGGTGAAAAACTAAAACAACTACATATTTTTAGACTTGTTTTTAAATATTCTAATATTAGTATATTATTTTGTACAATTTATTTAAAATATTCTATTATAACACTAATCATTTCAAATAATTTTTTAAAGAAAATCACAATACTAAGGGAAAAATTCTTAATAATCATTAGGTGTAGTGAAGTAATAGGAAATTAAAATTTGTAAAGATAAAGGTATAATATGAAAGGTTTAAAATAAAGATTGAAAAATGATTAACTTTTATTTAAATTATAAATACAATTAATATGAATATTAAAACTCATAATTTATAAATATAATTGATAAGATGTGACAATATAATTATGTTCTAGACAATTATGCTTGTGAATAGTCATTAGTTTCATTTATGATGTAGAACTAAAACAACTACATATATATTTTAGAACTTTTTAAATATAATAATATTATTATATTACTTTGTACAATTTATTTAAAGATTATATTATAACATTGATCATTTCATATAAATCAATAAATTTTTATTTTTATTTTTTTTGAAAAATCAAAATACTAAGGAATTAAATATTAATAAATATGTGATGTAGTAGAGCATTAGGAAATTAAAATATATAAAGGTAAAGATAATATGAACCATTAGGAAATTAAAATATTTAAAGATAATATGAAAGGTTATAAAATATGGAAGGTTTAACTTATAAACATAAATATAGAAAATACTATCATCACCATTGAACATAACAAATAAAAAAAAGGAGTCCAGAAGCAAGAGTATCACCCTCATCCAAATCTTCTTCATTCATTCATCACCATCAACAATATTATCACCACTAATCTACAAAATATTTAGAATTAGAACAAAATAAAAAATGAACAAAAATAAAAACAAAGAAGAACATAAAGAGAACTCGTCATCATCACTAAAAAGAACAAAATAAAAAGACAAAGTAGAGAAGTAAGAATATTACATTCATATTCAACATCATTCATCCATCTTTATCAACACCACTTTCCCCACCAACCTATAAAAGAATGAGAATAAGAAAAAAAAAATAAAAATAAAAATAGAGAAGATCAAAGAGATAACTCACTTCACCATTAAATAAAAAAAAAATAGAGAATATGAGAAAAAAAATATTACCTTTATCTTTAACCTCCTTCATTGAACATCATCAACATCATTTTTACCACCAACCTATAAAATAATTAGAATAAGATCAAACAAATAAATAAAATAAGAATAGAGAAGAACAATAAGAGGACTCAAATCTATCAAGACTATTTCAATGCTAGACTTGATTTTTTTCTCGTTCCATGATGGTCCAACCCAAATCCTTAGCACCCTAACCTTCAACCTCCTTTTTTTATCCTCTGGAATCCCTTCCAATTTGATATCCTTCGCAAAATCAATTTTTGAAGTCATATTGGTAGAGTATTATATTCTTCAAAAAAATAAACAAATTTGGAAAGATGTTCAAGTGATGATGGGTAATGATCTAATAGTTAGAATTTAGTACACCTCCGGTGCTGATAAGGTCGGGACTGTGGTCGTCCGTCTCCGATTTGTTTGCCGGCCGATAAGATCTCTGAGATTGACCAGCCAGCTGGGTTGGTTTGGCTATTCCTTTCTATTGAAAAGAAGGAGTCAGCCGTAAAATTTCAAGAATTTTTTTAATGACTAATCAATTACTATTAATAAAAATAAAATGTAACTGAAATCTAATAACTTATTAATAATTTGTATCAACCTAATACTTAATGAAATTGAATTGGCATGTAATATAAAGTTATGGCATGTGAAAAGGTATATTACATACACATATTTTATTGAAATAAATTGATGCTCTCTTAATAAAATTGAATTGAATTGATGTGTAATATAGAGTTATGTAGAGAAGGTTATAAAAAGTTATATGCATATGAAAGATCAAGAGTTTTGAATGCTTTAATAAATATTAAGCTCAATAAATATTAAGCTCAATAAATAATAGTGATTACAATATTAAAATAATTAGAATAAAAAATAAAAAATTATATATAAAATGAATTTTATAAGAAAAAACCTAAGCATGCCACATTATCAAACTTGAGAAGCAATTTGGATGTGTCATCTCTTAGGTACATAATCTAACTTTAGTATTATATGTTTTTTTTCTACTTCTATAGACTAGATTCTTGCCTGAGACAACGACCGTATAATAAAAAGCAATTTGCGATCAAGAAGTTAACTTATTATTAATATAGTTTAATGGGTTTAATTTTGATTCTAGTGTAAAAGTATTTTATAATGTGATTCAATTAAAATATTATGTTTGCATGACTTTTCAGATAGAGAGAGAGAGAAAATACAATTATGGTTAACGTAACAGTACATGATTGAATGACGGTCAAATAAAGTTAATTATATACTGTTAGTGAATAAAAATTAAATCATAGTTTAATTATGATGCACTGCATAAAAAATTTTATATTGTCAATTAATCGCTTGAATTGGTTCATGAGACTTTCTAATAATAAATGATTAAATTAATTTTTTTTATTAATATATCAATACATAATTGAATATTTATATAAAATTATTTTATATTAATATTAAATTAAAATTAAACTCTTATTAATATTTCATTTTGCTTTACCAATGGTACATATGACGTATATCATCATATCAATAATCCAAATCACTTAAATTAAATAAAAATGAGCATTGCTAGAGACACAAAAAAAATCACAAAAAATAGTCAATAAATAGGAATTTGGGACACAATCATCCAACCCATTAAAAATATACTCATGATTAAAATGCTATTTAGGCCATAAAATGTTAAATGGATTTTGTTGGTTGTTTTGACTGTTTTTTTTGTTCCACAAGCATGTGTGAATAAAAATAACATAAATGTTTGGGGAACAACAAATTTTCAGCCAAAACAGTCAACAAAGTTTATTTTAACACTTTTGGCCCAAATAATATTATTAATCATATGTATTTTTTTAATGAGCTAAGTGATTTAAACTGAATTTTCTATTATCGATTATTTTGACTAATTTTTTATTTTGTCCAATACTCTAAAAATAAAAATTAAAAAAACACGGAACCTTGTAAGCAAATAGCTATATTGGAGTATTTGACGGCCAAGTTTTTTTTCTTTTTTTTTGACTTGTTCAATGTTGTTTTATCTATACAGTATATGTATATTCAATTCAAACATCTGCATGGAAGAAAGTCAACCAAATTGACCTTTTCTTCAAAACAAATAGATGCAAACGTGCCCTATATATATGTGTTATGTAGCCCCTTTCTCCATCAAACCCCATTTCACAAAAATAAAACCTCATTTGTTTTGTATACCAATCCAAATTCAAGACAAGAGAATCAGAAAATCAAAGACAAAATATATAGTACATTATTATAGTATTATACATACATACGAAGAGCATTAATTAATTGTGTTCCAATTTTATAGACATGAACTACTCTAACAGTTATATGAGGATTTTGTTCATAGCTATAGTGATCATGTTGGTCATTTTGGTTTGTTCTTCTCAATTTGGAGAAGCAAGCAGGCCATTATTACAAGATAGACTTCTTTTGCAATTGCTTCCAAAAGGCCCTCCTAACCCATCAAATGGGGATGGTTCTCATCGGTAGATGTACCTTGAAATGAACAAGCACAATTAATGTATATGACGAAGTAGTTTAATTTTTTTTATTAAAAGTTTTGGGAGAAATTGGTTTCGCAACTCTCATGCTATTTATGTAAAAATTATGGGGTGTCCTTACCCTTAATAGAGATCAGAATTTTTTAATGTACTAGTGCTTTTATATAGGGCAGTTCTTATTAAAGCAGTACTTGACCGGTAAATAATGCAATAAATTAGAGATTTTGGGTTGTAATTACAGTCAATTACCATATCAATGATTGATTGGGTCAAAATCAAAGCTAAAATAGACCTATTGGCTGGTTTCTCATTGTACACCTAGCATTATTGAAATATCTAGAGATACAATCCATCTAACCAACTAGTATATATGTCAACTCATTGATTATTTGTCCAAAAATTAAACATAAAAATACAAATTAAATACTTATTAATAATCAAATAATATACAATTAATTAATTAAATAATTATGATCAGTTTTGATTTTAATTTAATATTGCTTGTAACCAATCAAAGTAAAACGACAACAATTTTTCATTACTTTTAACTAATCATGTTCTCTTGCGCCATAGAAGAAAATGTACACTACCAAGTTCTTTTTTTTTTTTTTTCATTTCTAAAACTTTTTTTTATTTCATTGCTTTTCATTGTTTTTTCATATAAAAATAGTTTATTCTTATACACAAATGTTCGGGGAACAATAAAAAATCAGCTAAAACAGTCAACAAAGTCCATTTAATATTTTATGGCCCAAATAACATTTTAATCATGAATAAATTTTTAATGAGCTTTGTAATTGTGATCTAAATTTCTATTTATTGACTGTTTTGACTGATATTTTATTATAATTCTATGCTCATTCTTATATGCATTTTATTAGCAGTCTCTTATCTTTCTTTTCAATACCCGAAGGAGTTATTATGGATCAAAAGTCTAATAGTTTGGATAAGGATAAGACTTAGGGGTGTTTTTGTTATTTTTGTTATATGTTATTCTTATCCTATTGGGCTGTCTCTTTATATATAGGCCCAGTGGGTTGTTTGTAATAGTGATAACAAAATTCTCAGATTAATAAAAACACGTATTTTTAAACCAAAGGTCAAAAAAAAATTAAACCAAAGGTCTAGAACAATTTGTATTGACTTGAGTTGCTTAAGCATCTAGTTCCGGGTTCGATCCCGGGGCGGTGTATATACAGAGAGGATTTTGGCCAGCCGTCCCATCTTTGAGGTGCACGCACAAACTAGTAAGATATTAGTCATCAGAACCGCTCCGATAAATATTCTAGGAAAAAAAAAACACCTATTTTCTTCTTCAAGATTCATTCTTCCTTCTTCCTTCTTTCAAACCCTAACTTTATATCTTTCTTCCTTTTCATAGCCGCTAAGGCTGTAACAGGAGTGATTCTCTTCACTGGTTCATATAGTGTCATCAAATCTATTAAAATTTATTAGGTGTACCGAGAATAAAAAAAATTATTTATTTTATATTATTATTTATTGTATGATACATAATGATGACTAAATAAATCAATTATAGTGAGGAATGAATGAGTTAAATTTTAAATATAAATGTAGAATAATTAATATGTCAATAGTACATGATAAATGAATATTTTTCTATAAATCTAATTACACGATTAAGGGTTTGAAACAACGTGTTGGATCTGTCGCTTATATAGGAGCAAAAGTTGCACTTGTACAAATGATGCAATTTTATTTCCTCAAAATTTATTAGAACAGAATTGATAGAATACTTCATTATGCGTGTAATATATATGGTAGAGTTTTATTTTTCTATAAGTAGAAATTGCTTAACTCTATGATGCAATAACAGATTTTTAACTTCCTGATAATCAAAGAATGGTAAAGTCTTATATATCTTACCATGTGGTAGTTATAACAATAATAATTATTTTCAACATGTAATTATGGAAAAATATTGATAAAAGTAGAGATTATGTACACTATAAAATCAGCCACCATCGATCAGCTAATAATCTAACTTTTTAAAATTATTAATTATATTTAACTATTAATATTATACATTAATCTAATATTTTTAAAGGTTGGATTAATAGTTTTAAAATGGGTTATTACATATAATAGCTGGTGATTGATTTTGGGGTGTACATATAGTATTATTCATAAAAGTATTATAAAAAAAGTTATATTAACATTTGTTGGCCGTTAAAAATAGTTATAAAATATTCTTTGACAATTAATGATTGTTAAAAACACTTATAAATTACTTTTAAATATTTTCGACGGTCACTAATTGTCCATATTATTTTTATTGATAATATTTTTGTTGACAAATTCAATATTTAAATTATTGAAAATACTCATTTTTCTAGTAGTGTATGCAATAATAACATATAGCATAACAAATTACTCCCTCCATTTTTTATTTGTTCAATTTTAATTGTGCACACAAATTAAGGATGAGTTTTACAATATCTCAAATTTAGAAAAATTTAAGTGTAATTTACAATATTATCCTCAGCACTCAATATATCTCTTCTTAATTAATCACTATATTTATTTTTTTCTCTTATATTAATTAAGGGTATAATTGAAAAAAAATCTATAATTTCTAAACAGACAAATAAAAATGAAAAACACAATTTTTAGATTAGACGAATAAAAAAACTGAAGGAGTAACAAACTTAGAGTATACCATATAATGGCTGCTAATTATTCAATAATACTTGATTAAATAACTTAGAACACTCATTCTTTTTTTAAAAACAAAAATCTTAGTACATATATATATATATATATATATAATACATGAAGTATATACCTTATTTATCCATTATTGAATATTGAAGCTAATTAGCTCACACCTTAAGTTAATTAGCATGACAAGCATATATGTGCTTGTCCATTTTCAAGGAAGCTTCTTATGTATTAGGGATTATGAATGGAAACCGGGATTATGAGAACCATCCCCTCCTGATGGGTTGCCACCACCTCTTGGAAGCAATTGAAAAAGAAGCTCATCATCATGTTGTAATGGCCTGATTGCTTCTCCAAATTGAGGATAAGCTACCAAAATGGCCAACATGATCACCATAGCTATAAACAGAGATCTCATAGAGACAGACATGTCTATATATGAAAAATGGGAACACAACTACTCCTCTTAAAGTGAGAGTTTTAGAGAGGTATGTGAATGTATATGTGATGATGATGAAAGTAGAAACACACAAACTTATATATTTATATATATATATGGCTCATTGGTTTGAAAATAAGGTTTTTACTTAAACTTTCCAAGAAGTTTGAATAAATAAAAAATTCTTAGGTGCACAAAAAATTCATTTATTTCATACAATTTATTTATTGATACAACATAAGCATAAGAGTCAATTATAGTGGGAGAAAGATTGATTAAGTTTCAACTATAAGTATATAACTGTTATATTTTATTTTGTATGAAAAGTAAATGGTAAGAAATAAATAAATGTTTTTTACTCTGTGTGCACCTATCAATCTTTCTCTAAATATATATATATATATATATTAGAAATTTTTGGTGCATAATGAAAAATTAGACAAAATAGTCAATAAATAATGCACAACATATATGATATATTGTGCACAACAATATCATATATGGTATAATAATATTATTTTTTACAACATGTGATATATGTTGTGCATACACAATATGTAATATATGTTGTGCATAACAGGTAGTATATATTGTGCATATTATATAATATATATTGTACATATCATATTAATTATTTTAACTATTTTTTCATTGTGCATATAACAATTATATATATATATATATATGTTGAAGGTTGAAACCAATATGTAAATGAGGTTGACTGGATCAAAATAAACTAATTAATTAAACTTGGACGTCAAGGTCCTCACCTGCCAAGAAATTAAGGTGCTTATTTATTTTTTTATTATTTGCCCCTCATGTGCTTATTATATTATAAGTGATTATTTGAGTTGATACGCGTGATGTATGTACCATTCATAAAAGAACGAAGATATTATCAAATCAAATTAGGCCGTATTTGACTAATGGTATTAAATAAGCAATAATGCTTGACGTACAATAGAAATACATCTAACCTGTATCCAACGTGTGCTATCCATGTTATGTTCTATAAGTTTATGTGTTATACGTATAGCACACATCCTATAACATGGATAGCACACGTTGGATACAAGTTGAATGTATTTCTATTGTACGTCAAACATTATTGTTTAAATAAGGCATTATAGATATAAGTGTAAATAGAATAAAGTTGGATAATTTGGTATATTTCATTTTCTTATGCATTCTCATCTTTCAAAGAGTTCATCATATCAATTTGATATATTTCATTTTTTGATGGATTCTCATCACTCATACTTTCTTCCTTGTTGGTTCTGATTGCTTGTAAGATTTGTTTTAAACTTTCGGATATATCATTTAATTTTTGTTGTATTCTACACTTATTTAACATAATGATCGAGTTTTTCACATTTCTAACAAATATTCCCTTTCTTATGAGTTCTTTTATGGGTACTCCTTTATTTTGGCTTCTATAAACATTTTGACTAATTATTGGTGACTTATATTTTTAAATTTTTTTTTTTGCGAGTTATAGTTCCTCCTTACTTTATTTTGTTTCTTAATTCGTCTTTTATGCCACTATAAGGAGCTCTTAAGGGTTTTATTCCATATTACTCACAAAATGTTCCTATTTCTTTTCTATGTTCATTTTTTTTTCTTTTCTCATCCTATCTTGTATTTTAGTATCTGTGCATATCTCTATTCTTCATGTCTCTACTATAATATTATGTAATTGTCCAAAGGTTAGTTGTTTATAAAGAATTTGAGTTCCAAAATGCAACTGCAATTTTTGTATCTTTTTTTCCTAAAATAATGTATGTAGGTAAGGCCACCACGAATCTCTCTTTCTTATATGGTGTTGAAGCATAGCATCATCTTCTCATATCATTATTTTTTATATGAATACATCTTTATACCATCTATAATCTGACATGGTTGGACATTTTAAATTTATTAGTTGATTCCCTATTCTTTCTCTATATATATTAGGATCTTTGATAATTTAAAATTTTTAATACTAGTAAAGATTAAACTTGAGGTGGCATATAGTTCATTAATTTCTGTTTTTACACAATCTAATATGAGGATTTTTTTTTATGGAGACAGAAAATTATCCCACCATCCTTTTAGTTGTCTAGTAAAACCTTAAATTATGGCTACTGCTACATTTTTATCTGATAAGCCCTTAATTTTATGTGCGATGGTTGTCATAGTCATCGCTCCAAAAAAAGAAAATGAACAAAGTAAATATATATAAATACATCACATCCTTGTTATCATAGATTTACCTCTTACAAAAAATATAACTCCATGAATCAAAAGAATTAGTCTATTGCTAGGGAAGATACCTTGAATAATCGACACATATAAAAACACACCACATTCCACACCTACCACATGCATTATATTTATATATGTACAGGGCGCTTGGCCGGGGTGTCCCTTTTGATTTAAAAAACAAAGTTTTACTTGACTTTCCTCACACTTTGAATTAAATACTATATATGTTGAGGGTAATATTATTTTGACCCTTAAAAGTCAATATTATTTTTATATTCATCTATTTCATATTAAAAAATGATGTTTAATTTGTACATCCAAGATGTTTAATGATGTTTAAACACTCTTTTTTTTTCATTAATTAAGTTGGTTCCTTTTTAAGTTAGAAAGTTTTTTAATGAAATTTTCCTTGAATTGTTATATCACATGCATGGTTTAGCTATGTAGTTTGCTGCCCTCTATGAATTTTGCAGCTTTAATTATGAAAAAAAAATGATATTTGTACATTCAAGAAAATATTCAAAAAAAAAATGAGTAAAATAATGAAGAAAAAATAAATTAAAAGTGGTAAATCCAAATATTTTATAAGAAGAATGTTTAAGGGAGAATTTGGTATTATTGTAACTTTTTAAAAGTTGCATTTTTAATTTTTATCTTTTTAAAATTTGTTTTTCAAAAATTATAGTACATATGTTTGATAAAATAAAATAAAAATTATTTTCAATAAGTACAAGTTACAATAATAATATTTAGTAAAATTGTTATAGAGAGAAAATTTATAAAAATGAAATATTAAAATCTACAGATAAATTTGGATATTATTTATCAAATAAATAAGATTATATTAGACTTTTTAATGTTAAAAAGTACAAGATAAATTTAAAAATATCTCCATAAATACTTTTAATAGCACTCATAACTTTTAAAAGCCAAAAAGGCAAACACATAAATTTTTTGATTTATCCATAAATACTTTTAATAGCACTCATAATAACTTTTAAAATGTACAAGTACCTCATCAATAAACAATACCAAATTCATAAAAGTGATAAATTGATATTCAAAAGAATAATGTTATTTATACCATTATAATTAGTCACTATCAGCCACCATCCTTATAGATAAAAAAAACTCAACCGAACAAAAAAATGATCAAATAAATAAAAAAATCCAAACAAATAATAAAAAAACTACTTAGTAACAATTTAAAATCCACTAAATAATCAAATAAATTTACTATAAGAATGTTGAGAATGAAAAAATAACACAAAATATATTATTTTTCCCTAAAGGTAGCACCTTTATCACTAAATTATCATTAAAATAACACACATAATTAACAGTAAAAATGGACAAAATACATTATTTAATCAATTATTAGTTGTCATTAAATTATTTTTTATTATTTTAATTGAGTTTTTTTTATTTATTTTGATTGAGTTTTTTTACTTAGCTTGTAAAAGTGTTGATTGATATATAGTGGCTGAACAAAGTAGTGTACGTAAAGCATTGTTTATATTCAAATAGAATTGCTCTTTGATATTATGGCACCCCACCTTCCGAGAATTTGCTTGTTTACTATGTCTAAACCAACTTGGACATCAAGGAACCCATATATACCTTCCAAGAATGTACTTGTTACTATTTTAATGTGATTTGGGCATGATACGCGTCAGTTATTAACAAATTATTTCTTTTATTTAGACACGGTTTACACATTACCAATTAAGATATACTATTAATCTAGATTATTTTATAAATAAATTATTATTATTTAAATTATCGGTAATTCATATTATTTTGTTTGGTATATATAAATAACATAACCGGTAATTCATATTATCTTGTTTGATATATTAAAAAGATTATAAGGTAATATATGAATATTACTATAATACCCTCTAAATAATTATAAAAAATAATTATACTACATATATTATTAAAATACCTTCTAAAATACATATATTACTATAATATCCTTTAAAATATATAAGAGTATTTAATACATAAGATATTTGGGTAATAAATAAAATTACAAGATTATTTAGGAATGATATCCAACATCTTCTAAGGGATAATCTACATTACCACTTTGGAGGTAATGTGGATTAATACTGAGTAATACACAACGGTCCAGAGGAATGATTTGTCTTTGTACGAGAGCCACTCTAGTCTTCAGCTTTTCTATGATCACAAACCACGCCAGCAATTCTGCTCTTGGATGTGCCCAGCCACCCCAAAAGTTTTGGAGGATATTGTGAACTTCAATGCATAGGTGGATTATTGCCGCATCCCATGTCCGAGAAAAAGCTTTAATAGTAAATATTTCAGAATTATGCAGTTGTCAAATAACTTGGTCTTCCATGTCCGTGTTGAGCACCACCTTCGTCAACAACATGTGCAAGTTAAAAAAAAATGTGTTTCCCACTGTCTCATAAGTTATTCTCCAAATTAGGGTCCATACCCACTCACCCCATGCACAGAACCTAAAGTCACTAATGTAATTATAGAGATAGCATGCACAAGTGACATGTTGCATTGCAGCATGAGGGACACGAAACTCAAATGTAATTGAGATGCAGGGTTCTTCGTTGCATAGTGGACACCAATTTGTGTGGCGAGGTGCACGTGTGTGAACTTCACACTTTTTTTTTTTTTTCAATTATTGTCATGAGACTTAACTCATGAATAAAATTGATTAGACGGATCTCATTAAAAAACCTCGAACGAGGATAAAGAGCACCCCGCCAATCCACCATACAAGTCTACACAGTTTACAAACGAAAAAGGAAAATTAAACTCATATAAGCATAAGTACATCACAATAATATCAAGCTTCCAGAATTCTCATGATCACACTGCATACCTCTCAGCCAAGGGTAGTTCCCTTTCATTGCTTATGCTTCCTGGGTAAAATTCTAAGCCAGCCCATGCATGTATTATCAACCACCAAATTATCAATAAAGGGGGGAAACCATCAATCCATGCCTTTAGCCACCAAGCTTCAGCCATCTTAATCGTTCTTTAACAAGCAAAAATGGGTGGGTTTGACCATATAGTTATACGGAATAAGTCCAGTGTAAATATTTTCAATGTACAAGAAATTCAGCTCCTTTATATCATTCACGACGTGCGATGTAACCGAAAATTAAAATGTAATATAAAATAAAAAATAATATTGAAATTTTTTTATTTATTAAATTTATTTTATTAAATATTTAATTAATAAAATGAAGGCAACTTCATATAATGAACTTTTTTCTAAGTAAGAATATTGAATTATTCTTTTAAGTTGAGTTTTTTTTTTCTAATACTTAAGATGAAAATGCAACTTCAAATATATAGGTTTAACTAACAAATAGGAATGATACTTTATCAAGAATAATATATGCTTTCAAATTTTTAAGAGATCGAAGTGTTTTTTATTTAAAACTTAGTAAATACTTTTGTTTTATTACTCCCGTGTAATTAAGCAATTGTTATTGTGTCAAATCACTATTATTTTTTCAAATGTCAAAAACAATGTTCATAGGACAATATATAATAATTCACCTAGTCTTCCTTTTATATTATATTAATATTAATTTCGCGTGTTAACCTTTAGAAAGGAAGGAATTAGGAGTTGTGGGTAGAGTCCACAAGTAGTAGATAAAATAAAGAATGTTTTGTACAAATATTATCATGAACATTACAATAACATCCTCGAAATATGTTAAAAATAGGAGAAAATTTTGATGCACGATAAAAAAAAAATCAATCAAAATAGCACAGCGTAGGCAAATTATATATAATATATTATGCACAACATATATTACATATTGCAACATTATCTTTTTTTCGAATATGTGATATATTACAATGATATGCATAATATGTAATATATATTGTGTATAACATATAATATTTGTTGTGCACATTATATAATACTTGTTGTGCATAATATATTAATTGTTTTGACTATTTATTCATTATATATATATATATATATATATATATAGCAATGCTCTTAAAATAATAGTTACTAAATGGAAAAAATTTAAAATAATTACTCGTGTATATCTTAGGTGACAAGAAATAATTCTATCCTCCAAGCAAATGGCGCTTTGAGAATGCTTATGTTTTTGCATGTTTATCTCTCTAGAAAACTCGAGTAAGACTCTAGCCTTTCCATCATTATAAATAAAAAATTATTGACGTACAATAAATAATTAATTAAAATAATTAATATATTGTATATTATATATATTATATATTATGGACGTTATATATTATATCATATAAAATTATAAATCTTTGCGATATGTACGTAATAAATGGTTCCGAAAGGTAAAAGGATTTTATAACAATTAGGTGTAATCTACATATGACTATATCAACAAGGTGTATGTCTATGTTTTGGTTTTTAATCACCCATATCAAGCAATGTTACCTATAGATAGATCCATCATATTCAAATATTCAAACATTATATCATCATAAAATATATATAAGAGTTCTACTACTCTTACTATTTACATTTTTTTTTCATCATTTTAGTCATTAATTTTTTATATTTAAAATGGATGCATAAATAATATTCCTCCACCGAGAATTATGTCCAAAATCTAAGTGAGTGTTGCTATTCTAAAATCCAATTTTTGATCCGGCTGCAGGTAATTATGCAGTAGGAGGAATTATAAGTGATTCTATGGGGTGAAAAAATATGGATTGGGGCTGAGTCCATCCTAGAAGCGGAAGTCAAAGTTTTGGAAATTCATTGAAAGCTAATAGGAATAATGTTATCTTTATCACTGACTCGGGGTTGATGATGGAGTTAGATAAAAGAAAGTGGTGCTTGACCTGTTTCTTAACCTAGCTAGCTATTCGGAAGAGGCGGGGATTTGAATATTAAATACGATAGGAAGTGGGTATGTAGGTGGTATGATGTGAAAGCTGTGGGAGTTCAGAGTTTGGTGTTGAGATGGTGATTCGGCCATGTGCTATACATGTAACACACATTATGTATTATGTAATAGCATACGTTGGATACTAGTTGGACGCATTTTTATTGTACGACAAACATTAATTGTTGATAGACTAAATGTCTATACGAGTTACATTGTAATAAATATTAAAAAATCTTTCTCAATCTAAGTAGCCCCACTCACCTGCGCTAGTACACATATTATATCCCATATAAATTACGATGGATGTCCACTCTAGAGCTTTGCGATAATATTGTTCTATATGATCCATAAAGAATGATGAATCAAGAAATAAATAGAGAAGAGTAAAGGAGAGAAACATAGGGTTGATATGAATGAATTTAATAGATATATGGTTACAGATACAATAATAAATACCCAGAAAACTATCAAAGTCTCATTTATCATATATGCATAATATTATATTCCATTAATTTGTTTAATTTAACCGATTAAATTGACTCAACAATTGAACCACTAATCCAACGACTCATTAGTGCCTTGACCGAGTTTATCTATCACTGGTTAGGATCTGATGAGTGAACGTGAGAATCATCCCCTTTTGATGGGTTGGGAAGTTGTCGAAGCGATTGAAAAAGAAGCCCATGATATTGTTGTAGTAACGGCCTCATTGCTGCTCCAAATTGAGGAGAAGCAACCAAAATGACCAACATGATCACGATAGCCATGAACAGAGTCCTCCTATAATTGTTACTAGAGAGAGCCATGAACAATCACAATTAGTTAATGCTCTTTCTATGAGCTTTTAATAATTATGTCGTGTTCTTAGCTTTTTTTCTGTTATGTATATCTGGAATTTAGAATGCAGATTGGTATAAGATTAAAAGTATAGAAGAATTCTTGTGTGTGATGAGGTTTGAGGTGGCCGTGGCCGTGGCCATATATATATATATTGGTTTCATCAAAATGAAATTAGCGTGTATTTGACTTTCTCTTTAGTTTGAAATTTGAATTGAATATAGCTAAATTGACTTTTTAAATGTATAGCTAACTAATTAAACGAGTTCCAATCAAATAAATCAGATTGGGGTGGGGGTGTACGCGGGCTTTGTTGGGCCGGGTTTGGTCAGACTCGAATCTGACCCGATATTAAGGATGAATTATTTTTTTGCAATGCAACTCTGATTCGGTAATGACCCAATGAATGATCGGGTTATACTCGGTCAACCCGACCACTATAACAATAATGATTATTTTTAACATGTAATTGTCGAAGATTGTTGATATGAATATTGTAAAAAAATGTTATATTGACATTTGTTAGCTTTTGAAAATAGTCTTAAACTATTCTTTGATTATTAATGACCGTTGAAAACATTTATAAATAAATTACTTTTAAGTATTTTCGACGGTCACTAATTCTCAATATTACTTTTATTGACAATACTTTTATCGCATATTTAATGTTTAAATTATTGAAAATGCTCAATTTTCTAGTAACGGGGCCTTCAGATGACATACACATGATAATTTGGATAATGTACATCATAAATTTATAAAATACTACTTATAAGTAATAAAATTTAAGATATATTTTACAATATATGTTTGATAATATAGTAAATCAATATAAAAATGACATTAAAATTAAGTAAAATATATTCATGAAACTTTAAAAATTAATAATGTCACTAATTACTATATATAGAATGTATCTAAACGAAAAAAATAATATCAGACTGGGTCGGGCCAACCTGAAGCACGGTCGGAACCCCGACGAAAAACACATTGGATCAACTTGCATGATCTGATCAACTCGAAAAAATGCTTTAGGTTGGGCCGGGTTGGAAGGCCGGTCCGAGCCACGAACACCCCTAGTCAAACCCTTGCCGAGAAATTGGTTATCATTATTATTTTTTCTAGTATAATTTGTTATTATTATTAGTATTTTGAACCCGTATAATAATGCACAGAATAAATTTATTAAGGAAATATAATAATAGTTATAAAACTAATTCAATAATTGATTAATTAGGTTAATAACTAATCAACGGCATCACTAAAGAATATCCATCACCGGTCACTACTTCAATTTGAGAAATGGACTTTTAACTTTTTAAGAAATCGAACGATATTTTAGTTCGCTATGGAAAACAAGTTACCCATTACGACTTCTCATCCTTAACAATTGATATTAGCGAAGACAATTCACTATAAAGAGTAATCCGGAAGAGTTGATAGTTTCATTACCCTAAGAAGACACTGAAGCTATTGACAATTTAAACAATGATCAATTGATATATTTTCAATTCTTTTATAAATGTCATCTTGTATAAATAAGTTACGTGATTTTTGTGGATGGGTCAGGTGATGGTACATGAAAGACTTTCTTTATCGTGCGTTCATTATTGCAAGTTTGAGGATTAATTAAGGGACTTATTGTTAGCGTGCAATTGCAATATTCGGAATAGCTATAAGCTTATTACATGTCTTCGAAGGTCTAAGTTTCAATTCAAAGTACTACTGGAACTAGGTTCCTCTTTTAATTTGTATGCTCCATAAGTAATCAGTCTAATCTTGTGAAGCTAATTAGACAAACAATAGCTATTTTATGGGGTGATACTAAATGTATAATAAAAAATCAATCAAATCAGTCAATAAATGAGATTTTAGGTCTTAATTATTCAGCCCATTACAATCTCAATGATTATTTGGGCTAAAATCAAATTCAAAATAGGTTCATTGACTGTATTGACTGATTTTTCATTGAACACTTAACATTATTGTTTTATGTTTGGGGTGAATCACTATGACAAATAGATATGCAGTGGAGGCATTATATATAGATATCCTAGATTCTAATGTCTCATTTAGGTAATGTTATGGCTCTTAAAAAGCTGCTTAGCTTTTTGAGCTCTTAAAAAGCTGCTTAGCTTTTTGAGCTCTTAAAAAGCTACTTTTAATTGCTCCTAGGAGCATCCTTGACTGTTAAAAGTTAGAAGCAAAAACTCTTTAACTTTTTGAGTTACCAAACACAAAAAAGAGTTTATGTTTTTTGAGAGGAGGAGCATTACGTTAGTGTGGTAATGTGATGGTTATGGGAAGAGACTTTTGCCAAGTCTTTCTCGTTGCTCCAAAATGGAATATGTCAAAAATGATATCAATATGCATGTACGTGTATTGTGAGGTCTCCTTTATAGACACACAGTAGAGTTTTACATTTACGTCAAAATATAGTAATATTTGAGGTATAACATAAATATATTCAACTTGTATTCAATGTGTGCTATCCATGTTACAGAATATGTGTTATACATATATCACATATACGTATAACATATAACATATAATAATATAAGTATCTTTTTTTATTTTAACTGTTTTTTTACTGTACATATAATAATACTCTAAAATTACATATAGTATAAAAACTTATCCATAAAATCGTTCATCTCATTCTTATCCCTCTTATCACAACAAATCAATTGAATAAGCTCAGCACACAAAAAGTCAAGTAGTAATTTTGGCTTGCAAGTGACAGAACCATGCAAGAATTACTCTTTTAAGGTGGGCTAGCGAGCTTATGAGTGGTGATGAGAATCCCCCACTGATGGATTCGCATCACTTCTTGGAAGCATTTGAAAAAGAAGCTCATGATGTTGTTGTTGTAATGACCTAATTGCTGCTCCAAATTGAGGAGAAGCAACCAAAATGGCCAACATGATCACCATAGCCATGAAAAGAATCCTCAAATACATGCTTATAAAATGCGTATAGAAACACAATTAATATATGATCTTTGGAAGGCAGAATTGGCATGAAATAATGAGTGTTTGCGAAATAATGGATGTGAAATGAATGGAACACAGAACACACATATATTTATATACTATAATAGTATAATATAGTAATGTGGAAACATACACGAATTTCAAAAAGTTTGAATTGAATAATACTATAGCTAATTAAAGGTTGAAAACTTTATATAGATGAGATTGAATGGATCAAACTAATTAAGTAACTTGGTCATAGATTCTGTCCAAACAAATTTATTATGGTAGTATATTTCTATTTTCCTCTCTCACTCTCTATCTTATTGTTTACGGTACACATATAATAATATAATTATAGAATTTAATTT